>JAGQDJ010000135.1:0-55893 GCA_022885665.1 Triops longicaudatus
CTTCAAGCTTCTATTGCTGTTGGTATGCGTTGTCATTGCTCTTTCGATAGCTTCTTCGATTTGGGTAGACTCAGATGGATTTCTTAGCACTTTCATGGACGAAAGCAACTTTTGTTCGGTAGCGAATCGTTTCTGCACCGTACGGAATAGTTATTTAAGTAAAAAGGTACTCAGTTACTATTTCACAAGGCTTGAGATATACAAGCTTAGGCTTAATTTAGGTCACGGAAATATTGAAAACCTATCGAAGAGAAATTTTGTACACGCACGCGAAAACTTTTGAAGGTTTGCTATTCACATTTAGCACTTAATGGTCGACATTTTCAGAGAAGAGTGAGAAACCAAATTTGAAAAGATTCCGGAAGCTTAAGGGGGTCCGCCCTTCACTGCGCCCTTTTGGTATGTACTAATCCTTAAGTTTTTTCTCAATGAAGTGATATAGAATCTTGCGTCAAGAGTTGGGAAAGAACAGTATTTCCTTTCACGAAGCGTTGATATACTGTAATGCGGAGACGCTTATCCTGATATTGACCTCGTTAGTGTCAGCGATTCAAGGAGCTAGGTTGGGTCTCTCGGTTTGCTCCTTCCAAGCTTCAGCCTTTTAATGAATCCGAACATAGAAGGAAACCTGACAAGCACACCATTACCCCATTTTTTTTTCATCTACCTAGGAGGCAGCAAGTCTCACGCCATAGTTATAAACTATTTCTCAATTAAAGTAAAGTCAACACAACACGATTTGGAGTAAAAGTCATCCTGTATTCGCGCGATCACAAAACCTGAAAGGTAAGTCAACATTCAAGATAAATGTGGTGTGGCTTGGGTAACTTAGCTCCACAAACGCGCGCGAATTATAAGATACATTCTTATAATTTGCGCACATTCCGAGGAGTGGATGGGATGCCAACCCCAACCAAGCTAGACAGAAGAACTCACGAAACTTCAATCGTGATGGAACTACGTACTGAAGGTTCGCAGTCGTGTTGCAAGTTCTTGAGCCTAGCTGACTTACCCATGCAAATCCAGGACTTCTTCAACTAGGGAAGTATTTATTCTTCAGGCACTTCCATCTCTCCATCGTTGATCATGCTAGTAACATCACGGGGACTCTTGCCGTCAATGGTGCAGCCAACAGACTGGAAAACAGTAATATTAAATGGTGAACCTCTTGTCAGAGAGTTGTCCTTATACCATAGCTGTTCCCAAAATTTCCTTCACGGTACCGACCAACTTCCTGGCCATCGATCGATCACGCATAATCCTGGCAATGCTGATCACCTCCTCGAAGGTAATGTTGCCATTGTGCTTGACTATAATTGACAATATTAGTTTTGACTGAAAGGCGAGTTCGATAAGAAACTTACTGTTCTTTTGCTTCTTGCGGTCACGAGGGGGTTCCTTCAAAGCCTTGATGATGAGGGACGAAGCAGAAGGTACGACAGAGATGGCAGCTTGACGATTCTGGATGGTCAACTTGACGGTGATTTTCAAACCTTTCCAGTCTTGGGTGGCTTTGGCAATATCTTCACCGACTTTTTTGGGTGACTAATTTGTAATACAGTATTCGTAAGATAGTTGTAGTTGATTATGTTATTTATTACCAAACCAAGAGGACCAATCTTGGGGGCAAGAGAGGAAGTGGCACCAATTTCACCACCAACAGCTCGCAAGCAGACTGAAAATTTGAAGAAACAAATTAATTGTCACGCTACAAAGAGTTCTTATAGTTGACATTCCTATGAAATCTAGTGCCACATTATCACTTAAATCGACTGATACAAGTTCCAAGACCAAATTTGGAAACAAAACAAACTTGAACATGTGCGACTAGCCCGGATTAAATCTTTTGAATTGTCTTAAGATTAGCACTCAACCGAAATATAAGGGTTTTACTTACTGACTTTAACTTCAGTGGGATCAAACTTAGGAGGCATGTTGAAGTTCTGGAAAGTTTATTCGCGGATTAATGCGGATAACAAATGCCCACCAAACTTGGATGGCAAGTTGCACAGAAGAGAAGGAGTGTACGTAAGAATAGGCTACCAAGCCTGGTTCTGTGGAGGCGCTTTAGGGACGTTTGGTTTTCACAATTTATGCATGGCACTCATGCTTCAATTTTGGCGCCCATTGCGAATAAGCAATACACATACCTTCAAACGCAGAAATCTGACGTTCTTTTGGTAGCTGTGACTCACAGAAAAAAGCTTGCAGCTTAATTTCTTATCCTCTGTACACGAAACATGCAACTTACGCCGCATTTTTATTAGAAATGACGTTCAATACACGAGCAAGTTACTTTGTTCAACGGTGCATTTCATGAAACCGAAAACGATTGCTCTCAGTGCCAACAAGAGACTAGCTTACATAAACTCCTGGTTCATCGCGAACATTGTGTTAAGCTATTCCCGAACCTCACGTTATGCAACGCAAGACAAGGTGCATTATTCAGGATATTATTTTTGGTTTATATTGTACACAAAAACAGTTTTAACATAATTTTTTGGTTCTTAATCGTAAACGTGACAAAGAAAACACTAAGATCCGTTTCTTACAAGGAGAGCCTCAAAATCAGTTTTCATTTATTCTTTCGTTTACGCTGTAATCTTTTTTAATCGAAACTTTCGTTATGTGATCTTCGTTTGATTTATTAAACGCTTGATATTTTTTTTTATTTTCAGAAGGTTTGTTGTTCATTAGTTATGATTTTTGGGCGTTTTGTCCGACGTGTCAACTGTCCCATCCCTCCTACTCACACAAATCCACCTGCAGCAGTCCTATGTGTTTCTCCTGTCCATTACTATGGAGGCTTACACCACAGGATAAGAGTTTCTATAACCTATACTGTGGCTTACCTAACAACCTCCTTTGGCCCAACCACTGTCTCGGGTTCAACATAGCGTCTACAGCTTGAAATTAGTTTGAAGCTCAACAGGTTGCGCGAAGTTCATTCAAATGTCCTATTTTTAGTTAGGTTATGGTTTTTCTTTCCTTGCTGCTTTTTTTATTATTAAACCTAGGCAGCAGTCGTTTGACTGGCAGTAGTTTCGATGCGATGTTTGCAGCTGAAAGTCGTGTTCGATTTCCAGTGAAACTGATCAGTCACTTTGGTCTATGCGTTTAACTGATCTCGATTTCATTTATTGGTTTGGTTAATTTAACTAAAAAACTTCGCCTCTATCAATTTCACAATTAAATTATTGTAAACATGATATGTTCTAACAAATGAACCGATTTGTAATTATTGCGGAAGTTAAACTATACACGCAATATAACTCGAATACGGGAGACATGTGGCATAGGCATGTAGGGACGAAGTGGAAGGAAGATTTTTTTTATTATTATTATTTTTTTTTTTTTTGAGGGTGGGGGGCACTTCGTTTCTGCGCTTTACAGTCAACCAGTTTACTAGACTATCAAAAAGTTAAGATGCTACTTTGTGTAGGGTTTAAATAATTTTAGTGAACAAGAAAGTAAAAAAATGGATCTGGACTGAACGTTTCTTATAAAAATTCTTAAGATATTATTTTTCTATTTGTAATACAAAGTTTACGCAAAAATAAATTAAGGCTTTTTGTTATATGGACGTTTGTATATCACAGTTTTGTTAGGTTGTAGATAAAACCAAGCCACTAGACATTCGAAACTACCAAATAGTACTCGATTTGTGAGATTCTGTGACAATAATTAAATGCAAATTCACACTGTACAAACATTGTTAATCAGTTCTGGAAATGAACACGTACATTTGGTATTCACCCACGAGTACCACTACAAAATAACAATTTCCAGGGGAAGGGTTAAAAATCCCTTTCTCCCTGGCTACGGATGATGCATTCAGACTATTGAACACCGAGAGTGTTACTAGAAAGTAATAGGTTCTACAGTTCGATATTTCCAGTTGACTTTTGTAAAACGTCAGTTTCCTTTCGTTTCGCAGTAATTAACAAATTAATGCGTCGTAAAATGTACACACACGTGTTTTACGGTATTTCTGTCGTCAACACTAGATTCAATATTCAACGAAGTTGATCTAACGTGTACCGTTCTGCGATTTTAGGCAATTATTTTTGTCTCTACGTTTAGTACGTTATGATTGTTTTGAGCAATTATATATGTAGATTACTGTGTTACTCCCGTCTGAAGCAAATGTTGGAACATATTAGGACCTTCTTTTGTTTGCTGTTAGATCAATGACCGCCCGTGACCTCAACGAGACAGTTCCAGGCTTTCTACTCACAACCGGTTGTCTGCTCATTGTCAAGTACGCCAGCACGTAATACGAGGTTAAGTGGACTTTTTTTGTATTATAGCTAACGGGTTTATGTGAGCTACTGTACATGTGTCTTTCAGATATCACGCGTAAGAGTTACAATTTAGATACAATACTGCCAAAAAAAGCTTTTCTTTCTCTAAAATGGCGTGCGAACCTTTAGGATGAACGGCTTGTGTGCTACTATGTTCATATCTACTTCTACAAGATCTGAATATCAACACGTTCCTTGACGTACATACCTTTCTGTACGTTGCGACAAACTGTGCTTTTTTATACCATAAAAGTGATTACAATACAAGTCTTTGTACACGATTCTGAAATCCGCAAAAAACCACGAGGCGGATGTCATATGGACATTTTCACTGTAGGCGGAACGCTAATGTTTCATTTTTTCTAATTAGTTGAATGACGAAAGCCATTCCATGAAGTATGCATGCATATCCAGCATATGCACCACAACAATGAACCTACACGTATGAGTCTTACCCGTCTACCGTGTTCAAATAAGACTTTTAGCAGCCTTTTTAAGTTAATCGGAGGTCTTCCTTACATCGCTGAGGAGCGAAGGGACGGCCAGGTTTAACGACCTTCGCTCGTCGAACCGTAAACTACCCATACCAAGGGTTCAACATCCTACCATCATTTGTATGCTGATGGCTATCTTGTAAACTAGCCTGTGTTACATCTTCGCAATTTCGCTAGCGAAGAACATGAGATGTTTAGGTTTTCGCACTACAAAAGGGAGAAACAACTTCGACCGACTCTGAGCTCATTCGCGAAGTTTCGCATTTGAATGAAATAAATACGAGTACAATCATAAACTTTTCTTTTGAGGGCAGACAATTTTAGACTAGGCATTTGGAGGTCAAACAGTAGTCTTAGGCAAACACCTCAGGACAACTGAGAAGTGAAAGACCTTAAAACAGAAACGAGAGAAAAAAAGGTGCACCTCCAGCTCGGTTCGTACAGCGAAGTTGAGAATTTATGGAGGCAAACCCAAGTTCATGGTTACGTCCATTGGACTACCAAACCGGTATAGACGAAGCGTATGCGATGCAACCAAAGAAAACTCGAAGCGCCTTGGGGTTTTGACATCCATAGCCCGAGTTTAGCTACCTCATCTTTTGATATTGTTTTTTATTTTCTTACATACACCTTGTATATTCTTTTTCGTGAATAAAACTTGTTTAGCTGGAAGAAAGTATTTCCCTTCGTGCTCTATTACTGGGTTAGTAGGATGTTTAGTGCAAGTTCTCATGTTCTTTTGTTTTTCATACACATGCCATGCGGGACTGCTTATTTCAAATAACCAAAGAAAATGTAAAAAATGCACTAGTCTTACTTCATACATTTGACACGAAATAAAACAATGTAATCGATCAAACTGGCGGATGAGCGTGAGGCCCGCCAGGTAAAAATGTCCCAGATCCGAAAATTACCTTCTTACTTTTCGGTCAAGGAACTTGGTAACCAATATCAGCCCTATTACGTCAATTTGAAGGCTCCAGTTCAAGGTAGATTGGTAGGATTAAAGAGGCCCATGATGTTTGAACTTGGGAACAGCAACCATTTTGTAATCATAGACAAACGAAAGTTCACCAATAAGATCCCTCCTTGTAGACTTGCTGACTAATCTGCTTCAGCGCGCTATTACAGCATTGCCTTGGTCATTCACAGCCACTCTGTGAATACGCCAGGCCTTTAAATACCAGTGCTCATCCAGCAGAATATACAGTTCACTTCTTGGAACTCCAGTGAGCAGCTAAGAAATTTGGAATTTAAACCAAAATGAACAAATTCATCGTATTTGCTGCTATTGTGGCTTGCGCCTATGGAGTACCCGTTCAAGAAGTTGAAGGTAAGTTTGCAAAATACGGTGCTAGTTTTCTTAACTCTTTTCGTGAAGCTAAGAACGCAAAAGCAGCGTGTGTTAAATTATCTTTTCAAGATGTTGCTAATTTGTTATGTTACAGGTGAACGTGAAGGCAGAGATGTTTTCGTAGTGCAACAATTCCCAGCTGCCCCCATCGTTCCTCAGGCTGCTCCTGCCGAACAAGATCCCCTCTTTGTTACCAAGCCAAATGGAGTCGCAGTTTCATTAGTTCCCAGCTTCAACTTGAGCTCGTTGTTCCCTAGCACCAGCTCCAACGGTGGCTACTTCATCGCACGCGACCAACCTGCATACCCGTATCCTTATTTTCCTCAGGCTGCTCCTGCCGAACAAGATCCCCTCTTTGTCACCAAGCCAAATGGAGTCGCAGTTACCTTAGTTCCCAGCTTCAACTTGAGCTCGTTGTTCCCTAGCACCAGCTCCAACGGTGGCTACTATATCGCACGCGACCAAGCTGCATACCCATATCCTTATTACCCCCAGGCAATGCACCCTTACCCTCTCTTCCGTCATGCCCCCATTGCTCAGCCTCTCCTCCTCGTCCCTGTAGAACAGCCCCAAGCTGCCCCTGTTCCCGCTGAAACCAATGCTGACGCTGCTGCTGCTCCTGCCGAACAAATCCAAGGAAGACTGTTCAGCTTGCAAGTTCCGTCTGATCTTAGCTCTGTGAGCGTTACCAAGCCCACCTTGCTTAGCTTGGCCAACTCTGGTTCTTCTGGAATCGTTGCCGGTATCACTGGTCTCTCTGGCATTAGCACCTCAGCAACTTTGGCTGCCTTGTCTGGTTCCAAGAATGTAGCCATTGATAGCAACGGCAACCTCTACATCTCTGGTTAAAAAAAATCTACCGTTAATTTATTGTACCAATCTGTAACAACCACTGTTACTTTCTCACACCCCACTTCATTTTTCTGTTGTTGTTTCCCCGACCAGTTGTTTTGATCGTGGGTAAATAAAATGTTCAAACTTATATTACCGTGTTATCTTTAGGATCGTTTTCACTTTTTTAAAAAAGCAACAGAAAACAGATCCCCACAAAAAAAATCTAAGGAAATTTCTAGAAGCTGCGTGAAGTTTATGTCACAAATAACTTCAATTTTTATTAACGACTTCAAAGAATATGGCAAGATCATAAAGAAACTTGCCATAAGATCGTGCACGTATGCGAGCAAATTGAAATCGCTGTTTCCGCGAATCTTATAACCTAACTCATCTTACCTAAGTATCCTGGACTTAGTTCGGTAATCTAATACGCCGGTTAAGCCTATGAGCCCACTTTAAGATGGTGTTGCAACAATAATTCACTTTACATTTGATTAGAAGTATAAAACCTCTTTTCTTCAATTATACGTGTTCACTAACAGGGTTGAGGAATAGAATCAAATATCAATTTTCGTTTTTTTTTTATTTTTACATCAGCCGTATCTTTGTGGAAAAGGAGCCAAAAGGTTTTAAAACAACCACCCAAAAAAATAATATAATAATAAGCCATAATAAGCTCTTTAGTTCCATGAGCCTGGAGGCTTTTCTGGCGAGCCGTGGGTAGAAAAGAGGTAAGCCAGCTTAAAGCAATAAAAGTCCCTTCAAAAATAGAGAAGGGGAAAAAACAACCATCTGCCTAACGTTTTTATCTTTGCATATAATCTTCCCTTTCTTAAGGAAAAGTAGGAATACCATTTTCCCCATACCTTTCTTGAACTGAACAAAGAATTCTATACAGACACTTTTCCTTTTTTGGCTGTTTTCTTCTCATAAAAGGGTTTGGCAATTACGTTTTTATTCTAATGATAGACTTTGTACCAATATCCAAAGCAAAGGAATATTCATGTCTGTTCGTTATTTCTCGGAAGTTACAAAACTAAAATACAATAGTCTCCAGTAAACTGAACAGCGCTTATTGAATGTTCAGTATAATTGAATGAAAAAGTAAAGGAGCCGTTCTGAGCCAATCTAATTGAATTCATTTAACTGTATTTTGGATAACTCCGTACACTTGAATACTGTCCATTCGGTCCCAAGCCTAATCCAATAAGCGGGATGCACTGAAAACCTAAATCGACTGATATTTTCTATTCACTTGTTAGATACTTCATTTAAAAAAAAAAAAAAAAAAAAAAAAAAAAAAAAAAAACTTAAAAAATCTTTTGCGTTTTTAAGGCTTATGATACCTACACATCCAGGCACTGTTTACATAATCATTAAAAGTTGACCGTGACAGAAAATTGACGAGCCAGTGTTGACAGAGCCCTATATGAACTGAGCCTCGTTTTGAAGGTAATTTAATTTTGGTTTGAATAATATCACACGGGTTCTTTTTTCTCATTTGACAGTGACAGTCTTTGATATGCCTAAGATTTAAGATGATCAAACGCATTTGTACGACTTATTTTTTTTTAAATGTTTAGAACGGCAGGTACTGTACTCATAACGTCAAACAACACTACGATTTTCCTACCGCTTTCCGGACACCTGTCGTTTAAGAAAATGGTCAATTCTGTACCGTTGATTAGAACGTCTACGCACACAATATGAGTTTCTCTCGTGAATCGTGCAATCATTCAACCATTCAGTGGTAATTACTCATCATCACACATCAAAATAACGGACCGAATGCGTAGTGTTTTAAGAAGAAATAAAAATAAAAACACTCACTTAATACGCAAATGGTTATTTTGTTTAAATAATATCCATTAGGACTGTGAATACTTCGCACCGCTCTGCTACGTGTGCAATCAGGTTGTTGGCGTCAAGGCGTGAAAATAATTTTTTCGTGACTGCAAGTCGTTTCATTCAGCCGTGCTTCCTGCTCATACGTAGCACAATTTTAGCGTTCATGAGCAACTGAGACACTATAAGGGTCAACACAAAAGAAAAAGAAAAAATGTTAACATCACGAATTAGATGACTGGAATTTACGGGAATATTTGCTAGGGGTTTTGTCAAGTTTTTCCTTGTATTGGACTCTTGCTCGCCCGCCCAAAAAACTCGCAAAGGGGTTATAAAAGCTGGACTTTTCCTTGTTCGTCATCACTCGCTTATTTTCACTCGGAGGAACTTGAAAAAGTCTGCTTTAAACCACAGACCAGTAAAGTAGCTCTAAACGTCTAATCCAAGTCTAGCAAGTTTCCCATTCCGACATGTATTCAGTGCTTAATAAAGCAGGGTTCGTGTGTGTGATACTCGGCCTAGTGGCTTTGGCTACGGATGCCCGATCCGTTGGCATCGACTCTGAAGAAGCCGACCAAATCCGCGTTAGTCGCGGATTAAACGCCAACTTTTCCTTAGTCGACTCTCTTCCCAAGATTGACACCGAGAAGACATCCAAGTTTAACACTAATGCCCTCCAAGGCCTATTCAATGCTATCTACTCACCACAAACTACCGTAGCTTCAGACAAGACGTTCGCTGCGTACTCGCAAATCACATCGCGAAGCGGCGACATCGCCGCAGATGAAACCAGTCGCCAGGGCCGCGCCGGTATTTACTACTCCCCAGACGACTACCATTTCTTCCCGATTTCCCAACAACCCAAATCATTCTACCCTCAATATTCTCCTTACTTTCCTCAGCAATACTACCCCCAGTCACGTGCTGCCATTTACTCTGCACTTGTAGAGGATTCGGATCAAGATTCAGAAAACAGTGAAGTCCAGCTTGAATCCCGTCGTGAGCCCATTGCCGAAGACGCTGAAGGCCGTTTCTTTGTTCTGCCAGTAAGCAACGGAGTATCCGGTGGAGTTAGCGCTGGTATTTCTGCTGGCGTCGTCAACACTCCCGTTACAAGCGTGGGTACGACTTTTGGAACACAGGACGCTTTTACGGCCGGAATTCGCAAGTTGTTCGCCATCGGAAAGCCATCTGTTGTTACAGTTAATACCCCCAACACTGTTGTACAAGCCACTCCTCTTGTCACCAAATACTTGCCATTTGGACTCTTTCCTTCCGCTAACATCGTGAATACCAACAACAATAACAATGTTGGAATTGCTCCTAGCACTGGCTCAAATGGTGTC
Source organism: Triops longicaudatus (assembly GCA_022885665.1). Classification (NCBI taxonomy): domain Eukaryota; kingdom Metazoa; phylum Arthropoda; class Branchiopoda; order Notostraca; family Triopsidae; genus Triops; species Triops longicaudatus. Next base: position 10,178 of record JAGQDJ010000135.1, read on the forward strand.
TTGTTTTTCAAAGGTATTACTAAGCAGTGAATCTCAACCTTTTAACTGCCTCACATTTGCAATGTCATGTAGGCTATTGTTACGTTGTTAAACGTCGTTACTTAAGTTCCGTTTTAATACAGTTGGAAATAAAAAAGTACCTTTCCTCTACCATTCATTGTCAAACCAGGTGCGCGAATTTTTAATTGCAGGTGTTAAATCGTGCTTGTTGGACTGAAGCCAGAGGCCATGGTATTGCAAGGTCCCATTGAACCCTTGCCTTATTCATGTTCTAAAAGTGCATTACATGTAGAATGAACGCATTTCGTCAAGATTACTTTGCAGGTCACTAACGCCATCGCGTGCTGTGGCGTCACGTGAGCAAACTTAGAGGCGCCTTCAAAAGGTAAACAGCCACACAAATCAATTCCCTGACTACCAAAGGAAGCAATAAAATTATTTGTTCCTGTAAAAAATTTCATTACAATCTAACGGTGTAGCTTTGAATCAAGGCTGAGTTACGCCGTTGGATCTAATGAATGAACGAAAGGAGAAAAAGGAGGAGGCATTCATCCAAGCCCCCAAGTACCTTTCACAAGCGAAGGAGAAAAACTAAGGAAAATGCAAAAGATACAAATTCAGGTTTGATCTCATTCAAAGTTATTTCTATGATTAAGTATTTAAATACTCTAAGTGCAATAATAAATACTTGTATGCATTTTTACCTTTGTCGCTAATAACTCTATTATAGTAACACGGGACGTCACTTGCTTTGTGTTCCTTTGACGCACAACGCCTCTAGCGGTGGATGTCGATTCTACCTGCTCACGCAACGTCAGCGCTTACCAAATTCAAACGCCAAGTTCCTCTACGAGATAACATTCTCTATAGCAACCTTGGCATTTCATTATGTAAATGATATGGTTCTAATGCTGACCTTCAATTACAGTACGCACTTGGAATCGATTCGTGGATTCTGAGTTAAATCATATGGGCATTTCACCATGACCGAAAGTATTTCTACTCAGGTGTTAACGTAGAGTCTCCGAAGCAATGTTTATCGATTCTTATGGGCAAGGAAAGTTCATGGTCCGAAGTTGCGAATTTGAAAACCAGTTTCGTTTACGGCAAAAAAGAACTATAATTTGCCGAACGGGGATCGGGTCTTTTTGTGCTCGTAGATTTTCCTTTGACCTTCGAAGGATAAAGGTGAAAAGCCCTTGATGATATAAAAGAGTGACTTGGAGTCAGCGCAACAGTATCACTTATTCGCTCGTGCAGACGTAAGATTTGCCAGACAGCCGCGTACAGAAGCGTTTACGCAAAATGGTTAAGGTCTTATCTTACTGGGCATCATTGCAGCAGTTGTAATGGGTTCCGAACTTCCCAAGTCCGAAGATGCGATCCCTGTTCGTCAACAGCGTTTCGTAGGCTTAGCCCTAGCTGGTCTAGGCGTAGCAGCACTCAAACCTTTAGCTGCAGCAGCAACTGCCGCAGGAGTGGCACCTTTAATTTTAGCTACTTTACCTGGGAAAACTGGCAACACGGGAACTTCTAATGGAATCGTGGTGGTTGACGGTTCCTTCCCTCGAACGCCAGGATTTATCAACCCACTGCCAGGTTCCGCAATACAAACACCAGTTAGCGGTTTTTCGGGTCCCTTCATAACCGGCCGACAGAGTAAGTTCATCTTCCACTTTCCATTCAAAGTTGCATACTTTCTTCACAGTTTCGTACTTTTCGCAGATACAGCCAACGCTGCAAGTGTCGTTCAGCCTACCGTTGATCGAGGAGACACGTCCTTTTACGTACCAACCTACTACTACTACCCGCTACCGTATGCATACGCGAACCCTACGTATGCTTATTACCCAGATTTTAGCCAGGGCTTTGTGGACGATAAATTCTAAGACATCAGTTCACCGAGGAACAGCAGATGACGTGTTCGATCTATGGTTTTGTTAACTTATTTACCACATTTCTTTATGAATGCAATTACGCGTAAATACAGCGGAAAATACCGAATCATTATTCGTCACCAACTTCGTATTCTGACTTTGCGGTTAAAAAGCAAAAATGGCATTATTTTGCCTACCTCTTTTAGCCATCTCTTCTTTGTGTGACACTATTTGTGTACTCCACTCGTTCTTGAGTGATGGCACCATGTATGGACACTACTTCCGTAATTGGAACACAAGACGATGTTAAGTTGCAATCGAAGAAAACCTAGGGCAGAGTCGAACTCAAATGTGGAAAGCCTGATGTATTTGGGCAAAAAGTTTCTCATACCCTGGTTAACCAGAAATTTGGTTCCGCATTTCTTTTTGCGTAAGAATGGTGTCTAAATGCTCACCATGCTGTTAGGTACGACTCTTAGTAAAAGCCATATAGGGCAACAAACTAGTTCTGTCAGTTGTGAACGACTTGTCCTCATGAACGACAGGGTTCTTTGGTCCCATCGGCAATTATATTCGAAGAAATTCCTGTGCCCAAACACAGAGCTACAAGTGTTCGTTAAAACGGAATTTTCCCGTATTTTTAGGTTCAAATTTCTAGAGCAATACCCGGCTAATTCTGCATTCCTTTGATTTTTCCCAGTTACAAGATAAATTACCATTTTAAAATATTCTTTTGGCACGTTGGTTATTTCTGTCCAGGCCTTTTATTATACTTTTTTAAAGCTCTGCTAATTTAGAGCCTTCGGGTATAAAAATAAAATATGAAACAAAGTCAAGAACCTTCGTGACTTCAGTTACGAAAAAGAACTTATTTTTACCGTCCTGTTCGGTCAAGTATTTTCCACCGAATCTTGAACCGGTTCAACAGGTTGGTCAGTCGGGGAGGAAGAAGTAACAGTTTACGGTTGTATACTACACCCGCTATGGATACCTCGACCTCTGCCTTCGACCATATTAGCCACTCACGTCAGCTATTGAACTGATGGCTACTATTTTTTTCTTCGGGAATCTGTCCAGGTTTCTTAGCCATGTATAGTCTGGCAGCATCTAGGGGCTTTCGCGAAGGGAGCCTCCACTAAAATGTTCCAACCGAGCTTGTTCTTTTTCTTTTTTTTCCGCTACTCCTGTGACCCATACCTGCTTAACCAGTTTCGCAATCTTACCATTTTTTTTTTCGAGTTCAAGGCGTAGCACTCGGGGGTTTATAAGGCTTCGCTATTCCGTCACGATGGCACTGAGTACTTTCGTGACTCTCTTACGATTAACACACAACGGAACAGACCTACTCAAGTGGATAGTTCGAAAACTGAAAAATGGCTTTTCGATTAGTGCTTCTGGCTGCAGTTGTGTTGGTTGGCACTTGCTCATATGGCATGCCACAGAATTTCAGTAAGATTTTTATACCGTCGTTGAGCACTTTATCTAATATATGGCATCAATTTAGACTTGAATCCTGAACAGTTCTACGAGGTGGAAGCGCGTTCCAGCAGTGTAGACGCTGAAGTTCCAGGTAAATACATAAGTTACACAAGCTATGTAAATTGAGAAAAAGTGGTGGCATTTACGGGCTGTGTGGAATGCAGGAAAACCCTTTTCTGACGAGTTGCAATTCATAAAAGGGCAATTCGCTACAATGTTGACTTGGCAATGGGGAAGATAGAGAAAAGCGAAATATAAAAAAATGCATATGGCAAACCCCCCTTCGAACCCCCAACCCCCCCACCCCGAACCAAAATCCTGGTTACGGGCATGAATGCCGCCACTGATTCAGTATAAACGTCGAACAGGACAAAGTGTAAGAAAAGTCTTGATGCTAATGAACGTTTCTCCCTTTTCCACGTCAAATTTAGAACCAGCATTCCCCACAGAACAAGAGTCCGCCGAAGATGACAGACAAGACCGCAAATTGAAACTGATCAAATTAGCCGCTTTGGGTAGCTTGGTTGGTCTGAAAGGACTTAGCGTATTGCCCGCCGCTGCTTTGGCAGGTAATTCCTTTTTATCAATACAGCAAAAAACTTCGATTTTGGTCAAAATATATCAGCCTGAACCCCGCTAATTTACATCGGAAATTAAAGCTAGATAAATTTGCTTTTTCTTATGAAGTTAATTAAACTAAAAAAATGAAAAAAATCTGTAACTTTCTTATGGACTGAACCTACAAATTCTCGCTTTTATGATCACAGGTGGTGGTCTTGGAATCGCCGGCGGTATTGTCGCCAACGGTAACGCCAACAATGGCAATGGCCAATTGTTTTTGAGCCAGCCCCAGCAACCTGTTTCCGGAATTACTGGTGGATCCATTGTTTTTGGCTTGCCTAGTGTCTCGAAAGTGAACTCTCTTCCTGGCATCACTATCTCTGGAGACGCAGTCAACAATTTGCAAAACAATGTTGGAGTCTTGGGCCAAAGCCTTCTGAATTTGGGACCCAATGCTGCCGCTGTCGGTAACAGTGTCACCTACACGAAAGGCATTGGCGGATCCCTCAATCCTGGTAACGCTGGAATCATCCTCAACGCCAATGCGCGCGCCGGTGATGCTGCTCAAGAAGTTGCTGCTCAATCAGAAGCCGCTGCTGACTCCGCTGAGAAGCCCGCTCAACAGTTTTATTACGTTTCTGCCTTCCCCCAATATGTTCCCTACTCCTTCGCTTACTCCGCTCCAGCCTATCCCTACGCTTACCCCTTCGCCTATCCCTACTTTCCCCAATGAATTGTTTCCTAATTTAATGGTTAGCTTTTGAACAACCTTTGTTTATTTATGCCTGCCTTGTTACGATGAGTAATAAAATTGAACACTCGTAATTCTCATAATTCTAATTTAATTAATGTCGCACAAGCAACATCGCATCTGTGGAAATTAAATGAGGCGCTTAAAAATGTCGACTTCTCCTCTTCAACATGACCACACCTCCCAAAATGCAGCTTTCTCCACGTTTGTCTTCCGGACACTTTCCCCAGGTTAACAATCGGGCTAAACACTTACGAACAGTAACACACAGTTAACCAAACAGGAAAAATCATCTCGATGAAACTCCGAAGGAGCCTTCTGAACGTGCGTCTTTTATTGTGATAGTAACTCTTTAGTTTCTTTTTATTTTCCCTACAAATATTGTGATTTTGACGCAAAGCCCTTTTTGGACAGTACAATTTTATTTCAGTCATGTCAAGTATGGTGAAGTGTCTCTTCCTCGCATGTATACTGTTGCTCGTGGACAAGAAAAGTGCGTCCGCTATCGAATTTCCGCATCAAGCTCACGCAAGGAACAATGCAATTTTGTCTCCTGGGGTTGTCTTTCGAGACGATAGTCAACCACCGATTAATATTTCCCAGCCAATAATAGTAACATTCAGTCCCTCAAATCCAAGCCCAGCTCTCGCTTCTTCCCGACCTCCTCCGCGTGTTCGATTCCTAGACGAACTCTTACCATCTCCGCAAACTCAATCTGTTCTTCCCGATACGCTGTATGTTCAGGATTCTACACAGCCAACGGGTGAACAAAACTCGAAGTCACATGGGTTTCAGCCAAACAGTGGGCGTAATAGTGGTAAACATATTCCTGGTAGCCAACTAACCAACCGTCCTAATGTTCCTGACGCTACCGATTCGAAACTGCGTTCCGTTTTTGGCATCAATGTGAACGGCACCGTCGAGAAACAACTCGGTCTCGCAGCAACTGGTGAGACTCCCTACGGAAGACAGCAAACGCAAGTAATAGATGCCAAGAATGAGGCCAGTAGCATAGTGGAAAGTATCTATGCCAACGACCGCTGGTCTTGGCCTCGTCAAGATCCACCTTCTACGTCTCGTGCACACCATGCAAGTGGATCTACGATTCCACCGCCCCAAGCAAAGCAACTTGTGTCCACTGAGCGCAATAATGCGATCAATTTTGGTACTATCCCGAGCCTGCCAAAGGTCTTCTCCAAGCTGTCCCGCTGCCCTAAATTGTTCGCAGATGTAGATTTACTCTGTACAATTACGCCATCCAACTATCCCGTGGTAAGTAGTTCATGCCTTACTTTGAACTAGGAGGACTACAAATCTCAGTTTTTGACCCAGAAAAATAACAAGGTCTCGTATGCACTATTTTTAGTCGTAATTCTAGTTACATCACACACAAAGAGAAGTAACTCTTTACCGTTGTGTGATTTGCAATCGTAGTTTAATAGTGATTCACCAAGTTACGACAGAAACGATAGGCCTGCAATTACTCAAGAAGCGAGAAAAACATGCACGAAAAACATGAAAACGAACAGGGGTGGCATGAAAAAAGAATACGAATTGTTTTTGCCCTAATCTTCAAGAAAGGTTTCAGTTAAGCAAGCTAACGTAATTGATATCGCAATGTTGGATAATTTAAATGGCCATAATTATTCGCATAAATCTGCGATAACAATAAACAAATTTTCACACCGGAGACGCCTAAAACCTTAATAAACGGATGTGAAGACTGTAACTGTAATGCAATAATATACTGCAATCTGACATTATCCATTCCGTTTCCTATTGAATTTTATAACAATGTGTTGTTTACAATTCGCTACTGATTCTTCCATCAATACTCTTAATTATAACCACAGATTAGACATTATTCGAAAACTAGAAATTAAAGAATACGTAACAGCTTCTGACGACAGTTTCGATACCGAGGACAATTTTCTGCATAGACTTCCGTTCTATATTTTAACACATGAAAACGTAAAAGTAACTTCCTTCCAATTTTTTTCTACGATATGAAGCCATACGCGTAAAATGTAAGTTTGAGATATCCTTGCTGTGAAAATTAGGTTGTGTTACCACTAGAAAGTGTAACATAGTTTATTTGCCACATCTAATTAACACAAAAATAAAAGTAGTAGATTGTTTCGTTTAACAGTTTTTTTTTAAGAATACGTTCGTTAATTTTTCATAAGTCATTTCCATTTTCACTCTTAATTCCCGAAAAGCGTACTTCCTTACCTCTATACACGTGACTTTAAATGTCATCGATATTCGTGCTCATGGGAATGTTACTGAAAAAAAAAATTAGAACAAGAAACAAAGGAACCGGTGAATCTAACTTACTTTAATGCTCCCTATCTTCAAACACATTTAATTTGTCGATTTCCTAGGTTCTGTCATGGAAGAAACGAACATTTTCTGGAAATAACTCGACAGACCAAGAAATTCTGATTTCACATGGCAACGTGAAACGTACCCAAGATTTGAGATATTCCGTCCTCCCAACGGACTCTCCTTCCAATGCTGTGCTCAGAATCAAAGCACTGAAAAGCAACGACTGTGGCATTTACAAATGCGAAGCGCGGGATCGACAAGGAACTATCTTGGGATCGTCGGATGTTTTAGTGTTCATGTGTTTATAGTACCACCACGTTCATACCGAAAACTTTACATTCCATGCTCTCAGTAACTCGTTAACTCGTGTTCCATATTGCTACACTTTTAATTGCAGTTCCTCTAAATCCATTTTTCCAGAAACCCCGCGATGCAAAGGAAGAGAGAAGCGCACAGAAATGCACACAACATAAACAATGGTTATATAAAGTTCATCAAACATCTCGCACAAAGCAAAACAGAAAGAATATATAATATATAATCATAGATGTTGGTGGGCATCACGGAAGAGACCAACATTATCATCCTTTACATAAACAATACGCCAAAAGGAAACTTGCCAAATTAATTAGATTCAAACATCGCTGGTCAAAAGCGCTCGAATTTCTTCCGCCAAGCTTGAAAGCAGTAAACCATCATTGCTCTTCCCGTCACAACTAAGTCGATTGTTAGGCTGGACAAAAGAGAGTTGAACAAAACACAATTATTCAGCATATATATTTTATTTGGAAACTGATCTACTGACTTACCCCTGACTTGACAAGAAAACAGAGATGTTGGCCTTTTAGTGACTGAGCATAAAACGATGCTGTCGACGCAACTTGTTCCACCAAGGTCAAACGTAATACAGAACTTAAACGCGTAATAATCTATGTATGCAAATACAGTTAATATTTGATCAGACTTATTCTCATGATTCTTTTACTTCTGAAAAGTCTAACGTGACATTAGGCAGAGTCAGATTCGACTTGCTTGTTAGATCATCTCCAGCTAGAAGCTCGGCGAATTCTTCTCTTGTGATACGATTTGCCGTAACAAACGTACTACACGGCAGTAGTAGCTTGAAATCGAGCTTCTCTTGTGTGACACCTTCTTTGGTCTAAACAAAACATTGGTTTGTCTTCTTGATTTTTTTAATGGTATGGTTAACTTACCTGGACCATATAGGTCAGAGTCCCACGCAACTTTTGGGGCCTATTAATATCACTCAAAAGAAATACAAACTGGTTCTCAACAAAAGACATTGGGTTGAGTTGGAATGCTAGCTTAATACCACCTTGGCTGCCGGGCTAACGATAATAATGAAAAAAGAATTAGAAACGGTACCCTAAATCGCTTTCAAAAATTTACCGCTCGGATAAGTTCTAACCCATCAGTGTCCATGACATTGAAGTCCAAGTCTTTCATCAAATCCGCAGTGCGGTTTAAAAAGCGAACGCCGAGCAGGAATTGATAAGGCTGATGAGGCGTTAATGCAGAACGGTAGGTCTAACAAAAAATACGGTTCGATAATTCTGCAAAAAGCACAGGTCTCATTTACCATTTGTAATGAACTACTTTCTCCCAAGAGTTGGCCCGAGTTTTGTTGCACATCTGAAGCTCTTTCACTTCGTTTACTTTCCCGTTCTGTCCTTTCTTCATGAGACGGCGTCGAAATACCCAAAGCTTCTTCGTATCCTTCTTTGCTATGCGGTAGGACTTTATGATGCTTCTTCTTTTTCTTCTCCTTCGTTTCTCCCTTGTCACGCTTTTTCGTCTTTTCTTTTGGAACTTTAGGAGTTTCCGGCAAAGATTCTTCCACGGAAAGCTTTTCCTCGGTAACACTGGATAACCACAGGTCGACATCGTTCTAAATAAAAAGATCTCACATAGTTACAGAGATAAATACAACTATAAATTTAATTGTAGTATACTTACGTTGCCATTACTAACTGCCACAAGTTGCTTATCCTTTGCGGACTTGACCTTCTTTTTCTTCTTTTTCTCTTCACCGTCCTCTTTCGATTTTTTAGCTTTCTTCTCTTTTTTCTCTGGCACCTCGGGTTTAACTTGACTAATATCCGATATTCTGTGTTGTCGGACAGGAAGCCTTTCTTCAAATTTCAATGGTCTAAATAAGGAATTCAAAAAATAAGCATAAAAAAGATCATTAGCCACAAAGTCGTAAACATCTGTTATTACTCATCCAGGTTTATATTTAAAGCCCGATGTGGATCGTCATGAGGTCGACTGTCCTCTTCGCTGTCCGACGCACAAGCTCCTTCAGGCATTTCCAAGACTGCAACCACTTGGGGAACTTGTACCGGTTCTTCATCGTCCTCTTCTTCATTGTAAGTCACTTTCTTGCTCTTCTTCTTCTTGGATTTTCCATTCACTGACTTGCCTTTCCGTGCTTTTTCGGTGCTTAAGGCTGGCGAGTTATCAATGTACTTGTCCGATGAACGTCCTAAACCTAAACGTAACCGGGAGTTTTTTTCTTTATATTTCCTTTCTTTTGTTTTTCAAAAACTGACGCTTGTACCTGGAACATGTAACGGGATATCCAAATCTATCTGAGCAATAGGAGGGACATCTACGCTGCGATGATTTTGCTCAGAAGAGTACGATTTTTTCTGACCCCCTTTCAAATAGTGCGGGTTGTTGGCCTGTGCTAGCTTTCTTGCCTCTCGTCTCTGGTTTGAAAAAGTAGAGTTAACAATAAAAATACAAAAAAATACAGAAAAATACTTATAAAAATTAATAATAAAAAAAAACAAAACTGCATAAGAGATCGTATAGGAAATACGCATAGAAAAACAATTACGTTTTCTAATTCTTCTTCTGTCAACTCCACTTTGTTTTCTTCCTTGTACGAAGAATCAGTCTTCTTGTAGAATATCTCTGTGCCCTGCTGTTCTTCTTCGTCCGACGATTCCTCGGCAGGAGGCTCGTTGATCCAGGCATCCAAATCCAACCTAAACATTCAAGACATTTAGATCAGAAACCGAGAAATTCGAACGATATATTGTACCCTTCAGGAATTGGCACTTTCTTCTGGGCCTTGGGAGCCACCGGGTTAAGGTCACCAGAAAACATGAGCTTGAAGTCTTCAACGACACTGTCATCCTCGTCAAGAACTTTGAGCGCGTATTTCAGCAACTGGGTCGCACTACTGGCACGATCTTGGACTTCTAATTCCCCACTTTGCATAAACTGCGTTAAGCTCTCCAGCAACGTTTGACCAGTCTAAGGTATAACACTTCATAATGAGTTAGAATGGCGGGGTAGGGATTGTACCTTGCGAATTTCGGTTTTCGATAATTTGCTTGAGCCAAGCAAATGGCTGAACAACTTAAGAGCATTGTGCAACAAAACGGCTTGAATGTGACCAGGTAAGTAGGTGATTCGCGGACGGGTCATGGCTTCCATGGCAGCTCGAGGATCTTTCAAGTAGCTGGAAAAAGCGAAACGAGTCATCTATTAATGCACCTATTACACTAGTTTCAGTACAATCGTGGTAGCTAATTAAATTTAAGATTTAAAATGGTAAAAACAAAAAAAATAAAACTTCTATAAAACTTCTTCTGAACAAACCAAAATGAACTGCATTATCTAAAGGACCACATTCGCAAAAAAGCGTAAGTAATTGACGAATTGTAATGAAAAAACTACGTACGACGCACGAAAATAAAGTGAAAGTTAAGGGGAGGCAGATTACCAGGCGAACTCTCCACAAATCCATGCTGCAGCATATAAGACTTCCTGGATGGAACTATGTCCGAGGCCTACTTGTTGAGCTTCTAACAAATTGGCCATTTCTGTAACAGCAAACGGTCTAATGGCTGGCACTCGAATCGCTACATCCATCATCTGCGATGCCACCATAGCGCCATGTTTCGTACTTTGCATTCGTGACAAATCGACAAGAACGGAGACATACCTATTCAAGCCATAAAATTAAACTATGCTTAATCATTATAATTCAAGTGCGCTTACCACTCGAAATTGGTAATAAAGTGATAATTATCCTGCGAGCAAATCTCAATGATTTTCAGCAACAATTCATCGCGGTACACCGTTCCTTCCGCACGATCCATATGCAACATAAGTTTTTTCACGATTTCCACCAAATTTTTCTTCGAAACCTATCCAAAATTAAGAAAATTTTCGATCAGCCAGTATTTCGTGCTAGTAGAATAATTTGACATCAATATTCTAATTATTTACAAGAAAATAACTTGCGGAATAAACAACAGTAATAACTTGGTTTTAAAAGATATTATCACTGTGGAAATATATTAACGAATGCACATACCATGCCATAGAGCAAATCCAGTGCCCTTAAACGAATAGATTCGTCTTTGTCATCCAGGCACTGCAGGATAAGGTCTTTGTGGGCTTGGACCGACTTCGGATGTGTTTTCAAAATTTTGGACATGGCAGACAAACCCAAATATTTCACTAAGGCGAGACGAAAGAATAGGAAGAATTAAGCTCACGATTCAACCGCTCTGTCGCGATGCTTACAATTTTGGTCCGAATCTTCAATCAAGATCCTTAATTTCTGAACGCACAGTTGTATCGATGCATTATGATTGGGCATGCCGGTGGAGATCGAAATAAGAACTAGAATATAGAAACGAAGTCACTAAAAAGTTCTGGAATAATTAATGTACTGTTACCAGCTATGACTGTGTTGATGCACTCGTATAACAAGGACATGGCAGAGGTACTAGAAAAACACTGAATTAGTCTTTGCATGATTTTCACTTAAGAGTTGCAGAGACAGATAAGCGCGGGAGAAGCGGAAGCGGAAAACAAATGTGAAAAATTTGAAAAACGCTCTAAGAAAAACTACGGGAAACAAACGATTACCTGTGAATCAAATTAGTGAGTGGTTCAATCAATTTCTTGCCCAGACGAGGTTCAAGAGGTGTAAGGGCACCAAACTGCACGTACCGTGGAAAGGATGGGTAAAAATTATAATTAATCAACACAAATTATGAAAACGCCTAACAAACTTAAAGAACGGCAACAACCGAAAGTACGACAGACGAATCGTGAAACCAAATAACAGGTCCACACCACTACATCAGTAAAACTACAAAAATAATAGACGACCGCTTGGCGAATAATAGGCAAAGGGTAGCCAGCTTGACAAACTGGGCTATCGACAAGCATCGATACCTGCGTATGAGGATTATTAAAGGACGGCTTAACTTGCGGCCCAGGCGAGGCTCGTGCACTGTGAATACCCCGAACTGATAACAGGGGACACAATTTAAGTTCCTTATACAACCATCTCAGCTAACACAGCAGCTAACTTTAACGTTTACAAATGATTCTACTAGAACTTAGACATATATGAAATACATAAGAATGAGATACAAGTGAGATCAAGAGATCACGTGACGAATGTAAATTGAGAATAATAGCTTTACCAGCTTAATGATCTTGATTAACATCCAGTTATTGGTCGACGAAGTCATCAACTTGAAAAACGTAGGAGCTAGGCTGAGATAAGACTTCGGATTCTTTCGAGCAAGCTCAGTAATAACGTTAACAGCAGCGGATTGTACACCTATCAATAAAACAGTTCTTTTAGACATACTGTGCACTGAACATGTTAAAACGCCCACAATTTAATTAATATAGTCAATAAAGAGTATTATACCAGGATCTGGATCTTCCAGCTTATCCTTTAAACGAGGAAACGCGGGTCTTAAGGCATCAGGAAAGCGCAAAAAGACTTTGTACAGAATAAGGACGGCTTTTTTTCTAACGTACGGCTTGGTCGATGACAACTGTAGAAGGATAAGCTGATAACTTAATTGCAAGCAAAATATGACATGAATCTACCAGAGTCATAATGTCATTAGCCAAGTCCCTAGCCAAATCGCCATTGATAAAGCAGGCAAGTCCAGACAAGGCCACGCCAGCATCGTATTGATTCTGACTATTTAGATCCTTACGAATCATATTGGTGGTTAACATAAGGATCTGGAAAATACCAAACACACTTAATTATTCTCAGAAAATGCATGGATAACGAAATTATTGATTACATCCGTGTCTTCATGAAAGCTTTGAGATGCTGCTAAGTACCCTATTCTCTTTTGAGTAAACTTGGAGGCACTCATAACTTCAATAATGTTGAAACCGGCCCAGCTCACATCGTAACCCAACATTTGGAGCTAGTAGAAAAGTGATAGGGTAAAGTAAATAACGTTTACAAGACAGTTTTGAAAAATCTTACATAAGTAAGTTTGGTGACAGCATTTGCTTTCACGGCTATATTATCCTGCTTCAACTCTTGCTTGATTTCTTCCATACACTGTGAAATATACTTCGCCTAGAATGATAAAAATATATTTATATTTATTGCTTACTGAATATTAACTATTTTTACTTCATTGTCCTTGTTGTTCCTTATTCCACGGACGAGATCGGCTAGATTCTTGTCCAGAATTCGCTCAAGATTGCCTTTAAACTTTTGCAGTGCCATTATTCACCGATTCCAACTAGAAAACCATACAGTTCCGACCAAGGCTTAAGAACTTGTATGGCTTAGGATCAAGCCAACTCAGCTAAACTACTTTCAGCTACGTAATGTAAATAACAGGTTCAAGATAGAAAGTTTGCTTTTAAAATTTTTTCCCAGAAGAAGCCTACAAGGTCAATTCGCACTAATGTCAGGTATTATTTTCAGTCTGCGTTTGTTTTAGAATTTACTCCTAGAACACCATCACAAACGCAAAGTATCCTGTCGACGGTGTAAATACACGCCCCCTGTTATCAGACTGTCATTTAGCGCCATCTTCAAACTAGTCAAGATCATGATCGGTTGAGGGCCATGAATTTCCACGAGCACTACACAAGAACCGTACCCTGAGTAGGGATGTAGGGGTCAATTCTGAGGATTCATATCGTTTCCACGAATACGTCGTACATAAAGACCATAGGTTATTGCAAGAAGTTTACATAATAATACTGCGAATACTGGCAACAACGGTTGACAGGAGATTGGTTAACCGATAGTAGGTGAAAGTATAAGATTTTATCGAGTAAAAGAAATTCGTTAAATTATTAAACTTTCCTCTCAATGTTCCCAAGTTATTACGATTTCCCTGAAATGTTTCTTAGTTGTCTAAACAGCACTAGTCAAGAAACATTTTTACCAAATTTAGACACAGCGTGCGACTACACAGAGAAAATGTAGAGAATAGAAGTATTAAGATTTTCTCGGGAGAAAAGCTTTCACACGACTCTCCCAGGTATCGAAATCATTAAACATTTTTGTCAAAGTGGTTGGGGGATGGATAAAAACGTTTGTAATTAACAAGTCCATTTTTCGTAGAACGGCAACAGAAGCCTTGTCTACGAGAACCTCATCCAAAAAAAATATTGCTAGTTGTGGACTGAATCAAGTTCTATTTTTCTCTAATTCACATGTTGTATGACATTATATAGTGTACACAGTTTATTCGTTTTTGCAATTAAATTGGAATTAGGCCTATACTTGATAGACTAAAACGATAAAGAAAAACGATATTTTTAATTCGAATTTCGTTTATTTCTAAATATAACAAATCTGTTGGCTAAGTAACATTAGCTTCAGTGATAAAATCATAGTCCGTGATACAAGCAGAGGATTATTTCGTTGCAGAAAAGATGAGTCACAACCCTACAGAAATATAAAAATAAATGTAAATAAGTAACGTAAAAAAGGAAGTTAACTTACTCTTCACATGTTCCGCAAAAGCACAAATTGCACCTTCTAATAAAGGATTCACAGTTTTAGTTTGCAAATAACTGCGAAGAAATTCCCAAAAATCGAAAACGTCTCTCAAGTTCTCAATGCGTTGTTCTAACTCTTTTAGGTCTACATTTGTGACACAACGATGGCATTCTCTTTTCTTCCAGAAACGTTTTGGTCCGTAAAGAATTTCGTCTCCTGGCATACGAGTTAAAATCCTATTTCCGACTTTGGAGTGGGCTTCTTCACTGTGATTTTCAACATTTCTTCGGAATATAATATTTCCTGTACAAGTAGTAGCTCCATTTGTCGAGCATTCTGTTAAGTACGGTGTAATTTCGGTTGAATTGCGCTCCAGAGTTGAAGAAACCATAGCCAGAATGTAAAGGTCTTCGTACATTGTCGAAAGATTTCGGGCCATCTGTAACAACAACACAAAGTTTTTGCAAATTTATTGTAATGCACTAACAAAGAATATAGTAACAAGTACCTGGACAAAATAAACTTGTTTTCTTAACAGTTTAGGAATACCTAAGATGTGAGCGTTCGGGCTGCAAATTTTTCACTGTGACTTCATAAGCATAAAAAGGTTTTATAACGGTATGACCTTTGGGAAAGTTGAAATGACTTTACTTATACAGCAATTACTCGTAAACTTCTTCGCCCTTGGGAACTTGAGTTTATCGCTGAACGTAATTTCAACTTTCTCCCTTTCTAACTTTTTCCTGTAATACTATAATAGGACAATGAACGATTGGTTAAACAGACCTTTGTTTGAAGTGATAGTCAATAGTTTTCCTACATTACCCAACATGGCCAATCTATATAAAGTATCGTATCTATAGAAATTAATTTTATAGATACGATACATCTGTTAAATCAGAATCACGATCGAACGGATGGGGAATCGCCCGTGTAAATGTCCATAAACATTTCTCTCCGCATCGTTTGTGTGGGCAGAGCTGCCGCCAGCGCGCTCGTGAAGTAATTTACAAAAAAGCTCAAGTATACTCTTTTTGTCTTACGGAAGAACAAAACAAAATGCCCACGCTTAAAAATGTGTATGTATAAAACGTGTAAATATTTGATGGTGTATTCAATTGAGGGCAAATACAGAAACGAGCAGGAATGCGCTCGTTTTCCATCGAGTTTCCTCGCAATTGTGTAACAGGTGTACGAACAAATGAGCCTCTTTTGTGAGATGAACTTTAGCTTTTGCGTTCTCAATTAAAATTGCACTCGACAATCATGAAATATCAAGTGCGATCGCGAACGCGCCAGCTTTGTATATCGGTACTCTAATTTAACGGACAGACTTCAGCAATGACCCCACATGAGTAACAATGGCCACATAATAACAAATAGGCCCAAAGACCGCACGCAAAACCAGGCCGAATTAGAGACCAAAGGCTCCAAACATCGGATAGTAAACCCGGAACATATTGCGAAGCGATTTTGTTTTACACAACCAACCGCTTTGACCTCCTATGTTCATTTTTGCGCAACTCAACATATTGGTAACTAAAAGGGTTAGTAAAAAAGAAAAGAGAGAAGAACTAACGTCACGAAGTTAGTGACCGGATCTGTGAGCATTTTTGCCAAAGCTTTTTCGCAAGGTTTTCCTTGTATTGGACTCTTGCTCCTCAGCCAAAAATACGGCGTTATAAAAGCCCAGATCTTCGAAGTTCATAACCATTCCCTTAATTCCAACCTGAAGAACTAGAAGTCTCTTATCCACTGTCTTTTCATCACTTATAAACGTGAAAACGTAACTTAGGAAGTTTAACTCAAAATTTTCGTCATGTTTTCAGTGTTAAGTAAAGTGGGATCGTTGGGTGTGATTTTTAGCATATTGGCCTTGTCTTCTATTGATGCCCGATCGGTTGAAATGCAGTCAGAACACGCTGACTTTTTTGGTAACGCTCGCGGTTTAAACACCAACTTCCCCTTAATCGAAGCCCTTCCCAAGATTGACACCGGCAGGCCTTCACAGTTCAACATGGCTTCGCTCGAAAAGTTGTTCAACATTACCTACACTCCACAACAAACTGACAAACAAACTGTTCGCAGTTCGCCAGTTAAAGCTCGAACAGTTGACCAGATCGAAACCAATCGCGAAGCCCGCGCGGGCTTTTATTACTCCCCCGACGATCACCACCTTTTCCCCCTTTTCCAAGAGTCTGAATCGTTCTACCCTCAAGACTTTTCGCTCCTATACTCCCCGCAGCAACGCGTTTCTCGGCCCTATGCGGCACTTGTGGCGGAATCCGTCCCTACAGCTCAAGATTCTTCGTTCGAAGACAATGCAGAACTCAAAGCTGAAGGCCGTTTCATTGCATTACCATCAGTAGCAAATCTAATCGGCAGCGTTGGGGCTGGTATTACTGCTGGGCCCGTTAATGTTCCCAATGTAAATGCAGCTACGGTTTTTGGACCCCAGAGCGGTTTTACAGGAATCCGCAGTATGTTCGCCATCTCGAGACCACCCGTTTATAACATAAACATTCCAACCACACAAATCCAATCTACTCCACTTCTCCCGAAACCTTATGGAATCTCTCTTGCGAACATTTTAAGAGCGCCTGTTACTAGGAATGACTTCGCTGCCATTGCTCCTAGCTTGAACTCAGCTGGCATAGGCTTTTTCAAGGGTCTTGCTCGCCTATGAACCGGAACTTATTACAAGCGTTGATCTAGCCATGTTATTCAGGTTACGGTTGCGTTGTTAAGCTTTGTTACTCATGTTCGTTAAATACAATCAGAAAAGGAGTGCTCTGTACTCATACCTCGTGTGTATATCACTTCACGAATTTTATCTCGTGTTCTTTGGCAGATGATTTGATTTCACTCCAGCGTTTTCTGCATAGGTTTTCTGCATGTTCCAAATCTGATTCCTCAACCATCCAACGATCCTCGAAGATAACTTGTTGGAGATTTTTTGGGTAGAGTGCACGCGAAAAAAAATATATTCTGAAAGCGTTCTTGTTCTACTTTACCGATTATATTTGAATGCTGCAATACAATCTGCTATAATCCTAAGAATTATTTTGCTCGTCTAGTATCAAAACAACCAAGTTAATAGTTTTCAGATAGGAAAAATTGAAAGCCAAATTTACAGTAAATTTACCTTTGCCGTTATTTTGCCATAGCCTGTAGAACAAGCCCCAATACACATTTTTTGCAGTTAAACGCATCAGTATCATGTAATTAAATAGTGTCCAACACTGGTTTGAATCACCCATATGATGGCGAATTAAAGGCAGAATTTATCAAAACACTAAATTGTTCTCCGAGTTCGCGGAAGTCGCCAACACACAGAACGGAGAAGGAAGCCTCCAAATTCGAAGTTCGCGTTACACAATAAATCTACAACTAACAATATTGCTTTTTACAAAACCTGGAAAAGCTATCACAGAAAGTACTCCACAGGTCCATTCGTTGGCACGCACATTAAAAAAAAATAACTTACTTATCTTAAAATATGAAGTTCATGAAAATTCTCTTGCGAAATTATATTAGCAATGGCAGACACTTCGTCTTTGGGAAGCGGATTGTGACACACTATATTTCTGTAGCACTGCTCGGATTCATGTAACATAGAAGTTACAAGTACTTCATTCAGTGCATAAGCTTGCGAAGTCTTCATATAGTGTCTCACTCGCAAATCTGGAAAATCAGTGCAACGCAGGTTGACACGAAACTACTATCTGCCATGTCGTGCTGCACGGAACTGAAGCAATTGGAAGTATTAATAACTAAACAGGTCAAGAAATTAGTTAACACTGGAATCAAAAACTGGAATTTCGAGAAAATCGCCACAGGTTTAGTCAACCTTTTCCTTGTATTGGACGCTTGCTCTGCAGCCCATAAACATTAAATGGGACTATAAAAGCTTGACACTTCGTCGGTTGTCACCATTCGTTCGTTTCCACTCAAGGAAATTTGGAAACTCCGCTTCTATTCCCCAACAAGTAAAGCCTTTTTTGACATACAATTTTGACATTTGAATTTTAATAGCCACGTTCTATCTTTATATTTCCAGTGCTCGTCAAAAACTTAGCATCCGTTTGTGCAATACTTGGCGCAGTATTGGTCATTAGTGATGCTCGATCCGTTGGAACCCATTCGGCAATGGCTGATCTTCCCGGTAGCGTGAACGCAAACGCCGAACCTCAAACAGGCGACAACGCAGTTGAAACCGATCGCCGCGCCCGTGCCGGCTTTTACTACTCCCCGGATGATCGCACTCTTTTGCCAATTCACCCAATTCCTGAAACGTACGACGTTCAAGCCCTTCCTCAACTGCGTACTGATCACGTTCATCAGTACTATCCGCTTCCGTCTGACTTATTCCCTTCTTCTGAGGAAAACAGTGAAGCCCCGATTGAATCTGAACCAGCGTCTAATGCTGAAGAAGCTGAAGGCCGTTTCTTTTTAGGGCCAGTAGTCAGGGTAGTATCCGGCAGTCTTGGTACTGGTATTAATACTGGCTCCGCCTATACTGGTGGTTCTTATACTGGTGGCTCTGCCAACACTGGTCTTGCAACTGTGGGTATTTCTGTTGGAACGAGAAATAATTTCGCTGATAGACTCCGTACATTACTTGCCCTCGGATCCCTTGTTAGCTTGTCCAGCCCAAATACGGTTTTACAACCAAATCCTCTTGTCGTCAGACCCATTAGTTTACCTATCTTCTCATCTGCGAGCGTTACAAGAAATCCAACGATCAATAATTACAATGCTGCAATTGCACCTAGCATTGGCTCGAGCTCAAACGGAGGAATTGCATTTTTCAAAGGTATAAATCGTCTGTAAATCCCCACGTTCTGGCAACTTCAACCTCTTTCCAATGTCATTTAAATTGTGGTTACGTTATTAAGTTTCGTTGCATATTTAATGTCCTAGTACATTAAAAAAAATAGTAAATTATTGGTATATTTATTAATACACGTCACAACTTGGCCGTTTTGCTAGTACTGTAGTTTTTAGGTTAACAAACACCAAAAGGATTAATGGTGGTGCACGTGAGCTGTGCTGCATTTTCACCTGGACCGAAATGAGCGTGGACCTGTAGTCCTATGGTAGTAGTCCGATTTTGTCAACCCCTATCATGGAAACTCCCTATTACAGAGAACTCTCCATTTACTATGTCTCGTTTTACGTTTATGGGGAAAATTATCTTATAAACGGTTTCACTTAATGAGTCCATTCTTTAAACACATTGACGCTTAAGATTCTTCATATTAGCAGTTTTTTTTATTATAGTTAACAATAAATGAGGCACAGGTATCGCCCATAACTGAAATACACATTCGTTTTAACATTTCACAACAGTTTAAAGCTCAAGGCATTTCATTTTATAGTTTATCACTCTTCTTTCTTTGCGTTTTCATACCGACGTAAAATGCTACTGTTTGTACAACTTGAAACAGGACTCCGAAAGCTATTATTAGTAATACTCCGTAGGCCCATTCGTCGGTAACGAAAGTATTCTGAACGTACCTCAAGACTTGGTTCCCATTCGTCACCCCGCATGGAACCTTAACCACAATGGCAGGTAGTTCTTGTTTGATGGACGGATTTCGAGCACACTCCACATTAGTTATATTGTTCATATCGTAATAGTAGAGTGCCTCAAGGGCCCAGTGCAAAGGCGAAGCCCACTTGAACCAAGATACCCAAGGTCCTAAATCTGTGTCTCGGATAGCAAAACCGGAGCACAAAGCGACACAAGTCGATATTAAACCACTTGCTGCCATAGAGTACTGTCTGGAATCGAAGCAATATACGAAAGCAATAATCATCGCTCGTATAGTGAATAAATAGAGCAGCATATATCCCAGATAATAGCCAAATTTGTGAAGATCTTCTATTCCAGCCATAGCGTATGCCGGCACCAGGTATGCTAAGAACACGCAACCAGCTGTTACGAAACTGGAACTTGCCTAACAAATTAATTACATATTAAATTACATGTACATTGTTAATGAATCCACTCTAGGACAAGCGATATCCGGAAAATCTTAAACATTACCATGGCAAAAAAGTAGGCAGATTTGCTATACAGTCCATCTTCAATATCTCTGTACACGGGAGCTTTGTCTTTCCACACATCGTGAGCCATCAGCATCAGCATTGGCCACACGGCAACGGCACCTATCACGTAATAGAACGCAAGCCGATCGGAGATGTGTTCCTACGAAACGGAGAGCTTAGTAATGAACAGATGTATCTGTATAGTTCACTCACTTGCTCAGGTCTGCTACTTGACCGGACTTGCCAATACACAGCGCCCAAGACAATTGATAAGGTAGCTGCTAAGCAAAATGAGCGAACAAAAGATGCTATGTTTGACGGAAAAGTATAGTACAATGTACGTCTGTAAATAACACAAATAATCCATATAACACCCCAGATTAAGTACGCAATTAAATGAGTCAGGACATTTGCTCTATCTTATACCCCCATAGTGCCGGGATTTGCATAAAGAAATTCCTTCGCTCTAGTTTGGGCGGTAATACTCCAGGCGGTCCTGGATCTGATAGAGGTTCTTGCCTCCGACGAAACGTTTCCGCCAGGTGTTCGACTCGTTGGCTGGATTCAAGCATGGCTTCAGTCGATAAGTTGTCCAATGTAACTAGATCCACTGTTAAAAAAGGATAAATAAACAATATAAAAATACTAGCGGTTAAACAGCGAAAGATTTGAAGCAAAAATCCTTGTTTAATAGAACGGAAGTCGACAGCTATTCTGACAAAACGAATGCACAAGTCCTACATTTCCTTTCCAAATAACGAGATTCATCGAGAAAGAAGCGGTTCAATTAGCACTGTTTAATTAACCTGACAGAAAATTGTACGTGTATTTTTTTCGGTAAACTGACAGAACTACTCTACTGTGCACATGTAAAAAAATTGCAAGCTTTCCGTTGCATGAATTCCTTGTTTGCAAGACGGAGCCGATAATCTGCTTTCAATCAGCCGATAACAATAAGAATACGCTCAGCCAGTTTCTTTAATACTTTACCTATTGAATAGTTAATGGCTGATATAATCAGCTAAGTATTTTTCCAAGGAGTAACCATGAAATAAATAGCTTTTAGATTGTCATTTGAACTCCCAGCTCTTAAAAGCACAAAAACCTTTCGGTCAGTCGCATGAGCAGCCAAACGATCCCCAACAGGATGTAAACATTTTTTCGAGGCGTAAAGAAATAAGTGGCAATCCTGTACTGTTATGCTTGAACTGGCTTCAAATGGATACTCCATAGATCCTTTAAACTTAGACAGAGAAGTGAAAAAAAAAAGAAAAAAAAATGGCTTAAGGGTTAGGACACTCGGTGACAAGCTGATCGAGCTACATTTACAAAGCACGTAAACACGCAGGGAAAAAGAGAGACAACTGAACTACGTCACTATTCAAAAGGAAAAGTATGACAAATGCATTTTTGCTTCAATTTTTCACGAACCTACAAGGAAATCTGTTTTAGTGAGATATTTGAACATTGAATTTTTTAAACACTATTTTCTGAGTAAAAGTTACACCAAGCTATCCCTATTCTGGACGCTGCAAGTAATCTCTATTTCTATTAATATAAAGTAAGTAAAAATTGACGGAAAAAATTGAAGGATTGGTTATAAAAACTACAAAAATAAAAACAAATCCAAATAAATAATATAACCAATAATAGGCGCCAGCCTTGTCGGGATAGAAACAAAAGAGAGAGAAAAACATGTTCGCGACTATGGTTCCATAAGTGAAGAAATAAAAAATAAACTTACGGTAATAATCCGACGGATTTTTGTACGCCGGGCAAGGAAATTCGATGAACGCAAAGTAGGGCAGCATTTCTCTCCGCCTTCCGAAATACATAACTCGGCCGGCTGAGAGTAACACCACTCGCGAGAGCATGGTAAAGATTTCGTACGTAGGTGGATGAAGAGTCATAATAACAATTCGCCCACGCAGCGCCCATTGTCGAAGGTACTCGATAAGAAAAAACGTGTCAAATATATCCATGCCTTGTACAGGCTTGTCCAAGATTATAACATCCGTTTCCAGGAGCAAATGACAGGCAACGTGCAATCGTTGCTTTTCGGAGGTTGTCAATTTATCCACATACGTATTTCTAACTTTCTCTAGCCCAAGATCCTCAATGATAGCTCCAATCTAGACACAAATAAACAGCGCGTGACTCGAAAGTTTACCATTTCTTTGGTAGCATTACTTTGCCTCCTCGATTGAATTTTCGTTTCGGGTGCCCTGACGATCGCATGAAGGTTGCAAAAGTCAAGGTTTGCTCAACGGTCATATCCGTTGTATAGTTCGTATTCTTTTGTATGTAAGCAACACGGTTGGCCAAGCCACTGGGTAGCAGCGTGACTCCATTGAACACCATATCTCCCCAAACCTTTTGACTTGTTGCTTTATTCGCATTGGCCAGGATGTCCAACAAAGCAGTTCCTTCATTGTCTATAAACAAGAAAAGGCATGAGTACCAAAAACCTTTCTTCATACCTGTGATTGTGATTAATTGGCTCACCCGAAGTTGCTAGGATCCCTAAGATTTCCCCAGCACGTACTTCAAAAGAAATGTTCTCAAGAATGCGCTTCCGTCCTTTTTCGCAACTTAGCCCTCGAACTTGCAAATGAGGATGCCGCTGGTAAACGTCATCGTTCTCATCATGGCTGGGGAATGCCGCGTCCTTGGGGAAAAACTTCTCATTGACCATAGATGACTCGCCAGGATATGCGGATCCCACGAGCGCCCCGAAAGTGAGTCCCTGCGACTGCGAGTGGTAGGACATTCGCGATCCCATTCCTGAACGCCTCCCTTTCATTTCTTCATAATGCACCGGCATGGCCATTTCGCGGGGAGGGACCGGCGACGGCGTAACAGATCTTTTGCTTGCTACATTATGCCCTGTTGCCCGATGGGCCGATCGTTTACCTCGACCTCCCCCGTGCGAAGGATGATAATCGGACGCCAACAAGTTGGCTTCGCTGCTGCTCTTCATTCTTCGATCCCGTGCCCACCACGATGGATCGCGACCTTCGTCCCCGGAGCGTTGCAATCCCGAGGGTTTCGGAAGTGGCCCGGCATTCTCAATAACATGATTGCGGAAATCTGGGTCACTTTTAGACCAATTGCGACGGTTATCGAGCTGGGAACGAGATAATTGCTTGTTTCGAGCCATGCCGTCATCGCTCGAGTCATAACCACTCGAGTTTTCTCGACCTAACCGACTCGGCGGTAATACTCGTGGTAAACCAAATTTCAAGTAAGAGAACGCATTAGTTCCCAATTCCGACTTGGGGCCGTATTTCGGGTGGCTCAGAATAGAGTGCACCGTCGAATCTTGCAGTTGAAAGTTTCCGTACGGCAAAGGCGATTTTTCAGAACTGCCCAGCGCTGAGTCTGTGAAGTCCGAGTTGAGATTTTGGCGGTAAATGGACCATGCATGCAAATCTTCTGATGTAGAGAAACGACTTTCGCGGGTAGGCAGTTCGGACATGGAGCTTGAAGGTGGTACGGAATAGCGACGTTCCATGCGAGACATTTCCCATGCGTCCTCGTCCATCTAGAACGAAACATCATCAACTCAAAACCTCAACTTTTCCTTCTCCTTTCGCTTTTAAGTTTTCCGTAGCCTCCTGTGAGACACAGGGTTATAACATGCCATTTTTCGCGTGTGAAGGACGACATTCACACGTTTCGCTACAGTTCTACAGCTTACAAGCTCCCTTTAGCTTTATCAGGTGTATCATGTTTTGCACCTTTTCACGCCAGCAGAGAAACTCTCTAAAGGGTGTCATGCTGAAAATTGTGTATTTAAGGTTTTACAGGACAAAAAGCAGGCCAATTTATGCAAGTAGAGGAAACCGAAGGGCGTTAAAAACTCTATCTTTTTACGTCATACTAATCTGCTATTACTCCCCGGGATTGGATGTACAAAACAATGCGTTTGGTAGCCACATATGGGTCAGTGAAACTTTCATGCAATAATAAGCGTTTATGAAATTGGGTAAAAGAAGCTTCCGGGTCTCCAACGCGGTCATATTTACCCTTTTTCTCTACTTGTAGGTTATTTTACTCATTTACCATTACCCGTTAGTGTAAACACGCCAAACAAAACCAGCCTTTATAATGTAAAGCGGGAATTATTTTTCCAAAATATACCAAAGGTCTTTGGCCACACAGAGTTACTTCCAAAAGTGTGAATGGAAAAGGTGACAGAACTTATTAGCGAAGCCACGAGACGTGCAGTTAAGCTGGGTGAGCATACCCACATGCGGTAACATTCATTTTATTGCTGGTAAGTTCGACTGTGAGTGTTAATATGTTATTGGTAGCGCACTTACCCACGGTGTTAGTTAACCAAATACCCAAAACAATGCGGTGTTATCCACGAATTACGAACTAAATTTTCCCACCTTGCTCACTGTACACTCAACTGAAAACGGCGAAAAGGGCCAATCTTAAAATCACTTTAACTCAGATTTCGCCTTGCCGCTTCATTATATTGCATGTATGCGGTAAAATCGTGTATTCGTGATGCACCAACGTACACTTCTAAAAAACTCCACAGCAGCGTCAAGTGGCTAGAGATGATACACAACGTTTCCGCCGAACTGCCTTGTTGTTGACTGCGGCGACCTCCAAGTCATTGCTCCCACCTTCTATGCTGAGCTAAAACACGTCTGTCTGCATTGCACTTAGGAACATCCAAAGGTGTGTTCTACCAAAAGCACCCAAAACGAACGGTCGGCGTTCTCCTTCCCCTTTTCCCCTCAAGGCTACACTTGGACTGTGGCACAATCCTTGGAGGGGGAAATTAAAGTTACGGTTTACAATTGGTAATGAGCACCACGCATTAGCTTTACTATGTCGAGGACAGAAGACCTCAAAGAATAACACTAGCCACTACGCCCATGCTTACGCAAATAAGTGGCTGGCACTTACCAGTCAAACTTAGTCACACGGAAAATATTTTCCGTTATATTGAGCGGAACGCATACCTCGTTTTTCATGACTAAGGTAAAGTTGAAACTCCACGTAAGGACTCTCAGGAATTTAGAAAAGGGCAGAAAAATAAATGAAAAAATTCGTATACACAGGAAATGCTACACTATCGCATTTGAAAGAATTCAAGCTGCGTGGTGAAAAATGACGAACATACTGACAATTCCGCTTTCTGGTTCGTTTTTATGCTAAAACTGTTCTTGAAATTATAGTTTTTCC
The DNA here is from genome assembly GCA_022885665.1 of Triops longicaudatus. Classification (NCBI taxonomy): domain Eukaryota; kingdom Metazoa; phylum Arthropoda; class Branchiopoda; order Notostraca; family Triopsidae; genus Triops; species Triops longicaudatus. The sequence goes on from JAGQDJ010000135.1 coordinate 36,210, forward strand.
TTAGTTCCCGAAAAGGTGGTCATAAAACAAAGACAACTGCGTCTTCTTTAAAAGGACTTATAAACCGGTGTTCTGAAAAGTTTCGCACGGATGCTTTTTGTCCTGTTCTCATAGCACCAGAAGTAGCAACAAAAGCTAGTACGCTTTGCGTCGTTAAGTACAGGATGGCCTTCGGGCGAAAATACTTGTAGCCAGCTTGAAGGGCTTACGGCAAAGTCTCCAGGGATGGGCAAACCAAGAAAGCCTAGAGCTAAGTTTCTCATAGCCCCGAATACCTGTCCGAATAACTCCAGCTGTCCCCTCCGTAACCTGCACCAGGCGTGGTCGTTGGCAGTTCAACTAGTGACGAAGGAAAGGTAGTGTAGACGACCAGCGACCTCCTGAGGAAGAGGAAGTAAAAGCAGTATTTAGAATGAATTAGTGAATAGTGATACAAAAACAAGCCAACAGTTAATTATTGTGCGACAGTGCTTTAAGCAATCATGGGGTCGCGAGCTCAGATCACGAACGATTACACCCTCGAATTGTTTAACGTCTTTCATGCAGGACAAGTACAATTGCACTTACATACGCATTTACAATGTCAACCCATTTTAATATAACAAACGCTATGCAGGTCGACCAGACTTCTGTGGTTCAAAAAGTCATTGGAAGCGGTAAAGTAGGTGTTATCTTGAAAGATATTACATTAGAGGCCCATGGCGGCGAACTAACGGCCATTCTGGGATCCAAAGGTAATCGGTGAAGGCTTCTCGACAGTTATAGTTTTTGCTAAAACTTTTTTTTTTTTTTAATTTGATCCCACAGGAAGTGGTAAACGTGCTTTATTGGATGTTATTTCTCGGCGGGCTCAAGGTCCGACTCGGGGTCAAATTTCGCTGAACAGCGTTCCGATGTCGATGCGGTTGTTCCAAGACTCATGCGCGTATGTGACGCGAACTTGCGATTTAATCAAGGGACTAACTGTTCGTCAAACATTGCAATACGCGATTAGCATGAACGTTAGCGGAAAGGTATGTTTCGTCAATGCCTAACCACATATAAGGAAATGTTTAACGTTTGTATATTGGAAGATTTCCGGTTACGTCAAAGAGAACCATGTCAAGCAAGTTATGGGCGATATGGTGCTTTTGCAAGTCGCAAATCGTAGTGTTGAAGACCTGAGTATTAGCGAATACCGACGACTTGTCATTGGAACATACCTTATCCGTGATCCAGGTAACAAAATATTTTGAATTTCGAATTCTAGGAATTGTGACACCATTTCCATCAAGTACAATACAGTATATTAGCTTCAATTCTTTGCAATATTGTGTTTTTTTTCTATGCGCTTCTTAATTCGTCGCGCAGATGTAGAAAAGAAAATTGGGACAGTGTCGACACGTGACCCTGAAGTAACGAACGATCACCAAAATTAGATCCCTGTTTGTCAAAGAGGACGAACAAATTAGACATTTACCGTATACGAAAACTAGCAGAAATAGATTTTTTTACTACTCTATTAGTATATGATCGATCTAAAGAAAACACTAAAGTGAGTCTTTTTGCAACTACTTTTGCATAATTCTTACAATTTTCTTGGTCTCGTTTGTCCAAAATCGAACTAAATGCGTGTTTGTTGTAGTTGTAATATTGCTCGACGAACCAACAGTCGATCTGGATCCCCTGAACACATACTTTTTGGTTTCCATCCTATCCAACCACGCGAAAAAATACAATCGGATCGTCATCATGACAACAGAAAAGCCGCGTTCTGATATTTTCCCTTTTCTGGATCGCGTCACGTATTTATGTCTTGGAGATGTTGTTTATAGTGGCTCTACGAGGATGATGCTGGATTATTTCCGGAGTGTTGGGTTTCCTTGCCCCGAATTGGAGAACCCATTAATGTACTATTGTGAGTGTTCGCTATCCTAGCTTTGTGTTGAAGGACATATTTCACGACTTCTGTCAATAATTCTAGTGTGTTTGTCTACCGTGGACCGCAGAACCCGTGAGCGGTTTGTGGAATCCAGCAACCAAATAGCAGCGTTGGTTGACAAGTTTAAAACTGAAGGAAGGCCATTCGACAAATTCGGAACAGCGCTGGGAGATGTCGAACCCACTGAGGTACAGCACCGTGTTCCTCTAACAGCATACGGTCAACCCGGTGCAATTACTGTTCTGTACCAAATGATCAAGTAAGCCGTGTGAAAAGAAATAAAACAAGTTATAACACATTATGACAATTCGAAGGCGAGAACTGAAAGTGAATTTTGGATGCCAGCACGCTTGCCGCAAGCACGCCTTTTTACGTTTGCTCCTCCTGCCTTTGTTTTATTTTTTGCTCTGGATTTTCTATTACGGTTCCGAAAATTTTCAACACACGTTTTTGACCAGAAACGGTTTATTATTTAATTGCCTTGCCGGTGCGTACTTTCTCTCCATTGTTAGCACGGTTGGAACATGTAAGTAAAGAACCCATTTATGGAGTCAGAATTGCTACGATTCCCTCATTTCTTTCGTAGATCCCGAATTCCGCACTCGATATTATCAAGAAACTCGAGACGGTATTTACGGTGGCACGTTATTCATTCTCTCTCACTCGTTGGTATCAATACCGTTGTCAATGTTAACGGTACTTTCGGCTTCAGCGATTGTATACTGGTAACGAATGCCTTGATTTTCTGCCCACGGAATAAAATTTTATTTTAACACAGGGGACTGCATATGACGCCTGATCCTCTTCAGTGGTTTCAGTTTGCAGCGATTCTTTGGTCTGTGCAATTTTTTACGGAGCAGCAAACTATGACGATTCTAATGGCTGTCAAAAGTTCGTACAAAGCAGCTATTTTAGCGATTTACTTAGGCATAATTTATCTCGTGCTTGGAAGTGCTATGACAAGGTAAAGCTTCTTACATTCTCACACGCGTTGGACACGTAGCTTTATAAACTTTATTGCAGGAGTATCCCGGGATTACCAGATTGGCTCTATTATGTTTCGTATGTCGTGCAACCGAGGTATGCTGGTGCTTTTCTGAATGAGCAGCATTTCAAAAGCAGCAGTTTCGATAATTTGCCCGCGTTGAATGGAACAAGTGTAATCACGTGTCCATGGAACACGACACAAGCCAATTACGGCTGTCGTTACACCAGCGGCACGCATTACTTAATGGAGCGTTATTATCATAACACTATTAAATTATACTCAGAAGATCTGCATCTGATGCGAAATTTTGGTATTTCGTTCGCCTTTACAGGTGGAATGCTGCTCACTAATTTGATTTTACACAGCGTTCCTTTACCCGCCTTCATTAAAGACAAATTTCGTGACTAATAAACGCGTTATAACTGACGCGCCCTATATGTTCTACACTTGAAAATTGTATTGTACAGACACCTGTATTTATTCACAAATACAACTATAAATGGCACTAAACCCCCTGGAGTTCGGAAACAAACTCTTTATTCACAGAATACCGATGCGTTTCTGTGCAACGTCGGTCTCCCTGTCAAATAAGTCGAAGGTCGTGTACCATCTTTCTAAGGCTGCGAAATCACACCGAGATTTCCTTTCATTAAGCTATGTAGGTAAACTAGGTTTATTCGACTATGTAAAATTACAAGCTCCAGGGCAACAAATTGAGTTCACGTTAAAAGATCATATATAAAGACAATTACACCACCGATGAATTCGTTACAAGCAATATAGGTAAACGCGTAAAAATAGAAAAACTGTTCATGTTTATAAAAGCCTCTTATGGGCGTGCAATTAAACTAACGAAGCTATAAATAGATCACTGCGCAGATTTTATCTCGAATTACTAGCGAACATATTTTCGATTTAAGACTAGGTTACAAAACCTAAATTAACACTTTTAAAACTTCTTACCTGTGATGTTACCTTAATCGTGAAGCGGTAAACGCATGGTAGATGAAGTTTCTCGGCCGAGTTTTTAAGCCATTTGAACAGTGCTTGGGCAAAGAGACTAGGGATACCCGATGGCTGCTGACAGGCTGTTTACTGTCTATGACGAATTTCGGAGGATTCCTCAAGGGTAGCACAGCACTTTAACCATAGTTACAACTGCTATGGATATGTATGGTATATCGTATAAATTGAGTGTTCTTGGCTGTCGAGTTTTCAGCACATAGCACCTGAGTATCACATTGTTGGCAATTTGTTTTCCCGGTATAAACGACCACATGGTTCCTTAATTCAAATTGTTTTGAAGTAGCTGACGCTAGATGGTGCTGATGTATCACATTTGGCTCAAAATACAAATAATCACAAACACGCTTTTTGACTTCTCAAACTTGAATACTTGTTTGCTATCTACTTAACACTTTGCCGCCTTCAGTATTTTTTATTGCAAGTAAGGGTGCTAGCGATAGTGGATATTGTTTGCATGATCCATCTGAAACTTTTAAAATTACTTCGGTGAATTTTTTTCTACTCAGTACAGTCTTAACTATTCAAAGTTTTGGGAAGATTTTAACGGGCAAGTCAGCTTTTTAGTGCCCATTGTATCAAAATGTGGGGGCGTAATAGACAAAAATACGCCTTGAAAATAATGTAAAAGTTTGGTTATGAGTTAGCGTACATTTAGAATATAAAACAATGAGTGTGCTGTTTTTTGTATGTTTTATATTTGCTATTTGATGCATTAAACAGCTTCCCGAAGTTATCTAGTCCATTGTGGCTTGATAATGAGGTTTCTATGATACGTTCTATGAAACTAAGCTAACACAACCAATTAGACCTATCTAAACCTACCAGTCCACGGGGCGTATAAGAGAAAATCACCCTAGTTAGCATTGAAGTTGAAGTGATTGACCTTACATCTACCCTTGTTGGGGCAAATTTGTTGTATTACCACTCGTTCCCCTTACCTGTAACGCATTGCAAAGTATTGTAGATGAGGTGAACTATCGAAATCTATTCTGTAACTAATAATGGAATTTTTTCGTAAGTAATGTTGAATTGCGTTTTTTAGGAATTACATCCCCGATGGTGCATTCAATGCAAACGTTTGTTGTTGAGCATTTAAAAAGGAAGCATCTGTCGCCTCCTTTGGACTGGTGTGTGGCCTGTCTGGACTTTCTAAAGAGCCAGCATGAGTACCAATCTGTAAGTCAGAATCACGTGACTTTTTTTTGTATATAAATACAAATGACGTATTATCTATTGCAGATTTCTGAACAACAGCTAGCTCAGTTGGTTGAAGAGCAGTTACTCTTGACTAATTTCAGGGATCTCGGCTTGCATTGCTTACCGCCCGGTTTGGACAAGCAAAGATGCACTCGGTTGAACGGATACTACACTTTACAGGTTTAAATATCCTTTAATTCGTACGCTTTAAAGGAACGAAAAAATGTTTCCCTTACTTAGTGTTGCAATGCTCTTCTATTTCTTGTAGGTAGAGGAGATGCGCGACATCGGCCGTCCGGCGTATGGTCAACTACAAAAGCTCCGCCAGCAAGAAAACGGCAATGCTGGTGTATCGTGCGAGGAAAAAATATCTGCCGCATGGGAACCCAAAGAAGGCCGCATCCTATTGCTCACTATGACGGATGGGACGCAAACTGTAAAAGGCATGGAATATAAACCCATCCCAGCTTTGTCCGTTTGTTTACCTCCGGGATTTAAAGTACGTCTGTTCTCCTTCTGGCTTGTTTTTCGTTTCATTTGACCTCTTTAACTTATTCAAAGTTACTTCTGTCTGCCTTGCTAGCTACAAATAAAAGGTCCTCTGGAGTGCCGGAAAGGCATGCTGCTTCTGCAGTCTCATCACTTGCACATCCTCGGGGGTGACGTAGAGACCATGAAGGTGCGCAATGCAGCGGAAAATGTATTAGCTCGAACCCTGTAAGAATTCACAGAATGCAGTCTATTTCCAAAGGCTCATTGTAATAGTCTCTTTTTTCGAATAGTCTAATCTCCAGTATTCTGAATCTATTCTTTGTCTTTATCGTGGTAGGGGGCTCATTGTCTATGTCCAACGCTTAGGTCGATAAAAGTCTTTTCTGATTAGGGGTTGGCCTGAAAACCCTTCTCCGTGTGATTCGCCTAAACTACTTCACGCCAAAGTGGAAGTTGCAGTGGAGCAAGAAGTCAAGCCAGAGTTGCCTCAGCGCGAATCGTCACCATGGAGGAGTAATTTAGCTGCAACAAATGACTTTGGCACTCAGCCCAAGTCAACCCACATAGGTCATCTGGCTGCATCACTCCGGACCACGGATCAAACAAGTCAAGCTCAAGCAGCACCATCCACATCGATTGAAAAGCAGGTTTGCTTAGACCCTTACTTTTTGTTCTAATTTTCCGCAAAACAGCGTCAGTGTCCCCTTTTGTTTTCCGTCCAATGCCGATTTCTGTGCCGCTTTTGGCTCCAATTTGCTACCACATCGAAATGCAGGATTTTCAGTAAAAACTTTTCTTTATTGTCAGGGCGCAGCGGAGGATTGGGATTTTATGGACAGCGATGATGACGTCTGCATCGCTGCGGTGGACGCTGCTGAACTCGGTTTGCAAGCAAATGGCCCGAACACATTGACGGTTGCCTCATCTTTCATGGAGCAGTCTGTCAACGGGCGAGTTGGTATTGATAAACGGGAGCAGTGTGACGTAAAGGGGTCGCAAGCAACTTTCAGGAACGTTGGGATCCAAAAAACTCCAAATTTTCCTGCCGGCTGCGGTAAAGAGTCGGTATCGACCCGTCAGTCCTCGATACAAGCTTATTTTACGAAATCGAGTAGGGCGAAAGTATCACAGGACACCAAATTACTTTTCAATAGCAGTCATTCCCATCCGCAGCTTCCTGGCTCGGCTGTCGCCGACTCTTCATTCAGTAACATGCAAAACACAAGACCGACACAACATCAATCTAGAGGCCTAACAAGCTCTCATTCATCATCGCGTTCTACCTCTCAGCACCCAATCCCGCAATTCCGCACCGCACCGCCAGTCATAGACCTGGATGATTATGATTGCTCATCGCTCCTCGACGACGATCCTTTCGAAGAAGAGCTGCAAAGTGCACCCAAAAAGCCCCGCACTGGCTCTCATGACCTTCAGCCGAAAGAAGCTTCAAGTGCTTATTGTCACCGGAGTACAGGCGACCGTTCGAGAGGATCTTCTTCTGTAACAAACGAACATCAAATCCTCGTGCACGGCTCTTGTTCGTCGTCAAATCTCGAGAGTGTCACGGATACAAAGAAAGCGTCGGTAACTAACGCGGCATTGCAGCCCTCGACAGCTCCTGAGCCAATCGCGTCACACCCTCTGGTCTGTATGCCGAGCAACCGTGATATCGTTACGATATCGCCTATGATAGTTGACACTCCAGGAAGTTTGTCATTGTCTTCCGCTCGTTTGCCTTTCCAATATCTGAAAGCTTTGCTACGTGAGCCGCCTTACGTAGGGATGCAAGCCTGCGTCAAAGCTATCGTAACAACACTACTATCTCCATTGACAATTAAAGATGGACAGTGGCAACTCCTCGCCAAAATCAACGACGGCTCCGCATCGCTGGATGTAGCGTTCGCCCATCAGGTAATTAATCTTGTTTCAGTGTCGCGTCGCAAGCTGGCACCCGTAAAATTTACTAGATTCCCGGTCGTTCCAATCCCGGTAATCTTTTAGCTCTGTAAATTCTTTGATAGCCACGGCGAGGCAACTAATGTGTGGAATAATTAATGAATACAATAGCTGTTCCAAGTTCTCGGGTGGCATCAAAAGTCATAAAAAAAGAAGAAACCTGGAGGTTTATTCGTAAGAGTCATTAATATGCAAGCTCACTGCCTAACAAAACAGCGGAGATTCATCACTACCCTTTTCTTTCCGTTTCATCCTTTCTTTTCTCCTTTTGATTAGATAGTAGAGAAACTCGTCGGCTTCAAGCCAAGCGACGCCAAACAATTAGCCCGGAGCTCAGATGTGGTAAATCGGAAGAAAGTCGTTGAGGTCTGAATCCTCATACATCACTCAAAGATTAGAAGGCTTTTTAGTGATTGGGTTGTTTTCTTTTTCTCGCCCGTTTTTAAATAGGCCACAACGAAAGCGAGCCGCAAAATAATGCATTTGTCTTGCTTGCTGCACCTTGAATGGACCTTGGCAACTGCAACGGGAAGTCTTTTGCCAGTCATAACGCGCATGGATGACCTAACGGAAACGCATTGGAATGACCTCAACTTCTGAGAGAGCACTAAAGTAAACTAATTCTCCATTATGTATCAACCTAAGAGGAAGTGGAAAGACTACACTAATCGTTGATGCTCAGAAGCCGAGTGGCAAATAGCTCACGTGTAGCTGAACTTCTTGAACACCCTCCCCGTTTTATAACTTTGCTGCGTGATAAATGCGTTTGCCAATAAAACAATATTTTACTACTTTGCTACTTGACTAACCAGTTATTCTTCGTCCACAGAGAAAGTTCGAATGTTTAGTTTATCATTCACTGTGGTGCACACGATGAAACAAATTGCTTCACGTACACTTAGAAATCATTGTTTGCGGCACGGAAGAATTGCGTTTCACTGATACAGGCTATTCCGTGTCGTTCTGCACTCTTTTTTTACCTTTGGCGTAACCAGATAGCTTCCCAGTGTTTTCTGATATGTAAGAAAATCTTCAAAGAATTGGTTTCCTTCAAAGGCTGTCAAAGCTTCTGCTTAGAAACCATAACAGAAAGAAATAAGACGGCAGACTTGATTTTAGACATACAAATATTCGCTGAGAAAGAAAAAACAAGAAAATTTTGCCATAATGATAGATTGTGTCCTTAAAAGAAATAGTCGACCCAAAGACTTTGAAAAACTATTGAAAACAAATTTAAAAGTTTTATAATTCATATAAAATTCCAGTACGCACATTCGCAAAGATCACGTTCTAAACAATAATATAAGTAATAACCTGATGTTACTTAGTACAAAAACCATACAAAAATTGTGTGCAAGCTAACTGTGGCGATAGAAACAACTACAAAGAAATTGTTTCAATTCAATATTCATTAGTACCGTAAAAAGATAGTTGAGTATTTATTAATCAGTATTGTACGAAGTAACACAATTAAGGCATCGCGTGCCGGCTCCCCATAAAACCGAGTATTAGCACAAACTCACAGATTTCTTTTTAGCTTAAAAATAAGCACTCACATCGTAATATCCCAGTGAACATGATATTTACAAGCAAAGTACTTACTAAAACGAATTCGCATAGAGCTTCTCGAAATCCACAATCCAGCCCATTACTGCGAAGATGTAACACCCACTCTGCAAGCTTCTGGTCTGTAAAAGAGCACTCTGTGCTATTATGCCTTTTTCTCTTCCATTTACTGTCGAATTACATGCATACTTAATCTGTAAACTCCAGTCTTTTGATACCGCTCCATCACGGATGTCAAAATCTCGGAAAGGCTTGTTTTCTAGCCTGGTATAGAAGCTCTTGCATTAATAAATCAACATTTAATTCGTAAGACACTAAGCTGACAGGTAACTTTTTATTGAACATTTTATTATTTTTACTTTATCTTTATCTTTTACTTTATCTAAGTCTACTTCAGGAGGAACAGTTCGTTAAACGAAATGAAGTCATTCCGTAAGTCAAGTTCGGACCGGTAATTAAGCCGCTGTCTTCTTGACTAGACAATATTAAAGGTGTTCAGTTTTCCCTGCTAATTGTGTAGCCATAAGCTATTATCGTCGCTCGTTGACGTGTAGAATACCCTAATCTGTCTCCCCTTTTTAGACACGGCAGCAAAAAAGGAGACGTGTAAGCCCTATTCAAAAAGAGACAACTACTTAGGACGAGAGCAAAGGTTCTTGGCCAATCTTGCACACCCTCCAATGCCAAAACATCCAAATAGGCTCAAAAATCAATGTTTTCTATTGCTCAACGAAGCTAGAGGAAAGGGAGAAGAGCTGAGGCTACCTAGGAAAAAAGTACAGATGCAGACAAGAGCTTGAAGCGGACACGTTGACTCAGAAGGGAGCAAAATTATGCGCAGAAACTGCATAAATGCCCCTAGTCAGGAAAAATGAAAAGGAGGAAGAGAAGCAGGCATATTTATTGCGTATTTTCCCTTAATTCTAATTAATACACGAGGGAAAGAACATCCGTCGTACACACAAGAGAAAAATCTGCTTCTTTAGTTTAACCTACCTTTTTTCTCCCAAAGATCGCCGTACAGCCTCCTCCGCGTCACTCGCTTGTGGTATCGATTCCACTTTCTCCTTTTGCTCTCAGAGAAAGATCTGCTGGGGTTCTATGTTGCTCTTAGCCGCTGGTGCTGCTGTTACTACCCGGGTCCTTGATAAAAGCGTGTAGAATCGGGATGCTTGAAGATGCAAGTGAGGGTCTATCTTAGCGGCAGTTTTCTAACCCGAGACGGATAAAGGATGACAAAAGGGGGAAAAATCGAAACAAAAACGCCAGCAACAGAGAAGGCGACGAAGCCAGAGAGGTGCAATGGGCGCCAGTCGAGCCAAAGGACATTAGCACTCCACAGCCGCATCTTTGCCTTATTCCTATAAGGTCCTCGATCTGCTGCGGGACAACGGCAGCCGCCGACCGTTTGGCTGGTGTTTTTAGTTCTTAACCTATACTGCCCTTCGCAGCTGCCCAAGCAGACACGTCTGTACAGTATGTCCCCTGTGAGAAATATTGCAATTTTTGAAGCGGGCACGATGGAGTTTTTTCCCCTGTTTTAGACCTTTAACTTTTCTTCTTTTCACAAAGCCATTTACGAAGCGTGGCATTTACTACTCTTAGGAAAAAATCCCTCCTAGCTTCCAGAGGCTGTAAAGGGCTTAAGAGAGTGTGCAACTAGACGTGAGAGATTTTCTTATTAAGAGAGTTCAGTTGCTACATAGTTAAACAGGTGCGTGCAGTTTAAGCAAATTAGCACAAAGTTTCGAATTGCCAGCGTATTCGTTTGATCCTGTGTACGAGTAAAGAAGTCATAAAGGGTTCTGTTCGCAGAAAATTAACTTTATTTTCGTGATAGCAGATTACTTGTTCCCAAAGGTCGCTGCGAGATAGCTTATGGAACATTTTCCCACTATTACTTTTTGAACCATTACTGTTCTTGTAGATGTGTAAAACAGACTTGTTTCCTTAATTGGTTTAAGGAAAAGGATAACGACCTCGTGCATTTAGGTACATTTTCTTAGGATAAATTAACACTCCTGCTGCGGATATTCTTCAACACGATGTATCCGAAGGCTGCAGTAGCGTTCAGCGTCTAGTTCTTCAAACAGTAGACTTTTATTTTTATCTTTGATATGGAACTTCCAAATCTAACGGTAAAAAATGTCGAAATCTCATTAACTCGAAGAAGTGAGCAACAACACAGTTATTAAGATTCAGTTTATTGGCCAAGTTTGCCTTCGTTAGCTTTTGATGCGTACTAGATAGTTTATTGCAAGAACAGAGCAGATGAGACAAAACTAACATCGTAGCTTCTCGAAATGAGAAAACTGATGAACGGAGCGTTGAGGATTTAAGTCCAAGCAAATTTTAAATGTAGACATAAATCTTTAAGAACGAAATGTATATAAATATTCCGATGAGTATAATGTCAGTAACGAAATTGCAAGCACACAAGTCCCTGTCTAAAGGATAGGTATAGTTAAAAAAGAAAGTTATGAGTCGAAAACCACTTTTTTTCATTGATAAAGAAGTGGAATAAAATCGTCGTGCACGTTGCTGGTCATACAGAAAAAGAAAAGTTCGTGGAGTCCTTACATATTAGCGGAACTCTTCGAAATCAATACAGAAAGTTATCTAAAATTTTTATGAGGTGACAGAAAGGGATTTCCAATATCTTTACAAAGAAGACGTTTGTGGCCATGACTAGCACTTTCTTACTGGTGGTACTTTGTCGAAAGAGAAGGACTTGCGGGTCTTTTTCTTTAAATAGAAGAAAAAGTGCAATCCAAACCCAAAAGTAAACGCTAAAGTCGTGGTATTCAAGAAAATATAAAAAGTTTTAACTCAGGGTGCACGTATTCGTACCCTTTCAAGTGACAGGACGCTACTAAGTGGAAAACATAGCGGTCCTGGTTTAATTGACGAAAAACTAGGTATAGTTTTCATTTAAAGGATTTCCTATTCCGTTCGTTGTCACTCAGAATTCTCTCGACTGGTGTCATCAGTAGTAATTAAATTTTTAAAGTTTTTAGCTATATTCATGAATTTTGCTAAAAACATATAACACCGAATTGAATATTCTTATCATAGCATCATGTTGAAATAACACCGCTCATCTGTTTCCTATTAGCGTCAATCCTGCTACAGTTTAATGCAGGAATCATTCGCAAAGACTGGCAACGAAAAGTTTTTAAATAATTTATGCTTCCTTCTATGTCTGAACCGTATAATGTGGAAAAAAAGAAAAAAATCTGGAACAACGCTCGTCTTACTCCAAGCCTGGCAATTCTGGGCAACGAACTTGCGTGCTGCAAAATGTGCATCGCCAAAGTGCACGTAGAATAATTCATTTCCTTTCCTTACTAGATTTGTTCTCTTCCCTTTTCATGACCTTGCAGCACAATAAGTCGGAACGTGTAGGAAAGAGCAATGCCTACGCTATTGCTGCAGCAATAAATGCTGCAGTAAACTATACCAGGGGAGAATATACCACGCGACGAATGTTCTTGAAGTGCTACCAATCCACTAAAAGTATTAACATTCAAATAGCTGGAGTCAGCAAAAAATTTAACAGCCGCAATAGAATTTTTCATGCAACGCTGTCTGACGGTTATTTTAGATATATTTACATAAAACTGAAGTTGTGACCTTAGAAATGTGTCAGCAATGTTGAAAGGATTGCAACAAAGCGAATAGGATTACAACAATCTTACAGCAAAATGATGACGATGCAGAAACGTGCATTAGAGAAATGACCCCCACCACCTATTTTCCCCGTTTTTATCTTGTAATTTTCCTGCCTTACGCTTTACCATCCCCGTCTCGTATAGTCTGCTTGAAAAAGCCACTTTATTACTTCTGGGCAGCAATCTTCAACCTAAAAGTTCGACATTTTCATTAGAAAATTGCTGGAGTTGACCATAAAAGAGTGCTTACAAAAAACTCCCTGGAAAATTTGCGAAGGTTAAATAGCTACGAGAATCATAGTATAGTTTGGGCACATTTTCAAAAGATTGCTCAGTTTTATTTCTCGGGCACAGGAAGTTGAAAACCGTTTACAAAGAAACAGAAGGAAAATACCACATTTTCAATCCTCTCTAGCGGCATGTTTCCATCTCCGCCCAAAGGTCAAGGTGTGCACGCTTCGGGGTTTCCATTTCTCTGTATTTGCTCCGTTTACACGAGACGCCATCAAAAGAGACGTTCATAAAGAACTCCCTTGAAGGTGCTGGGGGCATGCTTGTCTTACTTTGGGCGCGTTTTCGGTAAAGACATCGAGGCCTTAACATATCATATCTCACCCAAGTCTTCCCTGGCTTTCTCCTCCGAAATGTACGTACTCTTGAGCCCCTTCAACCAAGAGGAAGTCCAACAATATTGATCAAAAAGGAAGGGAAGTCTCCAGTGTTATGGCTTTCTGTGGCACCCTCCTATGCTCCCTGCGTCTTTTTGTTCACTTTCCCCTGTATGGTAATACCCGGGCGCAGCTTTTTGTACAACTTGTCCCAGTATCACTACCCCGCCGGGCAAATGTTCCTTCTTTTCCTTTTATCTTTTTTTACGCGAATCCGTTACCACAAATGGTCTCAATGTTTCAGAACGCGAAAGTTTCTAGGCAACTTCAGCAAAATTTTTGTTCCTGGAGGACGAACTAAACTTGGATTTTCTGGCCAACGACCGCAGTGGAAAAGGGGGAGGGCGAGCTTTTGGCAAAGGCATCGATCTACGTGTAGATGCAGGAGAACTGCCATTTTCCACCTGTACTTAACTGAACCGTGTTGCATTAAGGGAGCTATTTTTCACCACACTCCCTCTAAAGCGAGAGCTTATCCCAACCTCCGCGGATTCCTCTGCAGCATTGTGGAGCAATTAGCGCATCAGGCGGGTCGAAATACGCCGTTAGTCAGTACTAACCTTTGGAGAATTGGAGGGAAATCTAAAGGCCAAGGCCGCACGAAGACCCCAGAACTTTGCCTATCGAGAGTCAAGAAGCCGTACACTTGCATGTCTATATTGTACGAACTTGACGGTCTTCAGTTTCCTTCTTGCTAAACCGAAAAATATAAATTTTCAATTTGCCATGAAAAGAGGCGATCATAGAACTTGTTTGCTTGCTAATGAATACCGTGTAGTGTGAATGTATTTTTTTTTTTTTTTTCGTTGCTATACCCTTTCTCTGTGCTATTGAGGCCACCGAGGCCTTTTTTTGCAGTCTTATCGTATAACCTCGGTTTCTCATATTCTGGCATTCAGGAGCTTTATTGATTAACGATTTAGTCCTTGTTTCCAAGTTTATCAGTAACCCATATTGCAAACGGTAGACTCGGACGGACCCAATGCTTCCAGGTCCCACTGATGAAAATTTCGTTGTAATGAAATTGGAGGAAAGAAAGCTGTTCCAGTTAGACAAGATAAAGAGCGAAAAACAACGGTGAAAATTCATTCTACTACTTGTAAATGGTTCGAATTAAATCGAGCCGATTGGGTTAATTTGGTAGAGTAATATAGAGAGAAAAGTTATTATGTAAAAGGGCTGTTGCAAGAAAATTTGAAGGGAAAAGGAGCTGTACCAGATAAACAGCACCTTTAAGTACACAAGGAAAGCGACAATTGAACGTTAGCGAACTAATCTGAAATGCTAACAACCAAGTAAAGCGGAAAAGTAGCTCTGTACTCTTAAAAGCAATCTAGAACTTCGACAGTAATGGGCTCGCCTACAGAAGTGACAAGAAGATAGCGTCTTTCGTTAAACTGAAGCGTGCAACTGTGCGATAGATGACGCCTTGCGTGGAATTGTTTTAAAGGAAGGATTTAGCTTACACAATTTTACTATTAAACACCCTTTTTAAAAAAATCTGAGTTTCTGGTCTTAGAAAAAATAAGGCAAAACACGAGTTTCCCCTCGAAACGGGCACGAAACGTTCACATGCATACGGCTTTTTCAAAAGTATGGTTTACAGTTTCAGTCTGTTTACGTTTACTTTCTGGTTCGTGAACTATTGCAGTGAATGTTGCGGGTTCATTAGTTTTTTTTATCGTAACATTTCGTTGACTTTCTGTGCGTACTGAACAATAAGCTGAACTTTCACTGTCGAACTACTTCACTACAATTTTTTACCATGTTGGAAAAATAGCCTAGGTAAATTCTGTCATAACTGGCTTTGTTACTTTTTTTACTACCTCCTAGATTTTCAGTCTGAAGCTAGATCTACGTAACTCCCAATGGTCTTCATGCTCTTAATCATCAACGGAAAAGAAATATATGAGAATATTTTGTGTAAGAAATGTGAGAGGTAAACTCCAACTTTGGATAACTACACGAATCCGTGAACTTGATTAAACCCAGCAAACTGGAAGTTTTGCAACAAGTTTGCATTGTTAGTACTGAAAGTCCTTAATTAAAAAGGTAAAATTTACCATGTTTGCAGCTGCATTTCATTTTGAAGATCATAAAGAGTCCTTTGTTTAGACAGTTGTTTGCGTTCAAGTAAGAAAAATAGCCGACGTGGTGAACGGAAGGGTTTTGAACGCTACCTGGACCATAAAACTGGGTACACTACCTTGAAAAACGGCTGCGTGGGACCGAAATGGGTGTCCCCGTTCTTCAATAGAATCCGATTTATAGCCTTGTCATGCTGGCTGGACTACGGTTATGATTTCTCTAACACATTCCCCCAATCTTGATAAAGGCGATATGTTTTCCCTGGAAAATGTTCTATCTTATAAACTAAGCACATAATTCTAGGTTTAATGTCGTGGAAGAATGGACCAATAATAAAAACCCTTCGATTATTCCAGCTTGCTAAACGAATTACAGAAGACATGTTTTCTTTTTGCTTTGCCTTCTTGGATCCATGTGTGTCCACGGTTCTTCACAGCCTTTGACAGACTCCAGAATTCGGAATTTAGAATACGACCGAGACAAGTGCTTCTTGTAGCGGGGGGGTCTAGACTCTGCGGAATGCAAGCACGGACAGTTTTCATTTTTTCCCCCGCCCGTCCTTCTCTCTAGTTTCTGTGACATCACTCGAGCGTCGTATGTCGCTTGCGCGCCGTAAAAGAGCCTCGCCGTCCCTCCGCGAGCTTTCACCGACCCAAGCCCAGTGCCCGCATGAATAGTACTTCGTGGAGAAGATTCAGCATAGCAGGAGTCCAGCTCTTGCTGCGATATCCGAGGGAGTTTCTATGCAAGTCCTATGGAATGTTCCATAAATCCTGAAAGTGCATAACCGAAGCTGCAACACTGGCCTTACTTGTCGTGTCGTCAAGCTTGGTTATCCTGTGAGTTACAAATATGCCCAAAGGCAGTTGCGGAATTCTGGTTTGCTCAATTACAACATGGCCAATACGTGCAATTGTGATGCCGGTTGAGCTGTAAACGGTACGCAGTTCCAGTCGCCAGTTTTTAGAATAAACCAAAGAAGGAAAATTAGCGCATAAAAGCTTCAACCGGGGGAATTTTTGACCCAGTGGCAGTGCCAAGTGTGAAGTTAATTTTTGAGGCTACTTTGAATGAAGCTTGAACTTGGGAGCAATATGGATCCCTGGCGAAAAGGATTAATGACACTACTGGGTTGCTTGCTAACGCTATTGCTTCCGCAGAAATTCGTTACCAAGGTTGGGGCCACTGGAAGGTAACTAACAAGACTTCATGTACGAGTACTGGCATGTCTCAGAAATATTAGAACACCTAGTCTCCCCTCCCCTAAGTCTTCCTGGCTCGCATGAGTTACAGTGGGGGCCAATTAATATACCGTACAGTGTGTCATACAAGAAGCTACGGCTTTTATGACTGAAATATGGCCCCGTAAGACATACAGCTCTTGTGCCACATATTTTACCAAGTTTAAGAATTTATCCTTTGAATAACAAGTTTATCTCTCAGAAGTAACTTTGACGTACGATAGTAAGTAATTCTGGAACACAACAAGCTTCTCACCGTAGTTTTAGATATATGACAATCACCGTGCCATTTTCCCCAAGTATATTCCACGTTAGATATTTCATGGAAAAGAAAGATTTGCAAATCCAAAATTACTGGCATTTCCGAAACGCGTATTGAACGAGTGAAGTGTAGCCATAATAACACTTTGCTAGAAACAATTTAATAGAAGACGCAAATTATTGTTATCGAACTTTTTGTCTTGTTATATTTTTAATTTTATAATATTTCTATGTGTTAACATTGTAGTTTTACTTCGCTCCACGCGCTAGACTTAGCTTTCTTACTTGAAAGTTATGCTTGATTTTAGTATTAAAATCCCATTAGCTTTAATACAATCACTTAAAAAAACGGAGAATACCTTTTAGCTCAGAACTTTGGACCACAAGTTGCCTGAAGCAATGTCAGAATCGTAGCTTCCCGCTCTGTTGTGTAGATCATTGAGTTTTAACGCTGGCAGCAGCGTTTAAGAATTGGTGAATCGCAACACGACTGTAAAGTAACTTGAAAGAAATCACAAGGAACTCAAGCGTAAATAATTTTTAGATCTGATGAGAAAACACGCAGTGTAAAGCTTTTTCTCGCACACGGACCGAGATAGATTTGTCAGTAATTATTTTTTTTTTCTGTCAGTGTTTCTTGGAAAAGTACGGAAACGGTAGGCTATGTGGAATACTTCCTATTAATTTTTCATTATAAGTAGAAAGGTTTCAAACTGAAATACGAAAATTATTTATTCTTGCTTTGAATAAAATAAATAAAAATTATTTATTTCTATTATTTCTGATTTATGTTTAAAATTCACAAATGGCTTGCAAGCAGAAATGTTTCTGGTCTAAGTTCAATTTGTACGCACAAGATCAATATATAAACGTGATAAAAATCTGCGAAAGCGCTTGCGGTGGTCAAATCTAAGGGTATAATTATTTTTCGTGTGTAGTAGGCGTACTGGAAATGCCGATTATAGTTTTCACACGGGCTGCCATAAATGTGTCCTATTTAAAAATGCTGAAGAGTTGTTTCCATCCAACTTGGCAGTTGTCTATCTCTTGCCTTGAACATCGTTTCTTTCTGAGCCGTTGGGGGATGCGAAGTAATATGTAGTGTCTGACTGAAATTGCAAGTCTTGGCATTTCTTTACCAATGGGTTAAAGGAGGCTTCCCGACGGCAGTGGTAGCGAGGGCGAAGTTTTTACGACTTAAGCCAGGTTTTTCTTTTGTCTCGTTGTCTCCGAAGAAAACGAGAAGGGAGAAAGCAGGCGATAAATGGCAGTTCATCTTCATAAAACAGGAAACGAATTCCTCTGGCTCATTCTGTTCAAATCAAAGCTGCGTTATTTCCTCTCTTACGACAGACTCCTACATGCGGAAGCCCCCTCTGATGACCTCGTTTATCGATTGGCTTTGCAGTCTTCGTTGTATAGACAAAAGTAGTTAGACGGGAAGCCGAATAAGAACCAAACCATACAATGTCTTTCACCTTTACCTCAGTGGCAATGACCAGTGCAGCAAAATGTTCTCAGAACACGTTATGTATGCGAAACAAACGAATAAATGGTATTTTGGTGTTGGTACAAGTCTGATAAAATGGCATAAAATAACTTCTAAGGATGAAAATGCCAAAGTTTTCATTGTATAGGGAAGCTACAGTTATGAAGCGAGCGTCTTTGCACTTTGAGTCTGTAAAGCTCATAGTGACAAATTTGCGTCCAAGGAGAGTAAACTTTATAACCTAGTTGTGTACTAGTGTAATGCGGATAACGAGCCATGAAACTCGTTAAGAAGTTCTGTCAGGTATTCTTAATAAAGGATGAATGGCAAGATATAGCTAATAGCTTAGGAAAAGTGGTTGATCGTTCAGATGCTTGGCTTTTCGGCCAATAAGCAAAAGAAAACAAAGCTGACGAAGGGTTTTCAGTTTAGTTTTCTTTAGGGGGGGGGGGGGGATTTGTGCTCGAAAGATAATCTGGAACGGAATTTAACAGGATACTTAGTTAAGCTTGTGGGTTCGTTCCGGTTGGCTGCTAGGGGTCACTTTAGAAAGTGAACGCCAAACTTTCAGGGGAATAACTAAGTGACAAGCTTTCCTTTGGGTTTCCTCTTCGGCGTTTCTTTTCCCTATTACTGTGTGCGGGGCAAACTTGACATTGTCGAGCTCATTGAAAGTAGAGACCGCCGTGTAAACAAACGGTAGGGTGCAGGGAAAATATTTGCCTGGCTGTTCTTATTCTTACAAGCAACAAGATTAAAAAGAGCAGAATATTGTCCTTTCATGACAGCAGCGTGCGACGCGGTTATTGATTTGAATCAGCGATGGCAAAAGGATGGATACGGGGGATTCTGAGAATAGGCCAGAGAAAACATTGGTGAATATTTTATCGTTGAGTAAAACAAGCCACGATGAATATGTGTATTTGGAAAAGCATTGCAATAAAGGAATCAGTGAGAGTAAAAGCTCTAAGAGATAAAAGTAAATGATCCGAGTGGCATTACAGGCCTCTTCTGAGGAGGAAGCAAAAGTAAACTTTATTTTGCAGGGAAGTTAAATTTCTATTTGTGCGTGAGCTCTACCGTGAAGCGATAAATATGTATATATATATATATATATATA
>JAGQDJ010000135.1:56022-157806 GCA_022885665.1 Triops longicaudatus
ATATATATATATATATATATATATATATATATTGCTCAGAGGACTATTGAAGTCAATACGCTGCTTGTGATAGAGAGTAATGAAAAAATTGGTTGTGATTTCCTTACTTGGAGATGAAATGAACGTTATGAAATAAGAGAGAACAATTGCTAGGTAGCCCTTAAGCTTCATCTTAGGAAAGACAAGCAATGTGCCAAGTCGAAGCTAAGGGATCTTCTGGTTAGGAGACGGCAAACAATTACCTAACCATCTAGTCTGAAGGCAAACATTCTTTGTCCAGGCGACGATTGGTAAACACTTTGTTTACAAAAACCTTCCTGTAAGTCATGCGTCTAATTTTCTTCTTGCAACACTTACGTCCGAATAGACTGTCAGGTCCTCATGGGATCAATCACTATTACAGAAGTCGTGATACCAGTTCATGTGAGTTTGCCCAGTGTAAGGATATTTCCCCAACACAACGGATGGCGTCACTTTACCAATGCCCTGCATCATTTACACAGTAATACGACAACACAGCTTCCACACTGATGTGCGTGGAAGAAATAACAGAAGCATTTTAGCCAGTTGCCTTTTACCATTTTAGCATATTTAACATGTTGCTGTTACGATAGGTCTAGTGTTTAAAGTCAGAAAGCTCTTTAAAAGAGCTAAATATTCCAAAGTTGGAGCAAAATTGGGTTCACCCCATTCAGCGTGAATCAACGTAATTGACAATGAATGCTCACTGCGAGGATTTAAGTGTCTTTCTGAAACTTTCCATAGTACCCTTACTAATCCATTGTTTCTTTTTGCGTACTTTATAGTCCGCCCGTGCGTGAATACAATATTTCTGGCATCCTGAACTCCCTGCAAGTCGGTTACGACAAGCGAGTACGGCCAAATTACGGAGGTATGTTTTTGATTTCCGAGTTTTGTGAAGTTGTGAAGTGTGCCTAAGCTCTTTACCAGGCAAAGGCCAAATTATGCTTTTGTATCAACATCCTCTCCAATACTTGTCTTTCGAAAGCAGGAAGGAAAAATCCTTTTCCTAGAAAAGTCGGTACTTTGCTTTCTTCTCGCAAGGTAACGCATGCGTTTATAGCTCGAAACAAAGAACAGCACACGTCTCGCTCTTTAGCAGAAGCAGCACTTGTACGGGCTGCTGTACGAAAATCTCATTTAAACAACTCCTACGAGAAACAGATTGCGTTCCGTCAGTGTTGGGAGAGTTATTCGTTAGTTAAAACCCAGAAAGAGCCATCACACTAGCGCTGGGGGATAAATAGGGTGTTAGTTACCGCAAGGCATGCAAGCACGCAAAGTTTCTTTATCTAACCCCATTTTTAGTTATTTATTTCCCCGTTGGCGTTCGTAGGCAATGTGTTAGCTTTACTGATATTTTCAGGACAGCCCTTTGGGCAGATCGGTCACGCTGAACTGTTGTATGCATTAAGGGCGTTCGCCTTAGTCGTTGGTTCCAGAATACGAACACAATCATTTTCAACATAGCTGACAATTATGTCAGCGATGTTTCCTAATAGCGTCTTTCCTTGAGAAAACTGAGTGCATGTTAGGTGCTGCACTAGTCTCACAGTTTTCCGCCTTACCGGTTCCAGAACACAGTTCAAACACACGAGAAGAAATGAGGCTTGCATGATCGTCCTGTCAACTTGGCGGAGTCGGACTACCAAAACTTTCATTTCAGGTTTCGTGAACACTAGCTGATACTTTGTTATACATATTTTTGTTCGATATTAAAGCTGTCGTTGATTTCTACTACAATTTAGCGACATAACACACTGTAGGTTATAGTAACAAAGTTACAGTCAATTGGTATGAAACGTAACAATGAAACTGCAAAGGCAGTCACAGCTACGACCCTCATATATCCTTCGATAATGAAACTCGTGTGCAAATAAGGATTATAATACGAGCTCTTGCTAGATCCACGCTAGTGATGGCGGTCTGTGAAGCTCCCTGGGAAGTATTACAGCAGGCTTTATGCGATAGTTGGCTACCCTCGATCATAAAAATGCGAGGCCGTCACGTAATATATATAGGTTACACAATAATGCAGAATTCGCGCTAAGGAAAGAGGTGATGAGGAGTTCTTGATGGCATAATTTGATTATCCTTGTCTTTATTTCATGGCCGGCGTATCTTGTTGTGTGATTCCTAGTGTGGATACAGTTGCATTGTTTATTTAATCAGAAGGTCCCAACAGGGAAACTTGGTACGTGGGAACTCCGAAGGGAGTTTCCCACGCAGTATCCAATATTCCACATTACTGTCAGATAGCACAAAAACACAGGTCGCTCATTCTTCCAAGCGCACAGGATAGGTTTACGCACTTTTGCAGACGATATAAAGACTTCACAGTATTTTATCATTAAGAATTTATAAGACTCGCGTGAATATACCCGTTTTGTGGTGTGTCAAGTAACTTTGTCAAATTGGTGTGTCTTTGTTAGGAATATTGTCAGTTCTCGCTGCAAGGCTAATAAAGTTAACCACTGTGTTCTCGAAGTTGGCAGTTCGCCATGTAACATACATGGTTTTGACGGCAAGTAACAAATTGCCAAAAAACTAGAGCATAATACGTTAGGAAACGGAGTGTTAGCAGGAAAAGTTCTCCGATAAATCACAATTGTTGACACCTGAAGTACTCCGATGTAGATAACTTCGATCTCGGCCTTTTTCTGATGGTGTTTTTTTTTCGTGAAAGAAATAAAGATGGTTCTCAGCTTTGAAAAGCTTGTCTCCGGGTCCCCTGGAAACAACCCATTCAAAAAGATTCGAGTGTTGACAAGCGTACTGATCGATGTCGTAGCTGTTTCAAGTCACCGCGCATAATCCCGTTCAATAATAATCGCAAAACAAGAAGCCCAAGACTAGATAACACTATTGCCCCACTTAGGTATCGGTTTGTGTTCTTCTTTTCCTTTAAAGAATTCTTCTTTAAAGGAAAAGTAGCTTTGATATTATAGCAGTTTTCTTCTGTTCCCATTTTTATCACACATTCCATTGAGAAACGTTGACTATTTATGACATCGAAGAAAGGGAGTTTTATTTTATACGATACGAGTCTGAGTTTTTTTTTTTATGACGAAGTTGCTATTCAGGAACTTGACAAAAGACGTTTCGTAGCTACGGAGCTTTTAAAAAACTTCATTGCTTTTAAAAAAGTAAGGTATTTAAAAAGTTCCAAAAATAGGGCAAGATTTACGAATTTTTAATCTTCATAGAGGGTGAAAAGTTTTTACTTGGCGACTTCGATAGACAAGAAGCCTGGCGTTTAATTTTTGTTGGATGGCGAAGCAGTTTGAAGTATTGACCTTTAAACTAATGTGTACTCCATATTTTGCGATTCCTTCTTGTGCACTAACACTGGGAACTTCAAAATAAGAGCCAGGAAAGGAAATTACGTAAAATATGTAATTCAAGTAACACGTAATTCGAACAAAAATTATGCATTTACCCGTTATGGATGAACGGAATGGAAAATTTCTCTCGCTGCTATTCAAAAACTGTCAGAAATTCGCCTTGTTCTAGAGTTCTCAGTGCATTATTAGAGGCGCTAGTAGAAAAGGCGCCAACTTTTGAGACGCGTTTATCGAATTTATTTCTCGAGATCTATTCTTATTTGTGGTACTGACAAAACTAATTGCTATTTGTATAACCCGGAATGTTTTTGTTCCAATTTTGATAATGCAGTTTTCGTTAACATTTTTTTTCAGTTGAATTGTTGAAAGTTTTGCGGCAGTCTTATTCACGATATTTAAAAAGGCAAAATTGCAGCAATAAGAGAAAGCTTTATTCATATTTAAATAAGAAGAAAATAGTATTTTCTCGCGCTCTTTGCATTTCAGAGGAAAAATTGGCATTTCAATCTATAGCCAAGTAGCACACTCAAATTTTCCAAACGTATTATGTTCGTTCATATATAAACATGGTACGCCTATGGGTTACGCGTATTATGTGTCTATTTAACGAACTTTTACCCTTTCAACAAACTTCCATTCAGGTATGTCTAAAATACACTCAGATCCGTCTGACAATTTTTATGTTACTGTACTTTTTCACCTTTTATATTGCAGTGAAAAATAAATCTTATTTAGGTCCTTTTATATACGTAGAAACAATATATAATAGACATTTATTTTGGGCTATAGCAAAAAAATATGGACACGTGCAATAGACGATTTTTTGTCATTTATTACAACTTACGGACGTCTCTTATACGTTTATGTTACGTATTTTTTCTTGGCGCATAAACGTACTTTTCTTGTCTTTATATCACGAAAAAATACGTATAAAATTAACTGTCCAACCGTCTAATATACGTATGTCCGTATTACAATTTTGCCAATTGTAGTCAATTAGATATAGATAATTAGATTTGTCTGTATATTAGATTTGTCAATGTTATGTTTTTGGTAAATTAGACACAATATTGCTTTAGCTGTATCTCGGATTCAAAACATACTTTAGTCGTTTAATACAGGCTACTTAATACGATGCTGAATCGCAACCCGAAAGGAAAAAACTCCATAGGTTTTGCACCGCCCGCGCCAAGACTCACTTAACTCAATAGATTCGCAGCGAAGACCAACTGCAGTCCTAGAAATAATTCGTCCAGTCTTCCGTGCGTAAGTAAGTCTCAGCGGGCGCATAGTTCGGACACCGGTGCAAATTCTTAATTATTAACCTGTCTGAAAATGGGCATCGTTTAGCTGAATTACGGTAGCTGAAGGATATGCTGAAACCACTGCACAAATAATTCTCTCCCGCTGCAGCTTATAGCGTTTGCCCTGCAAGGTTCACTTACGCTAGCGGTGGTTCTCGTTGTTACAAAGACTCGGAAGCACCCCATTTCTGTGAATTAGGGATAACTTCCAGGGAAGCTAGAACAATTGCAAAGAGGTCCTTTCCTTCCTCAGCAGGCACTATCCCGTCCATCCGTTTCCAACAACACGCAAAAGCGTCTCAAATGTAGCGAAACACTTCCTGCATTATTATATGTGGTTACCAGGCGAATAAATGTAAAGGCATGGTTTTCTGCGCCGTAACTTCTAATAATCTATTCAAGAATACATGTGTTGGTAAACTCAGTAATGAATACATTTGTAAATTTACGATGTTCATGTAAGCTGCATGCCTTACTGAAACGACAAAATAAATCAGATAAAAAATGTATACTTAAAACAAGGAAATTTGCGGAAACGAAGTACAAAAGGAAGCCAAGTGACTGGTTCGATTCTTTCGAGTTTAACAAAGTTCATGTTTATGATGCACAGCCTTCAGCTGCTCTTTCAAAGCCCAAATTTATAACCCTGGGAAGTCAGAAGCGCAAACGTCGTAAAATCACTGCAGTTTATAGGTTCAGTAAAAGGAAAATGTATCAAAATCCGTGTCAGAAAGCATTCTTCTCGTACCCAATGACTGCTGCGGCTCTTTCAGACGTCGCATTTTCAAGTTTTATGCAATGTGTCATCTACCCGTGACTACCAGCACGTACAACCCAAGTATTTTCATTTATGCTAGATTTGGGTTGAATTTTAATAAAACACTATTTACTGGTTGAGCCAGTGCTACAGCATAGTGCTTTTCAAATGCAATTTTGTCCTGATACAAAAAAGATGGGACACGGAATTTATTTATTTACATGCCGAATGCAAAATCTTTAGAAAAGTCGCGGAATTTCGTATTATCGAAGTCAAAATTTTAAGTCAAAGGTCACTTAGAAGCATTGCGGACGCGGAGCTGCGTAAAAACTATTTTTCCAAAGCGTGGAATACAGTTCAGAGGTGATACTGACTGAAAGAACCAGAGATATTCCTCGACAAAAAATTCGCTTCCTCTCGGGAGTCATTCAACGAGCTTCCGAAAGCCCCTTTTTGGATCCCGTCGTGCCCTCAGGGTCAAAAGCACCCTTGATTATTTATTTTATGCACTTTGGACCTTCAAAGGTCACCTACTATACTTTACTACAGTGCCGGCTGGCTAAACCACATTGAGCATTACGTACGAAATGGACCTAAAAAATTCCGATCAATTTCAGTTTCAGTAACCTAGGAAAATAGAAACGTGCTGAACCAGTTTATTTTTGTAGCCATAGTTAACTTTCCGTTATTTTTTCTCCCTTGATATTACATCAGTGTCCCTTGGAACCCCGATACTGTCTCTTCAATCTTCTTTCCATTTGCGGCAAATCCGGGTCGGAAATATACCAGAATGGAATAGCCTGAAAAAATCTTCACCCGTTTGGTCCACTTCTGTATTGGAATCTATAGAAAAATGTAGAAAAAATAAAAACTGATATATTGGAATAGAAAAGGAAAACTACTGTAGTAAATTTCGCGCACTTAGTTTTGCACCTTTCTTGCAACGATGTTCATCTCTCCGATTGTTTTCATTTTGCTAGGTCAACTTCTCGAAAGTTTTATGTCATGTTTTATAGTTTCTTTCGGCAATACAAAGAAGTATTCGCTCAACTTCTCAGAAAATGAAAACGGATGCAACCCGTAGCTTTAAGTTATAATTCTGTCCTTTTTGTGGCCATGGTGGAAGCTTTTTCGAAATGACTTCCACACCAGGACAAAGAAATAAAGAGGAAAGAAAACACCGAAATTTTCACAAAACACGTTCCCTGGATAGCAAGTTTGCTAGGACACGTATCACATAAAAAACTTTCAGCATGATCTGTACGACATTAAGCACCGTAAGAAATCCTATAATAAAACGGCTGCGGGTCCGTAGTCCGCATTCCCTAGTGGTATTCTAGCACTTCTGTTTTAGACGTCTCATAACATTTTACTTTTACCGCTACTCCCATTTGCTTAACATAACCATTTCCCATAGGATGTCAGAAGTTAGCAGCCAAATTGTGCACCAAGTGTAGCAAGGGAGTAAACCAGGCACAGGTTCTACGCTCTACGACTCACAGTAGCATTTCTGCCAGCGGCATTTATAACTCAAATGATAAAAGTAGAGCAACCTCTCTGGATAAACGAGAAGATCCTACAAGCGTTGCCCATTTCCTGAGCAAGCTTCGCCGATTTGGCTGACAGAGATCAGCTGAATATGGCACAATGGTCGGCAACTGAGCTGATCGGCAACCAATCCTCTCACAAGGCATGTAATCTTTGAGAACTCCAAGAGTCTTGTATCTGTATAGCACGTTGTGCAATATTTTCTAGATAAATATCACCACATTTCTTAGCATGTCAAATGTCATACTTACATGAAGAGATATGGGACAATTTGGTCGAAGAATAATGTTGGCTATTATTGACACTGATAAGCTACGAAGTGGCTGTTAACAATAAGCGTCACGTAAGTTAAATAAGAAAGATTACCTAGCGAAAAAACAACAACGTAAATATTAGTTTGACGCATTTTTTGGAAAGAAATCGTTTTTCAATTTATGTAATGTAACTCACCTGATAATATTGAGATCTACAAACACGAACTTCTGGTTTGTTCTTTTAGACGAACCACGGCGACATTTTGGCGTATTATCTTCTTCGGCTTTCGTAGTAGAGGAACTTCGAGCATTGCAAAATAGAGGGACGATACAGTTCGAACAGTTTCTTGGATCTTATTTCTTATTTTGCACACATATTAAAATAAAGTACAAAATATGTTTACTAGATACGGTAGAGACCTAACTATAATTAAACGCCGTATCATACGTCTCAGCAAAACGAAACGTAAATCAGCGGCGGGCTACGCGTCCTTGAAAACTGTATAACTCTTTCACTGTGCAAACTGTGTGAGGGCGGAGCTAGCTCAGGCATGGGGGCGTTACGATATGTCCTCGTGTTTTTCAAACGAAAGTGGCCGATTAACTTTTTTAAAAAAAATATACGGGAGACATCAAAGTCTTCATAGAAACTTGCAGGTATAATATCGGAGAGTGTCTTAGTTATTAGAGGAATTCATTTTATTGTATAATTGCGTTATTATCACTTCGTCAGTTTAAGACTAATTTTTTTCTTTATTTTACCCATTCGCCGGCAGTTTCAAACCCAACACCTCAGTTTTGACTAAGCAATCTCCTGTAAAATTATTTTAGACACTTCGTTATTAAGATTTTGATTTTTCGTTAGTTTATTTCCAAAAACAAATAAATATTTTATGTTTTTTGGTTCTTCCCTTAAACGTAACAGAGAAAACGTTGGGACCTATTTCTTACAAACAGAGTAAAAAGTGCAGTTTTTATTAATTTTCTTGCATAACCCTTACTGTTTTTCTACGAGATTCTAGTCCATCGCATTGGCTGATTTTGCGGTTTTACTCAATGCCAGATTATTTACATTTCATTAGCTATGATTTTGGTACAAACTACCTTAACTGTCCAAATTGTCCCTTCACACACAGAGTAAAGAATGGAAAACTGTTTATGATCCAAAGTGTCCGATGTTTTCTCTTCGTTTTTATTAAATTTCCTAACAGGAAATGCTTTTAAAAATGTGTCAGATTACTTAAGCCTTTGACGTCCACCTTCAAGTGGGACAGATTGCCGAGAACTTCCTGAACAGCTGGGCATGACATGCGACACGTACGTCTTATTTAACCGTACGCATTTCATGAAGGATAGCTTTAACAGCAGCGATGATTTTCGTTCTTAGACAAGAGGGTGGGCGTATATTGCTGGCAGGAGAGCCCTATTTTCACTGATTTTCTTTTTACTCTTAATGTCTGACATTGGAAGTAAAAGGCCTTCATCGGCTCTTCCGGGGGCTGGACGGCTACCCACACTCTTAATCCCCGCCCATTAGGTGTAGGTCATTTTGCCATATCTCAGGAGACAGAAAAGAGCTTTTGTTCGAATGATTGATCACGTCTTTCGTTATTGGTGTTTTCGTCCATGTTGGCGCTTTTATGAGACCCGACGAACTTTAGGCCTGGTGAGTGACATTATAATGCACAAGAAGGAACTTTATATTACTCCGATTCATGCTTACCTTCAGAAAGGCTGAGGCTCGCGCTTTGTAGTTGAAAGCACACCGATTGTCGAAATCCAAACTCAGATTTCCGTATTCATTCCTACAAAGGGGCATAGATTTTGCTCATACTTTAGCGTTCATTCACTTGTTACTCCTACGTACCTTTTTCCTGGATGGTCAACTAGTCTTTCTAGTATTTTACTTTTCTTGGCATCCAGGTAATGACTGGCGGAAAAAAAACTCTGCCACATATAAACCGGAAATTCTCCGCATCACGATGTAGAGAATCAGATTACCAGTTATATTCTTATAGGGACAATTAAAAATGCCTAAATATTTTCGAAAAATAAATACATATGCTAATCCCAAATGCAGTGAAATCCACCTATTTGCATATCGCGTAATCTCGTAACCCATTTTATTTCATTCTGAGCCTACTGTCTCGTTGTAGAATCATTCAAATCTGGCGCCGCCGTGCTATTTTATGCGCCGCCTAAGTTCCTACCGGTTGACCAATCCCAAGCCTATGTAACTAAATGGCATTCTCTTTGGTTTGGTTTTGAGTGGGTCATTCTCGCTAGTACGACACTAAAAGGGATTTTATTAGTTATTTTGGTACTAAAAATGGAGATGGGTGAAAACTAGTGCCATATTTGCTCAAATGAGTATAGAATTTCTTCAACCTTATGAGTGTTACAAATATTTCTGAAGACGTGAAATTGCATCGCCTGAATTAGCGTGTTCTTCGTTTTACCATGTCACCGAAATCCTATTCACATGTGTTACGTGGTTACTACGGAGTCCCTCCACGCTGTGCTGTTCTACTTTTTATGTTACACCTTGCACTACAAGGAGACAAACACAACTCTAGTGGAATAACTCCACTAGTTTTTGGCAAGTGCTGTCCCAGTGGAAGTAGAAACTGTGTGAATTCGTAAACTTGTAACGCATAAAAAGAATGAAATGCTTGAATAGAGAATCACCGTGTTCCCCGCCGTACGCTCGGTTATAATTGCTGTGTGTTAACGCATATATCCTTTTTGTCCTATGAGCTTTTTTATGTAATCCGTAGCCTCACACAGGAAAACTTGCACACAAGCCTATAAACTCTGAGTACTTTGTCCTCATTCCTCATTGTTCGATGTACCAAACACTCTGGAGCATGCAGAACAATTACTAGAAATAACTGTCGTTTAAGTTTCGTTCAAAAACAAACGTAGAGACGATAATATGAAATAATTGTTTTACAGATAAGGAAACGAAGGGTGATCGATCATTTTCATGTACTAATTGATGCATTTTTTAATGCACGATTAATTATTTCTCAAATAATCTTCTCTATTTTTCCTAAACAGGTCCGCCGGTATCGGTCGAGATATCCATGCTTATTCTCAGCATAAGCTCGTTGTCAGAAGTTCAGATGGTAACCATTCCTTAATGTTTCACGAGCCTTAAGTAATAAGTTGCTCCTCATATTTAAAGGACTTCACTCTGGATTTTTATTTTCGACAATATTGGAAAGATCCACGTATGGAATTTCCACATCAACCTGGCATTGAAGTCTTGTCTGTCAGCACGGACTATCTGCAACACATCTGGGTGCCAGACACGTTCTTCGCAAATGAGAAAACATCGTATTTTCACATGGCAACAACTTCAAACGAATTCTTAAGAATTAAATACGACGGCCAAATTCAGAGAAGTATACGGTGTGTGTACACAGGTTTTTTACATTGTATCCAGAAACCTGTAGTTAATTATGTGTAATTCTACAAAAGACACCTCCTGTACCTTTATATTATTTTATACGACTCATATTAACGTACAGCAAATAAAATAAATACGTACTAATAACATAAGTAAAATAATATAAAATAAATACATACGAATTTTCCTTAAGGCGAATAAACGTCCATAGTAAAAAAAAAAAGAAAAACAGATATTTATACCCGACACAATAAAACGATTTCTTTGCAGGTTAACAATCACAGCGACGTGTCCCATGAATCTCAAATTTTTCCCCATGGATCGACAGCTTTGTGCTGTAGAAGTCGAAAGCTGTAAGTTTGTTTAATTTATGTCCTAAACAGTCCTGATTGAAATTTTGAAAAGAGTTTGCGAAAGTCAAGAGTACTCTAATAAAGTTTGGTTTCGGCGTGTCTTCGTTTAGTTGGGTTGTCGCTAAAGGATATTATCTACAAGTGGATCGATAGTCCCAAAGCCGTCGCAGTTGAACCGGAAGTGGAACTTCCGCAATTTAAGATTATGGGGTTCCGTAAGACGTCCCGTGTAATCACTACGAGCACTGGTAAGTTTATCTCCTCTCATTTGTTCCCTGCTCACTGCCTTTGGACCCAAACCAATAATGAAATCACACTGACAACTCTTTCCGAATGTCTAAATCTGACTTGCCCAAAGCACTCGTCCATTGTGGTGTTAAACGTAAATCAAAGGTTCCATCACAGCTCGATTTTTAAAAAGTTTCAAAGTGAAATTAATTTCTTAATGGTAGCTCTTTTAAATTAGCAAAAATTTCTATTTCACAAGAAATCTTGGCGCACTTACCTTATTTCATAATTGATTTCTAACACCAATTCAGTAACGAATTAGGATTTAAGCTAGTACGTCCTGTATCTTTGCTAAGCCGGCAATTGTCCTACACAATTTGTTCTATCGTACGGCTCTTGAAGAACATGCAGGCTTTCAGTCGTTGGCACCACAGCTGTCAAGCTTTTTTTTTACGAAGTTGTGAAGTGTCTTGGCAGCGAGTCAAACACTAAAATGCCCATGAGACTAGCTGCTAACTTCACACAAGTGTTCTTGCAAAAAATAAAGTAGTATAAAAAGTAGTGGGTAGGTTTAATATGCCTTAGGTTCTCCTTGGCTGTGATAACAGATAAAATTAATTTGAAATAAGAATGAAGATTGAGGCATCAGCATTGGTATGCGGGTTTTCCATTTTTAAAGAAAGTTCACCACAGAAACCTACCGTTTTACTCGTTCAAATTGTAGTTTTTTTCTGTACTTGTAGATCTACAAGTCTTGTTCTAGGATCAGTAAGAACGAATGCTGGAACTTTGAAATCAAAGAAGCTGTAAGAAACTGAAGGTGAAAAACACTACACGAAGTTTAAGATCTTAGTTTGTAAATAATGCACCCAACCAACTTTTCCACTACGATTAGTTGGGAAAATGCGCTGCAATACTCTTGTTCACCCTGTCTTCAGGTCAAGGCAAAGCGACGAGTTTGGATGAGGACGGAGTATTGACGTTTGTTCATATTCGCAGACCCTAAGGCCAGCTTTGGTCCATTTTTAGAACACGAAACCAGTGGTATATTATATTACACAAGGCGGCATGTATTCTACAACGTTTTTAAAGAAAAAGACTATGTACACGTATAATTTGTGCTCAAGAACGTTTTCCTCACTGTTTACTATATTTCACTTTGGTAAGTGTAAGGGAACCCAGTCGCGGTAAAAAATAGGTCCCATAGGTGGGTACTACAAGCCTTTTTCCATTGCTTCTCCGCGCCATCTAGCGTTGTCACGTCGCGATAATGGACATTGACAAAAACTAATTAGGTCCGAACTCAAAACCTAATTGGCGGATTGTAATCCTGTTTTCTCTGAAAATTCATTTAGAAATAATCCAGAACTTTTTGAAGCACAGTTTTTCAACATATTTGTCAGAAAAAAATGAAAATTTGCTTCCATTTTGCAAATTTTTAAAGCAGTATTTCGCAAAAAGGCCTTCGAAGTGCATTACAACTTTGTGGTCCTATGTTACTTTTGGAAAGTTTTTCAGCAATATCGAGTCAATTTCGTGATATTTTCTAACTAATCTCCTGGTGTTATTTCGCCCATAAAAGCCTTAGATGCACCATAGCCTTAATATGACGCCTTATATTTTGTCTTATACCGTTAATGCGTAGAAAAATGTTTACCTATCCTCCTGTTCAAAGTTTGCTTATTTTATGCTTAGCCCTTGGAAAACGTAGTAAAGCAACAATTCGTGGGATCAAATGAAAGCACAAACATGGTGTATATGGATTTGTACGCAGTATTTGTAGTTTTTATTTCTCCAGTAGCAATCCTTGTAAATCACCACTTACTTTGAGATAAAAGCATTAGGCAACTTCATACCATACCTCCGTGTACATAGTACTCTTGAACTGCAGAACAAAGCAAGAACGCAATTTCTGTACATTGCATTGAGAACGTTGTGTGAGAGGCGGTGTAATTACTTTGAAAAGACCAGGACGTGGGCTACTATTGTATGACATCCGAGTGGTTTGTTCAGAACTTTCATCCTTGAATACATTGAAGTATTGCACTCAAGGCAAGCAGCTCTGTTTGAAGTGAAGTTTGCATTGAAATATACCGTGTAGAAAAGAGAGTTTTCACGCTTCTTTTTGATACTGCTCTGGAACTTCGGAGAAGTTGCTTCCTCCGCTAGTACTCAGCTATCGCGTTTTTAGTATTCACTACCAACTTGTAAAAGGGGAGCTATGAAAATTAAATGCAATTGTGCCGAATTCTCCTCGCCGAGTGTACTTTGACGGAAATTTTAGAGTTTCCTCCGAAATAGGGGAGCCGCCAGTGCATACACAACACTTTTTTTTAAATGCTCTGAATAGCCAAGTTTATAGCCGTTCTCCTTTTGCATCTCAATGAGTGCTTGCCATGCTCAAGGAATTGTGTTCCTCATAAAACTGTTACCGCACATCAGATGACGTAAGAACAAATCCCATCGCCACTACTTATGTAAAGCAATAAAGAGGTTTAATTGCTTAGTGGCGTTTTAAAAAGCGCAACCTGGAAACCCTAGCGAATCTGCACCCGAGCTCACTGTGCTAAAGCGTTAAATATTCCCTTGTCTTGGGTCCTTGGCACATCGGATGTGAATAACGTTTGCAATTCTAATTTTATGGAGGAGACGTCCAATCGTGCAGCACGCCGAATAGGACAATCAGTTGCAGGGGCGAATATTTCAGATAAATAAACTTGCGGACCGACCAACATTATACCAACTCTGTCGCATTTTGGCTAGATTCTAAGGCACGGTGCCAACCATTGGATCAAAGAGGGTTCCCAGCGACGCTGGGCTTTTTGTGACCTTTTCTCTGTTTTGTGGCATATTTATACTACTGAGCATACCTTGGTTAATTACTGAGAGTTTTTTTTATTGCGTAGGGGTAGAAACATACATAATTGTAAAGTGCATACTGCATTTAACTTGGATGATTACACTAAGAACCCCAAATATTGCCCAATAAAGGCTCGTTGTATTTCACAAGGAAATGTAATGCTTTTTCCTGAGATGCGACAAAATTTTCGTGTGTCATTATTCCACCAGGAAATTTAAGCTGTTTCAAGAGCCAGAATGACAATTTTCTTTTTGATAAATTCTAAACCCACTTACTAAAACTTAAAGGGCAATGGGCACCAACAAGCAACTTTGTTTTATAAAAAAAGAGCAAAAAATCTAGTTTCCAGATATGTTTTTTTTTTTATTATGCACGAAATGATAACGAAGATATTCAGGAAACAAGTTATTCAGCGCGGTCACGTGGCGCTGTGACGTAAGGGGGGATAGTACAGCATGTGCGGGCATGAAAATCGCGGTTTTCATTGGTTTAGCAGTGTCACCTAATGTCTTTGTCACGTGTTCTTATCCCCCTATGACGTCACGTTCGACGGGTAACTTTCCAAGGCAATCACTCAGGAACAACTCGTACGAAAAAATTGAAACAAAATTTTATGCACTTAGAATAATGCGTATAACTAAAAATCCATCGAAGTCTCAGTATGTTGTTAGTGTCCATTATTCTTTAAACGAATTCCTTAGGGTTCTCTATCAAACTTGGGTTCTTACTGTATAGTTTGTTCGATATGGCTTTGCTCAGGCTTATGAACAAGACACATTTGCTGAAGGCCCTGGAAGTGTTTGTTTATTCAAGATTTTCCGTCTTCAAGCTTTACCAGATTCATGTAACCAATACGCTAATAGTACTGCAATTAGAACTGCGGTAGATTTGTCATTGTCCGATTACCCCTTGCCTACACAAGTATCAGAGCTAGTGTATATGGAAAAGTGTATGTCGGAAAAGCAGGATTTATGGGTAACCTTTGTCCCCTACATCAACCGGTGGATCATTAAGCACTAATGCTTAATGGTAAAGAACTTCAGATACATGTGATCCGGATACCCGCTATGTTCTCTCTAACTTGATTGTTTTTCTTCTTTCTGTATATTTTTAAAAGGCAACTACTCCCGTTTGGCTTGCCAGATTCAGTTCGTTCGTTCCATGGGATACTACCTCATCCAAATTTATATTCCTTCAAGTCTTATTGTTGTCATCTCTTGGGTATCGTTCTGGTTGAACCGGACCGCATCGCCAGCACGGGTATCCCTAGGAGTAACGACTGTGCTCACGATGACCACGCTCATGTCTTCAACCAACGCTGCCTTGCCAAAAATCTCGTACATCAAATCTATCGACATTTTCCTCGGCACTTGTTTCGTCATGGTGTTTGCTTCTTTGCTAGGTAAGTGCAACACATTCTTATCGCCAAGAAGAAAAAAAAATGCTCCGTTCTTGCGTTCTCCAAACTTCATGCATTAAAAAACAAAAATATTCGCTGCGCGTATAGGAGGTATGCCAAACGCCAACTATGCCAATTAAGTTTCTTACTTTCGCTGCACGGAGCGCCACTTGACACTTATTAGGCTAGGTCCCTGTTTATTTACATCTGTGCGTAGTCTGCACGTAAGACTGTTGGTACTGTTATCAAGATTTTTTTTTTCTTTCCTCGATTTTTTTTTTCATTTTTTCGTTGAAGTTCCAGCAATGAAATATAGGAGGCCAAGTATTTCTTCTCAGGCCTCTGACACCTTTCTTAAGCGCTTCAAAATCTCTCAATCTTGACATGAAGAAAGCAAATGCTCACGGTCTTAAAAACCTAACAGCGCAAAAAATCTTAAGGCTTATAGAATTAACATAATCTTCTTCCTGTAAATATCTTCCAATTTCTTGCTTAATAAATACTTCTAAATAAATTTCTTGCTAAATGCATACTGTAAAGTTGCAAAAAAATTTTGGCATAATAGAAAAAAATAATAGAAACTGAACCTAAGATGTTCGATAGCGAATTTGAAGGACTGTTCTCAGAAAATATGCTTAGTGTAAAAATGTGAAAGGCATAAAGACATCCCTTCATTTTGTCCGCAAAGCCTAGTTGGAAAAAATCACTCCATACCCGGATAAAATTCTTCTTTTTCTCGTTGACTGTGGGTACCGTCAAATCTTTAAAAGGCAGCAATCCCCCAGCGGTAACCACGTGCGCTCGAAACGAGCAGAATTGTCGCTCTTTGAAACTTCAAGGAGGACGCAAGCGTAGAAAATAGCTTCAATTTACCCTGTCTATAACTCGTTTGCTAACGTGGGTTAAAAAAACAGCATATGCGGAAACTTTACTCATCGAAGATTGATTATTGTTACTTGGAAATTGAGGCAAATTTTGTTAGCTTCATTTGAAGATTTTAGAAACTGACCTAAAGAAAGTGTACTAATACGATGAGGTACTTAATGCGACTTCGTTCAAATGCTATCTGATTATTAAAGCAAATTGCATTGGATTTCTTGTTTGAACAGAGTACGCTACAGTAGGCTACTTGGCAAAGCGAATTGAGATGAAAAAGAAGCATTATCAGAACTTGCAGAAACTAGTGGAACAGCACCGAGCAGCTATGGCGGATACGGAAGCATCGAGTTCAACTGGAGCGAGGGGAGGGGTAAGTGATATTGGTACATCGTACATTTGAAGTGACAGGGGTCTCATTCCGGCTTGAACTTGTAAATTTGTCCTAACTCCCTGAGCGTAGCAAACTTAGTTTACTGCGCTTCCAGAGTCGTTCCAGGAACCTCTTTATGCTAGTAGGGGAATTTATTACATGCTGCGTTAGCGGGTATCTGTCAATGTTCGAAATTCGCCATACTTATAATTTCTATACTATGCATAAGAAACGGAAACGAAGTTTGAGTTGTATATCTGAGTATTTTTAAGGGAATTTTGTAGCGTCTTGTAAATGTTAAAGGGTTAAAAACGGAATGAAAAACACTAAAGCTTTCCCACACATTACAAGCTCCACAAGATGCTTACTAAAGCTGATTGAAGGCTGAAAAAGTGGTCAAAAAGAGGTGTTAGAATCGCAAAAAGAGCGAGTTGGAAGAATGCCATCAGACTTCCCGGAATCGCAATCTGATGGTCAAGTAAACGAGAAGTTTGAGACAAAGTAATCACATGAGATCTTGGAATCGCATTGAAACTGTCAGAAATATTTTGTACGAAAATGTCACGAAGACTACTCACTGTGACGGCCAGAAGTACTACGGCATGCCTGAAGGGTGCGGCTTAAGGCCTGTCTCGAGAACTAGCTACATTGGCTAAAGTTAACTTTGTCGGTGCCGTTTTTGACGTTCGTGGTTCATGGTTCAGAAGTTCACTCTGGCCGTCATTTGTCATTCCTCGCACGCGTTCGCTGTAGAAAGTGTTCGTTGTGGGAGGTGTAAGGTTATGTAGACGTACATGTGACGACCTTATTTCACTAGGTTGTCAGCGAGAATCTCTCTTACAACTGTTCCAGTTGAAGTAGTATTCGTGGCATTGTCCTTCATTTTCTTAGTAAAGCATTGTCTTGCGTTCGTATGCGTAACGTGGACGCTAACATTTTATCGTGGGACTGTGAAATCCCTTAAAAGTGCGCAATACTAGCTGTGCAAACGTCGATTACACTGCAGCGTATCGAATGCATCAAGCGTAATGAGAATAAGTCCGTCGTTTCGCAAAGAAGGAAAGAATGTCCGTTTAAAGCCGTTTGCTCGGAAGACTGCAACTTGTTTTGCAGCGCAGAATTTTTGATGGAACGAAGTTAAAAGGTTCAAATCTGCTCACTTTGTTTGTAGCTTATCCCTGAAAGCCCCAAACCACTTAATTATCAAATTGATGGGAAGCATTAAATGAAAGGAGCTCTCAGGGCAAGTTCACAAATTAAATGACTGCAAACTTGAGAGTTCAGGCATGTTCCTTCCCGCTTTGTTTCTTGCCTGAAAGAGTCTCGCGTGCTTGTTAGAAAATCCTTGCAGCAACAATCGATGTTCCTTGTTATTGTTGACGAAGAGAATAGGAATTTTTGTGAGGAAGCCACCTTGTTTAGGAATTTGCGTTTCAAATACGTTAGCGCGTCTATTGCAAACTGGTCCTTTTGAAAAGCGTTGCTAGAAAATAGAATTCTCGTGGAAATAAACAAATAAAATAATCACACTTTGCGAGGATATATGAGAAGAGCTTCTCGTTTTACATTTTATCGCATATTTCTTCGTATTGCCAGTAACAAAAAGAAGATATAACGTCCGAATCTTAGCTCGCTATGGTAGAACAAAAGCTGTATGAATTATTCTACTCGCTTCCTCTAATGTTTCATGCTTTCTGCCTTTCTTGCATACGAAATCATTCTGCATTTTTCAACGTATCCAATAACTGACACAATAGTACACCCATGAAGTATTAAAATTTTCCTTAAAGCCTAAACGTTAAAAAGTCTGCATTGTGTAGGACAGTACTTATGATCTGACGTTGTCAAAGTCTTTTTTCTTTTTTTTAGTTTTTTCAAGTGGTACTATTCAAAGCCCGTGTAGTATTAAAAATGAGTCCATAGAGTTTCAGACAAAGGAAAGAATTATCAACAAAGACTGCATCCAAGGAGATATATATATTCCTTCCTGTCATGCTTTGTAAAGCAGTGCAGACGTAGTTTTGAACTAACTGTCCGTGGGCATTGTAGATTTGCTGTGATTTGAAACATTTTACGGACGTGTTTGACGGACGAAGAAATCAAAATTTGGCCAATAACGCATCACTCGTACTAACAAAAAAAAAATAGCAAAGAAAAATCTTTAGATTTCATCGAGTCTATTGACTAATTTTAAAGATTTTTGCGTAAAAATTGTTTTTCGCATATACGATTAATGGCCAGAATTTGACTTTCTTTGTCTGAAAGAAACTAGAAAGTTTTTCGAATCGCAGGAAATTTACAAAAAAAGAAAAAACAAATTTAGTCATACGTCATCCGCAATACGTAGCGTAACTTTACTGTCACAAAAGTTTTGTTATATAAAAATAAAGATTTTATTTATATTTATTACAATTTCTTCGAGGAATCGTTCCCGAAATATCCCCATGTTATTCACCCATAAGAAGGAAGCGGGGAACAGGGAGGAGACTTAAGTCGCACGTAAATGTTCGCAGATCGATTTTTTTTTCTGTGGAGAATAACATTTTCCAGTGATTGCAAAAGCAAAATAAATATTCTTTCCAATTCTCAGTCACAAGCTAGCTTTATCTATATATGCGGTGTCATCCTTTCCAAATTCCATGACACACGCTGTCGCAATATCAGCAGTTTCGGTGTGGAGCGACAGTCGTTTATAACGTCTGCCATTCTTGTAAACGTCTGCCATTCGAATTTTCGGCTCGCTTACACTTCTGTTCAAAGTAAACAATCGCTAGTGGTGGAAAAGAAAAGGAGATTAGAGACGGTACCGTTAATATAAAACTGATTTTGGCCCTAAACGTTTTTAGGATCGCGGAAAGACCGGTGGAGGCTTGGACGAAGAAGCAGCATTGGCGTTGCTAGCACCGCACGCTAAAAACCTGAATCAAATGTATGGCATTACTCCTTCAGACATTGACAAATATTCCCGGGTCGTGTTTCCAGTCTTCTTCACCTGTTTCCATCTCGTGTACTGGAACGTCTACCTCCATATCTCGGATGTGGTCGCTGACGACCTAATTCCCCACGTGGTTTAATACTTCATATGTCAAATTCACATTGAAGTAAAAGTCCAGAAAAAAATATTCTCAAAAACTGATGGACAAAGAAAGATAATAAGAAAGCAGAGTTGCATATTTCTGCCATTTGCACGGGTTCTTCAAGAAGAGCTGTAGTTTGTGGGTTTTGCCGTTGTCAAAATTTCAAGAAAAAAGAAACGGGTCTTTGCACTGGTAGTGGCATTTCAGTCACCTTATCGAATAAGAGAAATTTTTGTTTTTTTCCCCGATTATCTCTTCTCCTCGCCACGAATAAATATTTCCGGTTATTTATAATCTTGTTCCGCGTGTGAGTTTGTCAATTTGAGAGTGACCTTACATTTGCATATAAGGTTATAGTGTGATATTCCTGCTAGCTTTTAGAGCAATAACCTTGAACGCCTCGACGAAGTATGAGACTGAGCGAATGCGTGTGAAAACACTAGATATACAATGTGGAAACATTGAAGACAAATTTGACCCTCTGTCAAAGCTTAGTCCCCATTCACTTATGAAGAATTGACTTTGAAATACAGGTTAACCATTGAGTCTAAAGAGTTGTCCATCTTTTCCTTCGACGGAAGTCAAAAAACAAGACCTCTGGCTGTATTTGGAAGCTGAACCATGAAAACCAAGGAAAAACTAGCACTAACCGTGCAAATAAATAAATAAAGGAGAAGTAGTACGTGGTGAAGTGGTTGTTTTTCATACAGGGAGAAAGGATTAAAATTTTCGTTTTCAAATTTTCACGCCCAAAACGACAGGGTTGATCATTTTTATCCCAACATTAAAGAAGTTCTCAAAAAGATATCCGTGCCATGTAAGGAGTTTGTGAAGACAGAATTGTTAGGAACAAAGAAAAAAATGCTGCTTGAGCCTTTCAGACAACCACGTTATGCGACCTTCTGATGTGGGGGCTTGAAGCAGAAGAGCAAGAACACAGTGTACAAAATAAAACCAGTAGTGATCGCGCCCAATGCGTACATGAAAACGTTCAACTCTGGGTGCTTGAACCTGTTCTTCTGAAGCCAGGCAAGAACATCTGTTCTTGACATCACATCACCTAAATGGTTACGAAAGAAAAAATAACGTAAAAAACCGTACATAGCCTTCTTACGGCTGCGAAAGAAATACCTCGATAAATGCTGGGGAAGCGCCGGCGAAAATAGACGAGAGCTGGAAATTTGTTTACGCCGTATTTACGAGCGTAGCGAGGGTCGCGGATTTTGACAAACGTGATGTCCAGACTATCGACTTCTGAGTCAATTTGTTCCAGTTCGTAGAGTACATCAGAGCACTTGGGACAGTTATTGTCATCTAGCAAAGGTAATAAAGGCAAGTTATTTGCTGTAAACCATGATTAAAACTTTGTTGACAGAAATCGTTCATTTGAGGCATGCTTTTGCCGCAAGTTTGGGGAGAAAAAGTTACTCACAGAAATATACAGCGACAAAATCGTTTTCGTCGAGGAGTTTGTCAAGCATTTTCTTGTTGATTTCTTCAATTTCATCTTTAATTTCAAAAACGTCCTGCGAGGTTAGCCAGGACAATACTCTTTGGGTGTCAAGTAAATCACCTGGAATTGCAACATAAAAAATACGGCGCCAATTCAATCTAAATGTAAAATACCTTCATAAGTCAAGGGAGTTTTCTTTCGGAAGTACAGAAGTGCTGGCGTATGCAGAACACCATACCGTTTAGCAGCTTCTTCGTCATTAATCTTCACAAAATCAATACCTTGGACATAACAATGCAAGTAAAGACTACTGCAAATGAAATAGCCAGCTTATTTTACCGAAGGCATCCGCTTCTTCGTCAATACTTTCCAATTCGGCTAATGCCAAGTTGCATTCGGCGCAATCGTTATCGTCTGCAAGTCAAACTTGAAACAATTAGAGCACGCTAAACGCTATGAGTTATATTCAGCCGTTAGGAGTATTAGATTAGAAGCCTCCGTTTTGAAGAAAAAGTAAGACTCCCCGGGTTACATAGAAAATTAATTTCCATGAGTTAATTAAATCTCCCCGAGTACCCAAGTACTTACAGAAAAATACGGCAAGAAATGGCGACTCATCCAAGAGTCGTGAAAGCATGCGCGCATTCACGTTTTCGATGGCATCGGCCAATTCTCGGTTGTCGTCGTCCGTGAGCCATTCAAGGCAGGAATCCTCGTTACTTAAGTCTCCTGGTTAGCGTTTATAGGCCGCAGTGCATGCCAACACGAAGTTTTTTTTTGTCAGGGTTAGCAGAATTCAGAAGAACAGAAGATTTTTCCAAAAGAAAATGTAAAACGGAAACGTGTCCGATCCAACACAAAATGAAACGAAAGATAAAAAAGAACATATGTTGATTAGAAAGAACCTAAAGTAAAGAGAAAGTCAAGTACGGAAAATAAAATAATGAAAATAAAAACAAAAAAGAACAATAAAAGTTTTCAAGTAAGCAAAACCCAAGCAACATGCTTCCTCTTCTAGACGACGTACCTTTATTCGAATCACGTAGCACGTTCCGTGCCCCTCTTGAGACTCGAGCCGATGTTCATTATTAGACGGTAAGAACACTAGAGTTAGTAGGGTTACTAATGCGTCCTTAGATAACGCTCAAGTGTTGGGAAAACGGGTGTGAACTTACAGAAAAGGACCGCGACGGCTTCTGAACTGCTAACGATGGAATCCAACATATGGCTATTGACTCGTTCAATGGCATTGGGTAACTCACGGTTATCGGCATCCACAAGCCAATCATAAATAACGTCGCCTCGTAATTCACCTATGCATGCCCATACAGCACAACCAAATAGAGATATAGGGCTTCATGCGAACTAAGTCTTATAAGCCTCCAAGATCCCGCGACTTTATACTCTAATAACGGTTCTTTACGTTTTTCCTCACAGCACGAGAAAATAAAAAATAACTACTGCACTAACTAAGCTTCGTCGAAAATCAATAAAATATAATCAGGAGGGTAATAATCGTACCGTCGTAAAGGAGAGGATTTCCATTACGGAAAAATACCATGGCTGGGAAAGTTTTAATACCATAGCGCTTGGCTAACTGGGGATCGTGAATCTTAACCATCTGGATTCCGTACAGATCTAAATGATGGTCGATTTGTTCCAGGTGATCCAGTGCTTGGTCACAAGCTTTGCAGTTGGGTTTGTCTAATCGAAAGCCATAAAGAACAGATGATGCACAAGCGTCAAATACCGCATCTTACAGAAATACACAGCCAAGTATTGGACTTCCGAAAGGAGGCTTTCGAGCATGCTACGGGTGACGGTTTCAATACGGTCTTCAGTTTTCTGCAAAATGATCCAATGCAAAACGTCCTCCTCGGCCGTCAGATCGCCCTCGTAGATACTAGGGACCAGATTTTCGAAATAGATCAAGGCTGGGTACTCGGTTACTCCAAAGTTCTTGGCGATGTTGAGATCCTTCACAACGACGGGGGAAAATAATACCGCTTAAGTTGTAATTCCAGCAAATCGAGAAAAAAATAGAGTTTATACTTGAGTCTTGACAAAACTGATTCCTTGACGATCGGTAAAAATGTCAATGTTTTCCAAGCCAGATAATATCTCTTCTAGGTTTTCACATTCATTTGTATCTAAAAATAAAATAACAGGTAGTTAGCATTTCTGTCGTCTCTTTATTAATTGATCGTTATACAAAATAGGACGGATACAAATTCGGTTTTGCGAATATGTTGCAACAGAGCTTCGCCTTCGATTTCCTCAATGACGTCAGCGGACGGATCTTTCTGAATAATCAACCACTCCAGGATTTTGTCCTCGTTTTTAAGGTCACCTAGCGAAGTAGCAAACGAATGCATGAAAACTCAGGGAGAAAAACAGAAGAACACTTACCAGCATAGATGGTTGGCTCTTTGCTGCCAAAGCGAAAGAAAACGATAGCAGGCAAAGCGTACACGCCCAAGGACCGAGCAAAATTTTTGTCGTCCAGTTTCACGAATTTAATGTTCGCATTGGCAGCTTCGTCATCAATGTGCTCAATTTCCTCGAGAACTTTCTTGCATTGCTTGCAGTCGTCATCGCTGTCTGTAAAACAAACCCTTGTATTAGTTAGAACACAACAATCATCCGTTTCAGAACGCAAGCCTTGATTATCTGAAACCCAATTTAGTGCTGCTTTAGTTGCCGGTTTAACAATTTTAGAGAAATCTCGAATATACTTATTTTTTTTAGATTTTATTTATTTCTAGGAATCTAATTTGGGTCTTTTTAATCTGTAGAATATTGTCCCTTGATCTGTTGATTGTATCCAGTCTAATTTAGCAACTCCGTGAAAAAAGACTTTGCAATTAGGAAAAATTGAATTGCTAATTCTATAGTCTTTACGAAATTCCATAGTGTCATCATCAACGCCATGGAAACAACAAATCTGCCACTAGACGCTAAACTGCAAGTCTTTCACTTCGACCAACAAAGAAAAAGTAATAAGAAACCTTCCAATGTTTTAGCGTTTAATAGAGGGTATATAAACACAACACACAGTTGACAGGATAAACATTACTTACAGAAAAAAACGGCGAGATAGTCCGAACGTTTTAAGATGCGTTCAAACATACGACGATTCACTTTTTCGATAGAGTCACTTAATTCCATGTTGTCTGGGTCGGTCATCCAATCCAGCACTTCTTCCTCGTCCAAGATGTCACCTAAAACGGCATTGAATTTCCTGTTACATAACTTATCGCTCAAGAAAGCACGAGAAAACCAACCATCAAAGTTCATAGCCTTGCCGCGGCGGAAGAAGGTTAATCCAGGTAAAGTACGGTAGCCGTACTTTTTGGCAATCAAGTGATCATCAATCTTGACTAAAGTGACTCCGTACTCTTCCATCTCTTCATCAATTAACTCCAAACGCCTCAAAGCCTTTTCGCTCTCTTCTTCTCCCGGGGCATCTGCATGTAAAAGTTGCTGTTATTAACATGTCACGAGCACAAAAGTTTTCCATAACAATATATAGCGGCTTATGATGGCTGCACGTAAACTATGCTGCACGACAGACATGAAAACCAAAGCTTACAGAAGACAACGCCTAGATACTCCTGCTCTTCAATCATCTCGAACAATGCTTGACGTGTAACGTTGGCGATAGTATTGCCGTGGTGTTGTTCCAAGATCCAATCAAGCACGTGATCCTCGTCCGCCATGTCCTCTGCAAATAAAAAACACAGGATTGTAATAAAAGAAGACTACTAGGCTTAATTGAAAACGTTGTCACTGAAATGATGAAAGTGACGCGAGAATAGCGGAAGAGGAGGGAAAAATATGTGTGAAGCTCGGCACCAGGGCAAATACCTGACTCGTAAAAGGTAAAGTTTTGTTCGATAAACTCG
This sequence comes from Triops longicaudatus, assembly GCA_022885665.1. NCBI lineage: Eukaryota > Metazoa > Arthropoda > Branchiopoda > Notostraca > Triopsidae > Triops > Triops longicaudatus. The sequence continues at coordinate 81,187 of JAGQDJ010000135.1, forward strand.
ATTTCGTCACCGTCGTCAGAGTCCGAGTCGCGTGGAGGGCGGTTTAAAGGGTTTTTGGATTCATTCTTTCGGGTATTAACTTCTTCACTTTGGTCTTCTTCAGAGGAAGCGATCCGAGATGCACTGGAGTCATCAGCAAAGTCGTCATCACCATCATCGTCATCATTATCGTCATCTTCATCATCCCAAAACTCAATTTCATCATCTTCGTCATCTTCTTCACCAACCACAGCTAACCCTCGCATAGCTTTCTTCTTCTTCTTGGAAGAATCTTTCTTGTCCGAATGGGGGCAGCATTGATACTTGCGGAATTTGCCAGGGTGTTGGGAATCTTCAAGACCAATCATCTGACACTGCTGCTGGCCAGTACCAGCGGATCGGCCTAACATAGGCAGAGACCCAAGTTTACATATTTCTTAGGGGCGCTTTCGAAGCAAGCCAAAGGTTAGCTTGTTACCGACGCGCACAGCACTGCATGCACTGATTTTGTTTTAAAGCCAGAAATAGAATATCGAAAATTAATGGAAATCAAAGCGAAAATTAATGGAATCGCGGATAATTAGGAGATCAAAGCAGAGTACGGAGGCAAAACACCAAGCAAAAAGTCAACCCGAAGCGCGAAAAAGAAAGGAGAACGCAAATGTAGCAGTTAGTAAGAACCATCATTAAGTTCCTAAACTTGTTGGACTCGTTTCTGTTTAATATAGAAAACCGTGAACCAGTTTTATTGCGTTTAGGCACAAGAATGAAAGTAGGCAAAGACACCCCAAAGCCCCAAAAAATGCAACGAGTGAAAATGATCTTACTTTGCTGTGACATAATCCACCGTAAGACTGCATTTGCGTCCTTTTGATTACCTACACAAAAGGATCAAATTGCTAGTTCAGGGATAACACAGTTTCACATATGCTCAGGAAAGCGCCCCTGTTTTCACGTCTGCCAGGAAACTAGAGTGTTTGTTTGACTCCCTAACGTGGCGTAGTTTGTGGACACCCAGAGTGAATTTATGGATGAAGTGATAAAATGAGAATGGGGGTCAGGTTCAGCGACAGAAGATGAGGAAATGGACGCGACATGAAAGACGACAAGATGTGTGTGCTCTTAGCCGGGAGCCCGTTAAGAAGCATGCTTACCATTGTAGCGCACTGGATGGCCCTCGCTGAAGTAGACTAGTGCAGGGAAGCCACTAATGTCCAGTTTACTGGCCACGCTGACGGCTACGCTTTTCACCATTTGGACGCCATGGCGCGAAACAGAGTTGTCGACCGATTCCAACTGGGTCAAAATGGCTTCGCAGCTTTTGCCGCAGTTTTTCTCGTCTACCATAAGCGGAAAAGTGATAAGAGATCATCATTCCCATTTAATTATTACTCAGTCTCAGGAATAATTACTGCTTTTCCGACTTACAGAAAAAGACGACCACGCTCTTCGAGTCTGCTAGCATTTTTTGTAGCGCTTTCTCGTCAACTTCCTCGATCAAATCCGAGCCTTGTTCCTTGGACGCTACAATCCATTGCAGTACGGCATCCTCATCCATGAGATCGCCTAAAATGTTATTTTGTGTATTATTATTTTATTTATTTATTTAATTCTAAAACCAGCAAATTGTTACCTGTGTAGTAAATGGGTTGTTTTCGCAAGTAATACACAACTGAAGGCAATTTGCTCAACTTAAAGGTCGTCGTGATGCCGGGATCCGAAATTTTGTAGAAGTTGATGTTCATGTCTGAGCATTCATCATCAATAGATTCCAACTCCTTCAGGATCACCTCAGCGTCACTGTCTTTCTCGTCATCTGTATGAATCAGAAGTCACAAGTTACATCACGTCAAACATACGACTGACAAATTAATTAATAGAAAGCAATTCGCTTACAGAAAAACGCTACGACATGAGAGACAGTGGCGATTTTCTTCTTGAGCATTTTGGTGTTCACTTCTTCGATTTGGTCGGCTAATTGCAAGTTGTTGTCATCCGTGACCCAAGCCAATACTTTAGCTGGATCAGAAATATCCCCTACAAGCGAAACGGATGTAAGAAAAACGAAGGAAATGTTGGTCGTCGCGCCCGTGCACTTCAATAAGTTTACCTTTATAAATGAGCGGTTCTTGGTTTCGGAAGAAAGCGATAGCCGGAAACTGGGTGATGCCGTACTTCTTGGCCAAGTCTACTTCTTCGGTGGTCACGAATTGAATACCGTATTCGTCCGTGTGGGAATCGACGCCTTCTAAGATTTGCAGAATGTCGTCGCATTTCTCTCCCTCTTGGCAGGGTCCACCTTGAAAGAAAGTTAGATTTAAGCCACAGAACAGAAAAAAATGCGCCTATGCAAGTAGTTTACAACAGCGAAGGCAGGAACGAAGCGTTTACACATGTAAAACTAATAAAATTGAGAAGTAGAAACACAGGAAAAAATTATGGGAATTACTTACTGAAGTAAACTACTACATATTCGTTCTTCTCGATGATGTCGTCCAAGAGTTCGTCGGAAACTTGTTCAATAGTATCGGAAGATTTCTGCTCCAACAACCATTCCAAAACTGTCTCTTCATCTTGGAGGTCTCCTGCAAGAAATTAATTGCGGATGCTTAGACTGCGGTACGGCTAAGATGACGCCATTTTCACGGACAGCAACTAAACTGTTTACCTTCGTAAATGCTAGGAATCTGGTTCTCGAAGTAGACAAGGGCAGGCAATACGTCCAAACCGTACTCTTTGGCTTCCTCTGCGTTGGAAATTCTCACGAAAGTGATTGAGTTTTCGGCGCAGCGCGTATCTACGTTCTCCAGTTCATTTAAAGTCTTTTGATGTTCTGAGTTGTCCTTATCGTCTGTGAATACAAATAATAGAGGTATTTTAACCCACAGCTTGCTAGCTTGGTAGATAGCACGTTTTGTTCTAATTCTTTTACGCTTTGGTTTGCTAGTTCGTCAAATGCATTACACGATCGATCTTCTTATGACGTATTACAGAAAAGCTGCTACTTTTGACACTATATGCGACATATTGCTGAGTAATATTCTACACTATGAAGTTCCGCAGTGGATCGAAAAAATAAGATACAGCTGGTGTTCACTGTCCTGGTGCCAAAAAAATACAGGAATTTTTATTCTGAAGTGATACGTACAGAAAAGAACGGCGAGGAATTCCATTTTGCCAATGAGCATGTCCAGCATTTCGTCTGTTACGGACAAAATTTCGTCGCTCTCTTGCTGGTGAGTCAGCCAATTCAAGACTTCATCCTCGTTGGTCAAATCACCTGCGATTGTAGTAACGAAGATTATTTGTCAACGAATAACGAGAATGCCACGCTAGTACCATCATAAAGACTGGGCACAGCATTTTCAAAGTAGATAAGAGCCGGAAGAGATTCAACACCGTATTCTAAGGCTTCATCGAGGTTGGATATTTTTACGAAAACGATACCGCGTTCATCCAACGCGCCATCCACGTTTTCCAACTCTTCAAGTGCGTGTTTACTTTTATCCTGGTTCTTATCGTCTGAAATAGAGTGAAATGTTGAAGTAAATAGCGTGCTAGCAATTTCAATGCTTGTCAACTCACAGAAAAGTGCAGCTAAATGCTTTGACCTCGCAATCAGCATATCCAGCATTTCATCCGTCACTTCTTCGATTTCGTCGGTTACGGCTTGATGAGTCAACCAGTCGTAAACCTCTTGCTCTCCCAGTTTTCCTATCAAGAAAACCTTTAGCACTCCTTTTCCGGTTTGCTTTCGATGCGCCTACCTTCGTATAAAGAGGGGATGCCTCCCTCAAAGAAAACTAATGCAGGAATACGTTCGATGCCATATTCTTTGGCTTCGTTCGCGTCGTTAATTTTGACAAAAGGGATGGGAGGCTTGTGTTCATCTAATTTGGTGTCGATGCGCTCTAGGATGTCCAGTACCTTCTTCGATTCTTTTCCTTCATTGTCTAAAAAGTAAACGTCAAACACTCGCCTCAATATAACTAAAAGCTATCGACTTACAGAACAAGACAGCCAAGTGTTTGCTTTTCTTGATTAGCTTGTCCATGATTTCGTCATTAATGTCTTCGATCATGTCAGACTGCAGCTGTTCTACGAGCCATGCCAATACTTGTTCCTCATTCAACAAATTGCCTGCAAAATATTTCGCTCAAGATCCCAGTTGCCTTTAATGTGTTAATGTTACCAGCATAGAGACTTGGGATGCGTTTTTCAAAGTACAACAATTGTGGGATGTTTTCCACACCGTACTCCTTAGCTGCTTCAGCATCATCAACTTTCACGAAGCTAATGGCTTTTTCTGTTAAAACAGTGTCGATCTTTTCCAGTTCTTCCAAAACTTCCTCGGACTTCTTGTCGTCATTGTCATCTGGTAAAAATATCCATTTAATGAAAGCATTAAATTAAGTCACTTGAAAAGTGATACTGTTATATCCTTGCAAGACATACAGAATAGCACGGCTAAGTGGTCCACGTTGGTGATAAGTGTTTCCAAAGTACGAGCTGTGACATCTTCAATCACATCATCATCATCGGCGGTATTCTTGTTTTCCACCAACCATTCCAACACATCGGCTTCTTTAGTCAGATCATCTAGGTATGATTTTCTGTCAGTACTGAACTCCATATGGCATTAAATTCAGAATACTTGCCTTCATAGACAATTGGAATTCCGTTGCGGTAATACACCAGTGCAGGAATATCCGTCAAGCTGTAATCGTCAGCCAATTTTTCATCAGCGATTTTCACAAACCCGATATTAAGCTGCGTGGTGTCATCGTCAATAGTCTCCAGTTGTTTAAGGATCTTGTCACTTCTCTTGTCTTGTGGCTTGTCTGTAAGTAGAAATACATGTCAAGCTCCTGTTTGAGTTATTACGTTCAGTGCTTTCCAACAAAAAAATGGCCCCAACAAAGCTCGCGAACGTAACGCCACGGCAGTTGCACGAGTGTGTTCCATTTTAAGCTCGCAGAAACGTTACTGTCCCGCAGCTTCATTTATTTTATACAGTACCGTGTCGTTAGCATACAACGTTTTGTTGGGGCCGTTTTTCTTGCTGAAAGTTCTGTATGCGAGAGCGTTGACGCAAAATTCTGCACCGTAGTTCTGCTCAACGGTAAAAATTATATATTTTCGGTAGGTTTTATTTTTATTTCCAGATTTTTAAGTAATACTGTAGCTATGATTGAAACGAGACGGCAACGAGCTATGCTCACGCCTGGCCTTATTACAAAATAATTATAAATATAAACATAATTATTATCATAATAATAATAAAATAATATTGTTCTACTAAAAAAAATTCTGCTATTTTTCGTAGCTCACTTTATTTATAAAAGAAAGGGTTTACGAATGCACTAGAATACTTCCCACCTACTCAGGTCAGTAGAAGGGCTAACTGATGACAAACCCTTCAATGGAGCTATTCTCACAATCAGGCTATAAACAACAACGCTCATAAGCAAGCGGAAATTGTACGTAAAAGACCACGCTGACACCATGTCCAAAAACAAAAAAGAGATTCATACATTACGTCAATGTATACGAAGTTGGAACATCCTGCTAGCGAGGAACAAATAAGCAAACCGGACAAGTGGGTAGTCGGCCCGTATGTACTTTGACAGACGAAATCATAGTGCACTATGCATTGCGTGTGGTAGGCAAATCCAAAGATCCATAAATATATACAAACATCTTACCTACCAAGTTTAGACGTGCTCATTTCATTACCACGCTTCAACATTCACTTCCATTTTTCAAAATAGATTATTTTGAAGAAAAAAAAAGTTAATGAAAAACGGCTAATGGACCAAGTCCAAATGAAGTTTCGGCTTTGTATAACTCTGTTTCGGGGTAATGAGTGACGGAGCTTAAAATGATCAAACTCGTTTGTAAGTTCTGCGTCGAAGGTCAGCTCTTACAGTGAAAGTCGCTACAGCGCTTCCTAAGCAAAGCATTACTGTGCTGGTCATGAAAATCTTAAGCGGAGCAAAGTTTGTTAAAAGTTTTTGATGAAATTTTAGAAACCCTGCATAGAAATTTCGGCATCAAAGAACTGCGAATATTTGTGTGTCAATACCGTGTCTGCTAAGTAGTTAGTTAACATTTTTGTCGAGGCGGTGAATTCCTTTGAAATTGGGGTAGGGTAACATGAGAGGCATGTTTCTGATATTTTCGTTTCATGCACACGGAAAAGAAGCGGTTTTTGGCTTTTCGTGCATAGGCTACCTCTACGTATATTTTAAAAAAAGACGCTAGAAGACCTCAGGCAAAATTCGTGATAAAAAGGAAAATCATTTGGAGAGGACCCGATATGTTGCATAATTATAAGGACGCCGTTGCGGTGCACGGGAGCAAAAGGGAAGGAAAGCAGACTTATGAAAGGTTGTAGCCTACCACCCAGACCTTCCAATAATGAAAATAGAAACTTAAGTAGTCTAATACAGATCGACTTGTACTCTTATAGTATAGGTCTATTATTCCAGGAATTGGGAAGTATAAATGTCAATAACACAAGGACGAAGGCAATACGACAACCCCGTTGAGCACAATCATTACAATTATATTAAAAAACATCAAGCGAGCTGACTGACTGTGTTGCAGGAATACCAGTTGTTCTACTTACAGAAAAGAACGGCGACGTAGCTGGTTTCTTGAACGATTTTCTGCAAAATCTTGGCATTAACTTCTTCGATTTGATCAGGCAGGTCCATCGCGTCCAGGCTTGTTAAAAACTCCAAGACTTGCTCTTCATTCATCAAATCCCCTAAAAGTTCCCGATAAGGCAGGTATTTCACGGTAAATCGGAATTGCATGAAAACATACCTTCATAGAGAATAGATTCCTTGTTACGAAAATAAGATAAGGCCGGAAAGCTCTTGATGCCATATTGCTTAGATAGCTTCTTGTCATTAATCTTGACAAAATCCACGCCAAACCGTGAAGTGTCATCATCTATGGTCTCGAGCTCTGCCAAAACTTTGTCACACTGCCGGCAGTTCCGTCCGTCTGAAAAGCGAAAGCCACAAAAAAAAGCTCCGTAAGTTTTACACAGATCGTCCAAAATACTAATTTATTGTCCTAAAATAGGGAAACTTGAAGGTTAAGTGCTTTGAAGTGGTACAAATTTTAGGTTAGTCTGGGTAATAAGAATAGATCGTCTCAGCTATGCACAGGTTTGCGGTACGGCTTTACGTAGTTCCACAACTCTTACTTGTCGAGTGGTAGCTCTGTTGGGTTAAAAATATCCCGAACAAGTCTCCAAAGGGAAGAGACGATTGAAAACCAAGGAGATGACTCCCACTACAAGTAGATGTGCCTTTCCCGACACCGGGGACGTAAACCTCCATTAAGCATGCATATTAAAAATGAACAATTACCCCACATGCAGTCATGTTAAGTTTCTAGCTACGTGATCTACCGAATTGGTAACCTCCCTTCGCTATACAAATTACCGCGATGGGTAAAAGGTTGGTTCTAATCAAACCTCGGGTTAATATGCATGTCCGAACCCAAGCAGAAGAGAAACCAATTTTAGCCCAGTGGCCCATACGAGACAGGGCAAGACACTTGAGTTTCCGCTTTTGTTTTTCAAGGCGGCAGATTTGCTTAGCTAACGAGGGCCTATTTTGGTCCACGCAGCATAGCAAAATCTTTTCTTGAACTGCAAGGACCTATGATTCAAACGTTGGCGGAGTAGGTTAGTTAGGTGGTTCACTTACACCAAAATACGGCGACGTAATCCTTCTCTTCCAAAATCCGTTCCAGTTGCTTGGCGTTGACGTCTTCAATAATCTCATCAGCGTCGTCGTCCTTCTTTTTGCTTTGCACGCTGTTGTTCACTAAAAGGAGCAACACAAGACAACACCACCAAAAACTTGGTCGCCACAAACCACCGGTCCCCATGATTTTAAATACTAAAAGAGTCAGATAAAAGAACGGAAAGCTTTTGCTTGTCAGAAATGTGAAATGCTAGTGTGTGTCAGCAGCAAACGAAGTCTCTACGTCACGGAAGGGCAATTGTGGGTTGGAAGAACCACAGCAGCGCAAAAATCCAAACGCACCGAACCACTGCCCCTAAACTTAAGGTTTTTTTCACACTATTTAATCATGGGGTAAATGGACGTTCGTCAGAATCCTGACGGCCACGGTTCAGCCGCCAAGACTGAAAGGCCCGCTCGTGTAGACACAGGGGACAGTAGGCTAGAAAAGGAGTTGGAGAGGTGTAGGAACAGTTTTAGACCCGGGATATCCACCCGGAGCGTTCCTTCGACGAGCGCGGGATCCAGAAAAAGCTATCTCTATGTGCGACAGGCAAAACACCAAGTAGGGGGGAAGCAGAAGGTGAGGTCTGTGTTTAGGAAGGCGGGGTGGAAGCGGAATGAAAACGCTTGTCGTGTGTTCCGGGGTATCCCGGCCAAGAAGGAAATTTTGGAACCAAGCAGAGCACAATGTATATTTAGACTAAAGACTGCACGTTGGGACAGAGTAATTCACTGTATTTTTTTTAACAACGCACACGTAAATGCACACAAGCTCATTAAGAAAGTATTCGATGCAAAGTAAAACACGTCAGTAACACCGTGAATTACAGAACGTCCTGGATATCGTATTGTAAACTTTCAAAAGTTACAAAACGCACAACAAAAGATTGTTATATAATGACCTGGCGCCCGTTGCCTACTATCGACAAATTTGACGGGCCTTTATCCCCACCCCCCTAAAACAAAACTGATAGTTTTCACACGTTTGTAACACACTAAAAAACACAAAGGAAACAATTATTGACATGGGTTATTTGACGGGCTTGTTGCCCGTCAAATAACAGATGTCAGTAGTGCCATTGAAACAATGGAGTAAGTTTCAACAGGTCAATCAATGGAATTCGAACAAATATATACCAAGTGAAATTCACGTTTGAGCGAGTGAACGAAATATTCCTTAATATGGGGCAAATTTTAATGGTGAGCAATTAGGTAGACTTTACTGATAGTGTTCATTCTATTATTTTATTTATTATTTGTAAGCAAACCTTGTTGATAAAAAGTGTCCATGCTAATTCGTACATGTTTAAAAACTTTAAACATAACTGATGTGTAAAACGAAGCTTTACTAAAAAAAATGCTCTCAACGAGCCTTCGAAGTAATTGCATAATTCAGAAAAAAGCTCATAGCTATCCATGGTCCGGATAGACTGCTCTGAGATACATAAGGTCAAAAAACTCATAACATCGTTGTTGAACATTTTCATGGTAAAAGGTCTATCGAAGAGAATTTGTGTCCCAAGCAAGCGTGCAGAAATTAAGTAAACGCTTCATTAAGCTGTCATTCTGAAGGCTAATGGACTCTAAATAAATACCACTCCATGCTTCACCGTAGTACGGAAGTGTAATATACTTCTGCAAGGAAAGTGGGGTCTATTTCAGAAAGTCTAATCCTCGAAAACTCAAACCTGCTACAATAAACGTGCTGTAGCAATATTGATGTTTCCAAGCAATCAACTAGGTGGCAGAAGCTTCGAGCAGAATAAATTCAGAACTACTGGCGGTTCTTATGAAAATTGTTATTGCCGCGCTAGCCGTAGCGGTCCGGCAAACGTCCTGTTTGGTTTTCAAATAAATTAGGTCTTAATCCTCCATATCTGTTTACTTTCCAAACAAGCCTCGTTAACTTGCCAGTGAGCACATCCTTTTAATGCATCGGTGCACTCAACCTTCCTGTCGATTCCCGTCGAGTATTTATGTGTGACATGGTAAAGGCGGTTTCGCAAAACCGCTCCATTTCTCGCAAAAATTCCCAACTGTGGTTTGGATCACTGCTCTTAAGGCTAGTTGTAGAAACTGTTACAAAGTTTGATGTAAGAAATTTTATAACCAGCGAGTCAATATTTCACCTTTTTTTTAACGAAAATCGATTCCAAATATTAACACTCATACACAAGTCCATTTTAGTTAATTCATTATGAAAAAAATGATTGGGTACTTCTCAAGACAGGACCACGTTGCTGGAAAGTCTATACTGTCATTTTTTATTTTAAATAATGATACTATATAATAAACCACGACATTCTACTATGGGAGCGTTCCGCAGAATAAAATATTAAATTCGACGATCTCTTCCTACTGAAATTTGCTGATTTTGTGCGCTGAACATTGCAGTCGAATAATTTGATAAGTTCCAAAGTTGGAATTGTGTTTCTACGGGATACAGTGCTTATTTCCGGCAAGAAAACAGAGGATTTCTTCGTTAGCCGATTGCTCGACAAACTTTATAAAGTCTCAATCTATCATTGAAATTACAAAACGTACGCTCTATTGGAAATGTGCATCATCAATTACAGTTAAACTTGTGGCCCTGTGTTAGTTGACCCCACCCAATAGTTCAATTCTAAAGATCCCAAACTTTTAGTACATCTTCAACCCGTAGTCACCTGGAAACAGGACTTTCTTAAGAATGCATGACGAAAAAGGAAACTCAAACAGAACAAGAAGTATCGAAAGGCAGCAAGTTACCTAACTGGATTGTATTGTAAACTGCAGCTTTGTCACACTGGACGAAAAAATCCTTTTACGGATAAATGCACTCTTCCATTATTTTTCCAGCATATTTTTCGCACCTGTGAAATGCGATGTAGTACCCAGTCTTTTCAAACGTCTTCAAATTATTTAAGGTGATAAACTACACGCAACAGGACAAGTGTACGTTATTTCACCCGTGACCAGACAAGATATTCCTCAACATCTGTGGCCCAATTTTTCTTCTTGCTCCAGCAAAGTTTTTCCCGTTACATCCCAGAAGAAGTTCGTCAGTTCGGCTCCTGTTTAGCAGAACAGTATAGAATAGAGAAAAGGCAATGAAGGAGAAGACGCCAACGGCGTCATCATTCTAGTGGAACGGAGTGACGTGCGGACGACAAAGCAAAACGAACGGATACGGTGATTACCGCAAGGGGGGATGAAATAGGGACGTGTGGAGTCCTAGCTTCACCAGGTATCCTTCATACTCGCTTCAAGCTAAAGCTATACCCTAGTCAGCTGCAAGGGCCCATTTGGGTAGCAACCAAGCGAACTCGGTTTCTTTCGTGATCGGTCACGACTTTTGTTTAAATGACTATCGAGGTGGGAACTGCGCACCTGTCGTTTTAGTCAACGGATCGGTCAGTTTCGCCTGTGGGCCGCATTGCATACCGAGTTCTCGGCAGTGCCAATGCCCACCACGTCGGAGTGGACTGCGGAAAAGCAACCACCAAACTTACAATATTACAAGTGTAGTGAATTTTTACGTCTTTTAATAGTAATTTTCCCCATATTCTCGAGATTTGATACTCGGGAACCGAAGAAGTTACAACAACACCCGCCTACTCAATCGGCGTAAAGGAGAGACATTTGTGTTAGCGAGGTTGTTATCTGTGGGTGATTACAAATTTACGGATAAGTGTTATCAGTGACCTTTTGCATAAGTGTATACGCAGTACAGTATCTCGAGCAGCGAACTTGTGCAGTGGAATATTCACCATAGTGGAGGATTTTTTTCGTGAAGACTGGACAGCTGAAGCAGTGGGTTTGCGATTATCTTTCCCGTTTCCCTTGCGTTTATTGGAGTGCATCAGTGCAGCACAATATTACCGAAGAAAGAGACCTTCATCCCAACACTTAAATATACTAAACGCAGGTAGACTATCCACATAAAATCAACAGTTTTTATTCAAATTGTTTCTCTCGCAGCGCACCAAGTGGAACCATGCCGTTATTTGCGAAGAACAAGACGAAGAAAGATGCTGACTCGGACTCCTTGTGCAGTGCACATGACGAAAATCATAAGCCACAGCATAACGGTCATTCGAACAAATCCTCATCCCAAACAGCTCACTCTGGTGGAAATCACAACGCGGCAGACACACCTTCATCCAATGTCCCAGTCCAAAGACCTAAGCTCGTCTTTCACTGCCAGCAAGCTCAAGGATCACCGACAGGGATTATTTCCGGGTTTACAAACGTTAAAGAGCTTTACGAGAAAATTGCCGAATGCTATGATTTTCCCGCCTTTGACGTAAGTTCGTGTGCAATTTTGACAATGGTATCAAGGATTTTGTCACCGATAGCGAAGTATTACATGCATATTTAATAATCAATGGAGAATGGGAATCCGTACGTCAAAAACGGAACAGAATAGAGGCTTCTTTTAACAAGATTAAAATGACGTCACAGCATTGCTTGAAAAGTTTCGAGTACGCAAACTTGGCGCATACTGGAATAAACCAGGCGTTACAAGCAACCTGAAGCCAATCAGAATCTCACGACGCTAAAACTTTTGCAAGGCGACGTTCACTCTTGGTGCAACAGTAAGGCAAGCTTTCTGTCGGGCTTTCTATGACGTGCCCATGCATGCAAAGAGCACGTCAACGTCACGTTTTCTTCATCACAACAATGCCATGATACCATTTATTCTCTGACATGTTCATCGGTGTGTTTTGTATGAATTGTCTCGAATTGCGGTTTGAAATTAACGCATTACTTCCATGTTCTACCCCAACAGATCTTGTTTTGTACATTAAATACCCATAAAGTTGACATGAGCAAATTACTTGGCGGCCAAATTGGATTAGACGATTTCATATTCGCACACCGAAAAGGTAATATGTCTACGAAAAATAATCCATCCACGACCTAATAAAAATAGTATGTATGGCGTGTATACAATTGAATTAACTATCTTTTTAAAATACTTACTTTTTCCTACACAAGTTTCTTCTTTTTACGTTCATACTTGTTTTATTCTGCATTTCAAATTCCATCGTTTCGCGGGATAGCTCTCACGGAGTTACGTAAACTACTTAAGTACGCAAGCCTCGGATTTTCATTCCTGGATCTTATCGCATGCTTCTACCATTTTCTTTCTTTGAAGTTTTCATAGCTTGAGATAAGTAGGAATGAAAAGAAATTAAAGAGTGGTGGAGCACTTTTGATCGTTTTTAAACCGTTAGATGGCGTGGCTAGTTTCGCAAAAAAAAAAAAATACTATTAAATATTTTTTACAAAAAGACTACACGTAGTTTTAAGAAATTCTGAAATTCAGTATATATCATTCATATTTTTAAATAACTATTTAAAATTTAAAATTAAGTTTAAGATTCGTCAGAAACAGGAAAACATTTGATGGCATTGCATAGCATTTTTAGCGAGACAAGTTACCATCGCACAAATTTTTCAAATCGGATGAACTGTTTTAAAGTTACTATTTGAATTGACTCTTTACAAACTTTGAATCGAATTGCTCTGAGGTTACGAGGCTTTCAAAAAATAAAGAATCTTATATTACATAAACTGAAAGGCTTTATCATCAAAAAGACTTTTATCATCACAATCCATGCAATAAAATTAACTTTATAAGGAAAATACTTCTACATTGCAAATCTCTCAAAGCACAAGGTGGTCGATTTATACCTACTTTTCCGATTGATATATTCTTTGATTCCTGGTTAGCCAGCCTGAGGCAAGGATGGCAACCTTACTGTACTCCGACACAAAACGATAACAATGTTTAGCTCTGCTTGCGATTCTGCGCACAGCCCTACCTAATGACAAAAAAGTAATCCTTAACTTTCTTTTTCGTCCAGGACAACCCAAAGAAATCGAAATCACGAAGACTGAAGATGCACTGGGCCTTACCATCACGGACAACGGAGCGGGTTATGCGTTCATTAAGCGAATTAAAGAAGGCAGTATAATTGACAAAATGAAATACGTCCATGTCAGAAAATATTACTTACGTTTACAATTCACGGCATTACAATGTCTTTTTGTTTAGGTAGGAGACCATATTGAAAAAATTGACAATCAAAGCCTAATAGGATGTCGCCATTACGAAGTTGCTAAAATGCTCAAAGAAATTCCCAAAGGGAAAACATTTACTATGCGATTAGTCGAGCCCTTAAAAGCTGGTTTCGGTAAGTTTCTCGTAACGAGACAATTGTCTTTCACGTTAACCTGTAACAACTAACTTTTTTTTTCTGTGTGGATTTCTCTAGCCAATATCGGTCCGCGATCTAATCCCGGTGCCGGCAAAAAAGCTTACGGCTCTGGGAAAGAGACATTACGCTTACGAGCCAATGGACCAGCCCGAGTCGAAGAAGCGGTAAGCACTCTACTACTGTCGCTTCTTCCACGTCAGACATTTTTACAATAATTTAACCATTCATTAAATAGCTTGACAGCGTCGCTGAAGGAGCCACTGAGAAGATCAATAATCTTCTGGAAAGTTTTATGGGCATAAACGACGAAGATCTTGGTACTACTCCTCAAAAACCAAATAGCATTTTTCTTAAATTTTCGCATTCTAGCAACACAAATTTGGGAGATGGGCCAATCCAAGACAAACACAATGGATTTCGCCGAAGCAATCGACAACTCGGATCTAGAATCATTTGGTTTCACTGACGACTTCATTTTTGAGCTATGGGGAGCGATCACGGATGCCAAAGCTGGACGGCTAAGGAAATGAGATTTTTTTTAAGAAAATAAAAGTAATAGGGAATTTTTTGAGATAAAAAACTGAACTGTGACGCCTGAAACAGATATAAAAAAAAACTTGGTTTATACTCGTTGCATCACTTTGCGCTTAAAACCCCTGGGTCATAGTCACTTCTTTATTTCAATAGTTTGTATTTCGCCTCGATTAACAAAGCCACAGCTTGTGCCCCACAGGAACGAATCGCTAATAGACAAAAAGAGCTCCTTCTCTCCCCCTTTAATTTATTCCTTCACGTGACAGATTAAGTGAATGAGACTTCCCTTCTTAATAAACCAGGTCAACACACTTCATCATACCTTTAATCATGTCCCAAAGATTTTGTTCGCCCTTGACTTCTTTTTACTTCACTTGAACGCCAGTCAAAGTGGGCGATGTAATCGGTCCTTTACCTTTCACGATCAAGACCGCATTTTTGTAAACAGCTGCTCGTTGGTCATTGGTCTTCAGATCGGGAGCAACCGTTTCCCAGATTTTCTTTTTCGGATTCAACTGAGCATCAGGTTTGCGAGGGTATTCTTCGCAATCAACGGCGTCACCGGGTACAGCGCCCTCGGGGGGATTGAGAATTTCCACCTAAACGTTCAATGACTAAAGAAAAACGGTGCGAAGAAATACGAATGTACCTTTTCAGGTGTACTGGCACACATGACCATGGCTTCTGACGTAATACCACGCATTTTGGCGGGTTTTAAGTTGCATAGAACTACTACCATTCTTCCTTGCATTTCTTCCAAAGGCACGTATTTGACCAAGCCACTGACTACAGTACGCGGCTTCGCTTCCCCTACGTCGATTTCTTCTACGTACAAGGCATCAGCGTCAGGGTGCTTTTTCGCAGCAATAATTTTCCCCACTCGCAAATCTAGTCGGCCAACATCGACGGGTAGTCCATCACCTTCCGCTTCTTTATTTTGTGACTCAGCGGCAGGTTTGCTTTCCTTTTTAGGTTTACTTTCTTTGACTTTCGTAGTGGGCGCACTTTTGCTCTGCGGGGTTGCTTTCTCGGGCTGGGGTGCTTCAACAGGAGGAACGCTACTGCTACTGACTTTAGCAGTTGCGGGAGAAACGACCTAAAAATCAAGCAATTCTTTAACGCCGAGAGCAAATATTATCTTTTGCCGTGGTACTTGTTTAACACCCAATTTCTGTTCAGCCGCGATTAGCTTGTGCTTCCATTCTTCGATCTCCCGCTTCAAAGCTGCATTTTCCTCTTTCAGTCGAGCAACCTGGGAGTCGGACGAGCCAGACATTTGCCGTTTCTCGACAGCTGCAATCTAAGATTAAATAAAGATTAGCACAGGTTTTCAAGTATTCCATCATTGCACTGCAATTTGCCGTACGCCAGCAATCAGACTAGTAGCAAACTTTAAAAATAGAACTTGATATACTGTGAACTATGATAACTTACGAAAGCTTTCTTTTTTAAGCTGCGTGTATCAATGAGAGCACAACTTACAAAAAAAGCTTTAATGGCATTGAAACTAAATTGTAAACGATTTTAACAGTAATACGTATGCTTATATAACATTTCGTAAGGAGAGAAGAGCTACAGTGCATTGCCACAAAAAAGGATTTACATAAGTTCACACAAAGTCCAGAAGGTTGTTAAATGCGATGAAGAAAGTTAAGTGCACATTACCTCAATTTTTAGAAAAGATAAAAGCTGCTCGGCAGCAGTGGCCTTTTTCTCCAAAGCTTCGAGGATGTTGGTACTTGCCATTTTTATTCTACTACTATTTCGGCTTAGGAAACTTAAAAACATCAATGCCTCTTGAAGAACTCGTAAACACGAGGTCCTGACGCAACGTGAGGTGCTAAGGGTGCCTTTTGAGGATGTGGCTCCGTTTTTACGCGGCGGTTTTCAGCGCCGGTTTGAATCCGGGTTTGCTGCGGAAGCCACTTTTAAAATACAGTGAACGACCATCCACTCACGTGAATAAAACTGTAAGAAATTGAAAAGAAAGATATCTGTTATTGCGCAATTGCGCAATAACAGATTACCTCTTTCACAAACTCCTTTCACAAATTCCATTACCTCTTTCACAAACTCCTCTCTCGTATATATAGCTGTGCACTCTGGTTCACTAACCAGAGTGTTATTCACTTAGCTCCTGTTAACTACTCTGCTAAGTGTGGACACAATATATTCTCAATACAACTCCGTTTCCCGACAGCAGACCCGTCTTCTGATATCTCGTTTCTGCAATTCCTGACATATTGTTAGTTTCTTCTCGTTTGCACAGTACAGCAAATTAAGACTTGTCAAAGTGCTTTTTTAATATTACCCGCGGCCTGCAGTTACAAATGAAATGCTGTTTTCAAGTACCAACACATAAACTTCGGGATAATCCACATTATACTAATGCACCATTTGTTCATAGGAAATCACTTACTACAAACTGCTTAAAAAGCACACGTGGAATATCTATAAAGTATGTCATTTTGTAATTGCTTGAAGAAATAATGAAAACATATTTTGCTTTTTCTTGACACTATACGCAATTCCATTTTCTACGAATAACTTTGTTCCATAAACTCTTACATACGTTATTCGGTTGTAGATTTAGTATGCCTTAATTGTGACCGGTTGCTTTATTTAGAGTATCTTCAATTACGGTAAATAAATAAACGTGTCAGCGCTGCTGTTATTCGAGCTTGCTAGTTTCGTTACGGGGAAACACTTGCTGAAAAGTTCCGCCTCCATTTTTCAGTTGTCTCACGACTAAGAAATTCAATGAGTACTATATTTTTTAGGAATCTTCGTTTTTCGTTTCGTTTTCCATTTAGTTCATTTTTATTATAGTTTATTTTATTATTTTTATTATTCTTATTTTCCTTTTGTAGTTCATATATAAAACCTTTAATGTCAGTCGGAGAGTTGTTATTTTAGTTCAGTGATTTTCAAACCACCATAAGTTTTGAATTGAGCATATTAAGGATTTGATTTATACTATTTATATGCATAACTTGTCCAAACAAGCCTATGCTAGTTAAAGTATGTATTACCTTCCACTGTACATTCCATAAATAACGATGGGACACAAACTCATTCGTGATTCAAGTAAATCACCATTCTACCATTAAAGCTTAATTATTGCAAATGACGAAGCCACGTAGTTTCAAACCCACCCTTTCACGTGCATCTGCTCTCGTACACTAAATTAGCTTATCTCTCACATCTGAGATTTAGCGTATACGATGCTTATATAGGTGTACTAAAAACTAATTCTGTGCATCGTAGGTGAGTCAAAAATGTCAGGATGACCTAACTTAATTTGCACTGGTAGTCATATTTTACTGATAAGAATTGCAGTCTAATAACATCCCGCTTTGATTACTAGCCACTTGGTTTTTTAGGCTACATTTTTGGGGGAGTTTATGAATAGCCCATGATAAACGTGTTCTTCGTGCTCAAGCGAAATGGGATTAGAGTACGTGCTTCTCAGGTCTGTTTTCGTCTAATTAGTTAGGGCATATAATTGTTCAGATTAGGTACCAGTTAAGGGATGACGTTATCAAAAAGCCTTTCAGTTAGAAACTATAATAAAAGGATCGATCCATTAACCGACCAGGCACGAAACGCAATTGGGATGCCACCAGGGAATGTTATACCGGGAAACTCCATTACCGCAAATGAAACATGGATAATGAGAGAGCTAAGGCAGACGATCTATGCAGCCAACGACAACTAACTTACGCACATCCCCAACCAAAGAACGGCTTTTCAAGCGATGAATTTTGAATGGCTTCGCTCACTCGTGATTAATAGGTAAGATGGTGATCACCTTAAATCTGAAGTGACGCCAACTCGAGCCAGCAAATTTCTCACTTGTTAAACGACACATTACAGGTAGTTCGCGACGTATACTGCCGACACTACTTTACGTCGGGTCCACACTTACGAGACCTAGTAAAATATGAACACTGAAACACAATCCTCAACTTGCAAACATCGTTTCTTGGTAAAGGATATGTGTAAAACGTTCTACCTTTTTTAGTTACTCGCATATTACTAGCGTGACAAACAATGTACGTAATACAGATGACGAACCATTTTTACGGATCTTAGAGCTACAAACTCAACTCTAATGACGGTCAAGCTACGGAACCGAACCAGTTCGTAACCCGAGAATGGGCTGCACGAGCACTTATCCAATTTCACAATATAGCGTGGTAGTATTTGCGGCATACCCTTGAGATCCATCACCTTGGCAATGACTTAAAGTCTGACACCGAAGGAGACCGCAACAAAAGTCGGCAAAACGTTTTCGACAATTTTTTTCTCGTTCTTATTTCAGCGACTGTAACTCGCTGGGTGCTCAGGCCCGCACGTGATGTCGGAAATGAAGGAAGGGTCTCCATAGGACCCTTGGTACATGCACGGATTTCCGCCTGGTAAAAAAGAGAAGCAAACGTTTGATGGCGAAAATGAAGACCACGAAGTCTTGGCGTTTTGTTGTAATCCTTCTCACTGATTCCTTCTGTTACGTACACGTACTGTACGCACGCTATCAATGCGTGTTCTTGTATGGACTGCAGTACTACTCAATGGCTGGATTTAAAAATTGACAGTGTCAAATCGTCCACATTTCACTTTCTGGGCATTGAAGGTCACGAGCTATCTTAAGCTTAGAACATTAAAAATAAATACTGTTAAATAAAATAGCGCTGTTGTAAGAAATGCGCTACAATTTCACGAAATGGTTTGTGCAGGAGCCGAAAGTTTGTACAGAATGGCACAAGTTCAATTTGCTAAACTTACCTAGAGCACTACTAAAGTCAAATCACTATCCGGAGTCGGTGCTCTAAATAATTTGATCCATCCTTTTATTATTGTACGTTGTTTGTACAAAACGCACAAATAAATACGGAAATCATGGACTACAAATATTTGGCAACTTACTGCTGTAGAACTACTGAATGTGGTCATTTTCAGGTAGAGTAAAACATTAGTTATCTTCAGTACCTACCAATATATTGAAACACAAACTTCGAATTGTTTCCCACTTGAGAAGTTTTTTTCTTTTTCTTTCTTTTTTCCCCCTTTTTTGCAGCAGACTAGATAATTCAGCTTATTGAGCTAGGCCGTAAAACGACAATCGAGAAACCTGAGCAGGTGGGAGATTGCAACATACAAACATGCAGCTTCCTTTCGAGTTCTATGAAACCCAACAAGCACAGGTGTTTCTTCCCTCATTATAAATGGATGGTGGCACCCACGCCAATGGAACCCGTGATTGACGTGACGGGTTAACAAACAAACGGCACGATAGCATAACTTATATATCGTGCCAATATTCTATTGTAAAATAGAAGAAACGGCGTAATCCTGGTAAGAATGTTTTTCAAAAGAAGAAATCAGAATATAGATGAGACTTCTTTACCCCAGAAAGTTTCTCTTTCGAAGTTTTTAACTTGTTGAGTTGGCAATGTCCTTCATCATTGATTCACTACACGAAGAGAACTTTGCTGTTAGGACATTCACCGGAACGTATTTGAAACCGTCAAGGAATCTACTCCCCAAAGGTTATCACGAAGTCGCGAAGGTGATACTCAAGCCATTATTGCTTGCATGTTTTACTTTTATCCAGTACTTAAAACGGAACAGGTACGGAAAGTTTCGGATAGGGCACTAATTTGTTACAGCCCTGAAGTGAATCATTCTAGTTTATTAATCAGCCCTTAAGTATTATTGTTAGGCAGTAATTGCCCGAAGTTTGAATTATGTATAGTAACGCACATGCGCAGAACGCGTGAAGAATCACGCAAGCTGCTCTTCAGACCGGGCACCAGGACTTGGCTCGCGTCTTCAACGTGTTTGGACTCGTGAGTAAAGTGTGTATGCTAACAGTGTTGGGTGCTCTGCCAATGCTGTTAACTCGGCTCGGCTCACCTGAGGAGCATCGAGTCAGAGCTTCACCTGGACTCCCCATAACTCTGATCGGTGGTATGAGATCCTTGTATACCTAGACTAAATGGTATTCCGTTATTCCCACCTGAATTACTCAAAACTTTGTTAATAATGTGTCGATCATGGATTTTGTTATTACCCTGCCTTGCGAGTTTTTACTCCGCGTCAATATCAGGTACGTTTCGTGTTTTATTCTATGTCAACTATCTTGAACATTGCTTCCGTTTAGTTCTGAGCGCTTGTGCGTGATTAAAGTAATTCGATACTTTTTTCTTGAAATAATAGCGAAAAGTAAAGGCTGGGCGGGAGCTTGAGGGATTTAATTGGCAACGGCAAAAAAAAAAGATATACACGAAGTGAACTACACGCGTTTTATAATTCATAACTGGTGTTTGATTACTTCGAGTTTTCTTTCCATGGTCGAGATTTTGCGGCAAATGCTGGTGAAGCTTCCAAAATGCCTTCATTATACAAATTTCTGTTGGTTTTAAATAAAAGTGGTTGCCGGAAAATCGCTTATATTTCGGTAAGAGAAAAGCCCCCCAAAATATAATTTCTTAATCTTTTTACATTCATATTCTTCGCCTCTTGCGATAACAAACACGATTATGCTAATGACACTGCCGCTTGCGTAGAATAAAGGTATTTCCACAAAGTTATTGGCTATATGCTGAGCATAATTGCTACACGCAAAGCTTTTACCGACACCATGCTATTTACAGCACGCCTTATTATAGGTAGCCACATAAAAAGAGGGTTTTCAATAAAAGAGGTAGCCACTTGATATGCGAAGCATGAAATACTGGCTAACCATAGAGAGCTGTTGAATTACATTTTCTTGTCGGGTATTGAAGTTATAGGAGTTATAGTCTCCTTACGTGGGTGATAATCCCGAATTTATGATCGAAACCATCAGGACACCCAGACACCAAAAGGGGCCTTTTCTCTTATTCGGCTCATACGACCGTCGTGTCCCTAAAGTGACAAACCGACCCACTTCAATTTTTACAGCGTCGCATACCGCAGTCTTTGAATTCAAGACAGATTATGGGGAACTCACCGTTCGCTTTTTTTTCTCCTCCTCGCTTTCTTTTCTTTAGTTAAATAAAAAAAAGTAGATTGTTCAAACAACAACTTACTAATTCTTTTCTTTTACGTCCTCTTTAAACTCGATGGGTGGGGGTTGAGCGGGTGTTGCTGTCCTGCTTTGTTACTTGGCACTTACGCCTCCGGTGTACTGTACAGTATCTTAGCCTCTTAGTACAAACAACATTAATACTAAAGCGCTTGATTTTTTAGAAAATCCTTTAAGTTTTCACAAACGCTTCCGACTGCAAGATAAGTAGCACTAAATACTATAGGATTAATTGGGACTCTTTTGAAGATTCTTGTTAATAAGTTTTACATTCACGGCGAGCTTTCTTCTTTATAAATACATCAGAAATCGAGCAACATCGAGTACTTCGTCGTGCGATCCTTGTTATTTAAACGCTGTTACAGACATTAGTCCTCACATTATTAGCTATTAAATTGTACTCCTGGGCTTTATGTTGCTGATAGCAGTTTGACAATTACTCAGTTATAATCGGTAATCCCTTCTATCGGTATACACCAGCACGTATAGCTACCATAAGATTTGCTTTTTGAAACTCACCAAGAATAAACTTTTTAACCTAGTAAAAATAAAAATAAACTTTATGAGAGCACGCATTTCTATGTCAAACACGGCTCAGCTTAGTTTCCAATTTATGCGGTATTTTCGCGGAATCCATCGTATTGGAAAGTTTATACTACTGCATGATCTATCAATGCACAGGCACAAAGTTCTCCCGCAAGCAGTAATTCTTAAGCCTGAGTTGAACAATGAATTCTCTACTCTGTAACATAACAGTTTCGTCTCAATCCAGGGAAAAACTTGGTAAAACGGAGTACAGGTGGCTCAAGTTAACCTTTCGTACACATTGTGTTTTGCTTTTGGCTTTGGTTTTATCGGTTACATTGTGCGCTTGCGGAATTTACGAGTGTCGCGTAAAATCCCTATTAACGTAGTTTTATTTTACGATAGACTTTGATGCTTCTCTTTGTCTTGCATGCGATATATGCCATTTTAATGCCCCTCTATATTTTTTCTCTTTAATTTCTATTTACTTCTACTCTTACTCAGGCATACATGCATTCTAGTACAAAAGAGTTTCTAACACAAACTCCTGCATAGGTCTTTCACTGACTTGTAGACGAAAACGGCAAAATCGCGAAGTTACTTAAATAAGACCAATTCTTACTTTAAAGTAGTAAAAGGTTCGATTAGATAAGTTTATTAAATCGTAAAAAGTTGGTTCTATAATGAACAGTAATAATCGCTCCTACACGAAGCTCCTATGCGTTTAGGATTCGCCGTATGTTACATGCTGGCACGCACGATTTTCGATCATTTCAAACGAACTAATTTGTCAGACTTGAGGTAGTCTCTCATAATCCAGCTTCCGTTTTCAAGCTTTATTTTAAAACTAAGATGGAAACTGTCAACAGTGCTGCCATCTTTCGACAAGACACAAGCTAATTAGGTTGGGTACACCAGTGTTTTCATAATCTGGATACTTCTTCCGTGGCAAACTTAAGGACCGGAACCCTGTCGTTTGTATTGGATACCGACTTGACAGATGAGAGTAGGGTACAAGGTTAAGTCGCTATCCTTGCATGTTAAGGTATATCATGCAAACTTAGTCTGGAGTGTAGCTTGCCCTCTCAATATACAAGGAACAGAAGCTTTTTAACAAGAAAAAAAAAAAACTAATACTTCGATTCGTCTTTTTTTGTTCCTTCGTGCGTTGCCTAGAAGTGGTTCTCCCCGAATTTGCGCACGAGATCGCTAACGTTACTGTAGCCGTCGGTCGCGATGCCGCCCTCACGTGCGTCGCCAATAATTTGGGCAGTTACAAAGTAAAACAATACATCTAAAAACTGCTCAATCCGGGAGACCGACTGTGTTGGTAATTACTCGATTAAACAGGTGGCGTGGGTCAAAGTGGATACTCAGACTATACTGACGATTGATGAGACTGTCATTACACGAAATCCACGCGTGAGTGTGCGGTCGAGCGATGCGGAGCGTAGACATTGGACTTTGCTCATCAAAGAAGTTCGACCCAAAGATGGAGGCATTTTCATGTGTCAAGTACGGATTAGTTAGAAACTTTACCTCTCACGCTTGTCAAGTGTTTACAGACACTTTC
This sequence comes from Triops longicaudatus, assembly GCA_022885665.1. Lineage (NCBI taxonomy): Eukaryota > Metazoa > Arthropoda > Branchiopoda > Notostraca > Triopsidae > Triops > Triops longicaudatus. The sequence continues at coordinate 104,845 of JAGQDJ010000135.1, forward strand.
TAACCCCTTCTCTTTTTCCTTCTTCTCTTGCAAACAGATCAACACTGAGCCTATGATGAGTAAAATTGCCTGGCTGCAAGTGGCAGTCCCGCCGGATATCATCGATACAGAATCCTCCACCGACTTGCTCGTAAGTGAGGGATCTAACGTGTCACTGCGGTGCACAGCTGTCGGAGAACCTCCACCGCGAGTTTCTTGGCGGAGAGAAGACGGCCGCCCGTTAATGCTTCCTTCCCCCGTGAATGAATATCACCAACGTCCGAGTAAGTTGGTTATAAGATTATGGCAAAAAAATCTTAGACCCCAGTAACCCCCAGGCTTGTTTCCAGTTTACAGTTACAATGACTCCGTGATGCATTTTGCCAAAGTAAACCGGCTGGCTATGGGTCCTTACATGTGTGTAGCCTCTAATGGAATTCCACCATCAGTCAGCAAACGAATCGTGCTCCGAGTGCAATGTAAGTATTTCTCTACAAGCCAAATGTGCGATAACTTTTATTCCGACCTGTTTATTGGTTGGCTGTGTAGTTGCACCGGCCGTAACCGTGCCTAATCAGCTATTAGGAGTGGAAGAAGGAGACGAGATAGTGTTAGAATGCCACTGCGAAAGCTTTCCGCGGGCGGTGACGTATTGGGTTAAGGATTCCGGGGAAGTCATTCTACCAGGTAATTCTCAATTATTCTTGTTGCAAGAACCTCGGCAAATAAACGTGCGGCAGTCCTTCCAGGTGCGCGCCATAAAGTGGAAAACATCGAAATGGGGTTTCTCACGCATATGATGTTGCAAATTCGCAAAATAAGACCCGACGATTTTGGTCGGTACCGTTGCGTATGCAAAAATCCTCTTGGAGAAGCAGATGGCACTGTGGAGATTTACCGTATGTCATTACAAGCGTAACTTAAAATTAACTCAACTCTTTAAACAGAAATGTTCACGGAAAAACCACCGACCGATTACGACGTTGAGCTAGAAAACGACATAATTAGATACGACGTCGTCCCAGTTAGCAATGAAAGTACGTATTCCTAATTACCAAAAGTTAACGAGATATTTAATGCTATAATTTAACAGTTTTGATTGAGGAAGCCACGGAGGATACTTCGGACACGAAACGCAAACGGCTGAAAGTTTTAGCCAGTAGTGAATCTCGTAGCTGGTCTGTGCATTGTGGACAGTGTTTGAATACTTTGCTAATGTTAGCTTCGCTCTTCCTAATCTTTGGTGGCATCTGAGAGTGTACGAACTGGTCATGCTAATGTTAAGCTGGTATGTTGAGTGTAGCCTTTTTATGGATCGTGAGGCTGTTGCTGCAATAAACTTGGGCTTTGTAATGAGCTAGTCACACGACAAAATGCAATTACTAATTGGGCGAACTACTCTTCTCGTATTCTTCCTTCCTTGTTGACGTTATTTTCTTTATGTCTGTATTCGGTCTGGGGGTGGAGGGTCGGGGGGAGGAAGAGAGCTTTAAAAAGCCATGCTGATTGTTTACAGATCCATGCGAATAGATACGTGCATCTGGATGAAAAAAAATAAAAAAAAAATGATGTGTTAAATTTCATAAAAGGGTCGCATGTATCCCCCAAAGGCATAAGCTCTGATAAGCTGTTTAGCCTTTAGTAAAGTCGACGGGAGTTAAAAGATAGGGACTTTCCACCCTGCTTTCACATAACTGTCTTTTGCATGCCGCAAGTCTTGGCAATGAATGGCAGAAATTCATTAGCATACGGCAGCTGGGCGACAAGATCAAGGCGGGGAACCTGTGACTGCAAAGAGGAGCTATCAAAAACGACCCGTGCGCTTCAACTCGACCTTTTAAGCTGGCACACTAAGCTTTCCAAAAGTTTCCCACGAATTTAAAAGTGCCATTTTTTTCCTCCCCCCAATCGTAGATGGAGCGGCGAGATTCTTTCGACTTATGCATGGAGCAATTCGTGGTCAAGAAGTCTGCTTATATAGCTACTAAAATGTATTGTTGGAGGGAAGTCAAAAGGCTTCAGTGCCACCTGACTGAAGATTAGTTGGATGCATATGGAAGCTTTTTTGCGACACTATTCTCGCAACAGGGAGAATACAGCAAGAAAGCATTAGAGAAAAAGCATCACCATTAAGGTTTAGAAGGTCGATGTGGCAGCGAAGAGTTATTATTCCAAGATCGTAAAGGTTACTAAAACTTATCGTGGCTGAGCTCTGAGAAAGCTACCATATGGTTTTTGGAAGCACGACATTGTAAGGCCCATAAAAGCGCAGCCAACTTCTGATACGAACAGGTCATACTACATCATTAACCAGCTACAAGACTGAGGTAGCTATCTATTGTTTCGAATACAACAATAAGCCATTCTTTTTATTTTTCCTAGATTTATTTCATCGCCATCTCAGTAGCTATCCTGGGATGTTTGTTTCTCGACAGCTTTCCTCTGTAGCTTATGGTGATGGCCGCTGCTGTTTGGGTCACCAGACGTTATGTTGGGACTCAATGAACGGTCACTAATTACCTCAGTTGGCGACCATCTTTGTTACCAGCAGTCTTTGACACGACACTATTATTGCCAGCCGATCCGTCGAACCAATGGACTGGACGGAAACTGAACTTCGGTAAAGATAAGGACCCAGAAGGGAAAAAAGTGACAAATACAGCTTGGTGCTAACAGGAGGAAATCCACTAATTAAACTCACGTTTGCCCGAATTTCGAACACAATTCTTACAAAAATTGAACGTAAATGTTGATTTTCTTCTCCCTTTGGTTTCTGTTTTACATAAAACAAATATGAAATAAATAAATAAGTTTAGGCTTATGGTATTTTATTTTTCAATATAATCGGAAAGAATAGCAGATCTTCCGATAAATTGCTTCTTCATTAGTCTTTTTTTGGTAATTTTCCTCTTGTCTACATTAACCAAGGTAAGAACAAAAAGCGTGTTAATTTGCTAATCGTTATTTAATTTAGTGCCTCACCTATTATCCGGCTTTCTGTAACGATTGTCCATTGTAATTAATGTACTGGCGCGACAATAATGTTTCAAACGCTCTAGCTACTTCTGAAGTACGCAAAAGATTAAAAAACCTGTTTAATTTTCGTTGTTGAACAATCTGCTGCCAATCAGAAATTTCTCAGCTAGCTTCGCTGCGAAAGGCGAGCACAAGAAAGGTAGGTAGCTTTTTTGTTTTGCAATCAGCAAGGAATCGTTCCCAATGGTTACGGACAAGAATAAGTATATGTGAAACGCAAAGGGATAGCAGAATCACGCGAGAGGCCGATTGCACCTGCGATATAAGAGACGACTAGAGTGTATTACAATACTCTTGAAAACTAGAAACCTTATAGCACCCGGACATCGGGGCTTTGACGAAGTTGGCCGAAGCTTAAACCTAACGAACAACATTTGGCTGGTGAGTGTGACGAGTGGCGCACGAAACGTTGGGCCAAGAGCGGCGAGCTCGACATGAACATGAACGTCCCAGTTCAATCAAAAGCACACCACCACTAGTTCACCCCCGCACACCCTTTTTATGCCTCCCTTCTCGATTACACCCAATAATTCCAGGTACACTTATCACCCTCAAATAATAATACCGCAGGAATTCCGCTTTTTCCCTTTTTTTTCGATTCTCTTATATAGCACAGAAAATCTTCAAATTGCTGATTTAAAAATCTTCAATATATCTTAATTTGCCGACTGACACGTATAGAATCCCTGGAAGTCCGAAAGCTGGTCAGAAGTATTGTCTTAACACTTATTTATTAAAAAACTAAACTGGGATCTTGAATTGAACAGGCTCTTATTTTCGGGAAAACATTAAGATTTAACAATCCTCAACATTTAAGCTTTCGAAACTATCAAGCTTTAACACTACATATGATTATCTGCAATAAACAACATTTTATTTGTAAATTCTGTATCGTTCGATAATTTGAAGCTGTCTCCTTCGCGCATGCAGGTATATGACAGTGAAAAGCACATGTGACACTATTTTTTCAATTTTTGAATATTATCGTACTATTCGAAACTAACGCAGCGTTCCAGCGCATCACTATGTTGCATTCTCTCCCTTAAGCTCTCACAAGGTCCTGTTTAAGTATTGTCTGTTCTTCTGGTCTCTGTTTTTCCCACGTGCGTGTACAGTATCTTCTTACCGTGTTTTACAATATTGTAGGGAACAGAGGACGGTGTTCCTTATACACTTTTCATCAATGCGAACAGACTGCGTGAAAATACCTACCAGCATCCCGCTAGCTAAAATGTCTGTAAAGACACTGTCATAGCAGCTGCAGCTAGGAACCTTGGTTTCTGTACAGCAAAGTACTGGCTGCTTACATATTTACCAGTAATGTCAGGGATTGAGATCTCGAGTTTACTACGGTAGTGTCTATCAGAATATCAAATCGGTGTAGCGGCGCAAAATATTCCAACAAAATTCAGTCTATTCGGACGTCACACGCTACGATTCGATTATGTGCGAAAGCCCGCAGGCACTTGACCCTCAAGATTCATGAGGAATACACATGCAAGTTAAAAACATGCTGTGGCTCCGTTGGGAAGCAAAGTAAAAACTGACCCCCCTCTTAACAGAACTGTTGGATAGGAGTGAGGCTATTCGGCAGCCATAACTTCACAAGTTCGACGCCAATTAAAAAAGAGTAAGTGCGATTGCCACTTACCTGCGGGCAGGGGAAACTCTTGGCTATGTAGCGCTTTCTTCACCACCCGGGTAAGAAACGGCTCCATTTCTCGTTCCCTGTTTGTAGGAGCGTGGAGCAGCCATGTGACATTTCTTCTTCATCTTGGCTGCTAAGCGAGAAACCACGTCCATCCAATGTTCCATGAGCCGTGAACACCACAAAGGAGAACAATCGGCACGAAAATCTACCGGGATTTTGGCACTGTTAGGGGGATAGTGAGGGGTTGAAGTAAAAGAATGATGTTGTCAAAGTCAATCCCAAACACATTAACACCTCTACCTCAATGCTCCGAACGCAATCGGCACCCAACGCAGTTCGCTACCGCGTTTCCAAACCCTCCATATCTCCTTGACAACTTGTGCTGCGCTGCCGTCCTCGGCTGTACTTCAAGATTTACCACATGACGTCAGGCCACATGGGGATGGTTTTCTAACCTCGCTTTTGCATTGCCTTACCCATACTTACCGGCGTAAATGATTGTGGATATGATTAGAGTGCGATAGCATAGAAACTGTCACGTCGGAAGGACCGTCTCCAAGCGCCAGGTTGATTACCGTCATTTCACCCCGTTCCTCATTTCCACACCGTCTCAAGCTATTGTCGAACATCCTAGCGACCAGGTGGTTGTTCGAATCGCTTGCTTGTTGCAGTCGTCGTGTCTGTCACTGTCGCAATCATAGCCTGATGATTGCGCATCTTAGACAGTCCACAGACGGAGCCAATAAGAGCCCCGTTTGCCACGGAAAGCTTTAGTATCTGTACGCATTTTCCAAACGCAGGAACATTGGAAAAGCTCGGCCCTGCACTTTCAACTCCTAACGTGCAGTTGTTCAGTCAACACTGCTGCACGTTCCCCACCTCTTCGCTTGACGGAACGGAGGAACTAAAGGGGCATCTTCATGTCTGTATTACTCATGGTTTAAGGAGCTGAATGTGAGGCGTGATCAGTGGTGATATCTTCGGCTATTCTTTAAAACAGACCCGAAAAAAGGCAAGTGTTCTGGGACGTTAAACGCTATGACAAGTGATCTTTCTATTGGAATGAATCATGCTGAAATTATTGATAATGTCCTTGCTTTGGTTCCGGGTCGTTTGGTGCAAGAGGATTTACCGTGCAGGTAATTAGCCATAACCCTCCATTACAATGCATTCGCCCTAAAAAAAAGAAATGTAAGCCACCCCTCCAACTAGTAAAAAAATATAAAAAAAAAACTAAAAAAAAACTGCTTCTAAAAAATGACCAAAAACAAAGCAGAAAGTAAAATGTAGGCTTTTCTAAAGAACGGTACTAGTTTTAAACTGAAAGTAAAAAGAAAGAAAGGACAATAAAAGATTCAGTGAAGCTTAGGGATTCCGCCTGAACAGGTCAATTGTGGGGTCTTTTAGCTTGCATAAAGAATAGAGAAAACACAAGCTGAAAAAAATGCTCCCTAACTGTTATGGCTATCGACAGGGAAAAAATGTGGTAGAGGGATAGCAATTGAACAAAGGAAGAAACCTTTTATTCTGTCTTCGAGTCTTGGTCAAATTGCATCCAGGCACACGTAATTGCTATTTACTTTGCATCTTTTTTAAGAATTTGCTGATATCTTTGCAAAACTTCTCTTATTTAAAAATGAAAAACGATAGTCACAAAAAGAGGTATTCAGGAACTGATGGCTTGTTGCATTGGACACCCATGATACAGGAGTACAAATTAGCCAGACAAGTGCGAGTACTGCCCCAGAGGGTGTCGATCATACTATTGTTACTGGATGGGTGGTATGCGTAGAAAGTGTAACGTATAAAAGGACCTGCGTTCTTTTAGAATGATTCCTTCTATCTGAAATAGCGCGCTACACAACCACGTAAAGTAGCCCTAAAATTTGTCAGTTCCTGTAATTTTTCTCCACGTTCTTTTAAGTCCCAAAGTGCAGAAACCTTACAAAAGGATACCAGAGTTCCAGCTAAGTTTTATTTCAGTATCCTTTTTTTACGACATGAAACTGAAAATAACAAAGAAACACACGCTACAGATCGAGTAGTAACAAAAACGGTCCATAAAAAGAGTGCAAACAAAAGGGCCTGATAACAATGTTTCATAAAGTGGTGTAATTATCGCTAAAAAGATAACGTTGGCAATATGCTAAAACGAAATGGCAAAATTGAAAAGGAATACTGAAAATCACAGAGACAAACTAAACGCAAGTAACTAGCCTTGCAGGCTTAAACAGCTTGGTAAATGCCGACTTCTTCTACGTCAACATTTTTGAGTCTTTTTTACATTAGGAAATAGACATGAACAAAACGAAGGATGTTGATGAAGAAGTTTTTTTGAATTCCAGCTCTTCATAAAGCTCAGCGACTTAAGAAGCAAAAGAAGAATTTTCGCCTTATCCAATGACCGAAAACTTAATTAAACATTCTCGAATTGGCTTGTTAATTAGAAAAGGTTAAAAAAAAATATTTGTGCGCAGCATTATATCATTAGTAACTTATAAAAAGGCATTTAGATCGGTTTGGTAATGCATTTTTGTTTTGTTTTTTGAAGATGGAGCTGGAACTGGAACCGAGATTCTTAGAAAATTTCGCAGCACTATAGCATAGACATTTAAGCTAGGCTGACGACAATCGTAAAAAAGTTCGATGAGTGTTTCAAGGAAGCACCTCCTAGGTATAAAAACCTTTCTCAGCTTAATATTTAGCGTGTAACATATAAAAGCACCATGCTTCCTTTATCGATTAAAAATTAAAGCACTTCTGTTATTTTCTAGAGATTTCGAACTTTCCGAGCCAAGTTGGGTCAGGGGATGTGAAAAGTCGGAACTCCGAGAATAATGAACTCTAGGTCCCATCTGTCACCTTTCATTAAATAGCACCTGTGAACTTAGGCTTTAGGTCCCATCGCTTTTGCCTGCTTAATTTCCGTCTGGTATTTCCTTATGGAAAAAAGTGAATTTTTCTTCTATTTTAAAATTCTGCGAAAAATTATCTAGTCTGCTTAAAAACTTCCCTTTTGTCATTGAATTAGAAAAAGACTTTAAAGTGAAGGAAATGCACACATAACAAAAATAAAACTTGTCAATAAAGCGCTTGGAGAAAAAATATATTTACCTGTCTGAAATACACAGAAGCCTTGCTCGAACAAAAGTCACTCTCAGCAAACACCTCCAATCCGATTAGCCACTCCATTCCCATTCGGAAGATAGGCGTCGAAGAAATGAAAGACATTTTATTTTGCCGTATGTGGTACACGCGTATGCTTTCCTTTCTAACGGACGTTAGAAGTGGGATACGAGCTAGAGTGCAGAAAGAGAGGCCGTAGCGAAGCCTCATGGAGTACTACTGTAATTGGATTGGCGTTATATCGGACTCTTGGGTGGTTTACCAGTTAGTCAGTTGTCATACACATTGGCACTTTGCTCTTCTTTGTTCATTTGTTGCGGCAAATACCCCCAAGAAATGTCTCCAGCCTCACTCTTTTCGTCTCCTTTTTGTCAACAGACTTGCCCGAATTTGCGGAAGAAATGGAAAATGTCACAGTTCCTGTAGGACGCGATGCCATCTTCACATGCGTTGTCAATAACCTCGGCAGCTACAAGGCACGTATTTGCACAATTTCTAAAATATCTATTCAAATAGGTTTCACATTATAGTAAGAACGCATTCAAGCCGACTAAAGGAATTTCTACATGTATGGCACTTGCTGAATTCCGGTAGTCTGTACTCGTGTCTGAAAACAAAACTTTTCAGCTGTCAAATAATCATTACCCGAATAACGTATACTGAACTTTCATTTACGGGCTCTCGTTTTACGCGTCGAAGTTTTGAATATATGTATATAACAAAGATATATTATTTGATTAAATATATTATAATTTTAGAGTTTTTCATTATTGCCAGCGTTACAGCGAAAATTAATTATAAAAACACACGCACCACACAAGCAAAATCTTATTTGTATTGGTTAATAAAAGTCAATTAAATTCAGGGTATATTTGCTTTTTCTTGTGAATTGTTGCCATGTGAAGTGTTGGTGTTTTGTTCACTGTTAACAGTTATTTTTATACCTTATCGCAACCTTACGAATTGTTTCCTTAACATTACTTATCAACTAATTCCGCGGCAGCTTTGCGTCTAGGCTGCCTTTTCTCTTCAAATTATTACAAGTTATTACAAGGAATTAGATTTTTTAAATTATCTCTCTGTTAACCACTGGCTATTGTTCAAAATGTAAGCTTGGTATACATAAAAGATAAAGAAAAAATACTGTGAAATCGCAATAACGGAAGTTTCGCTTCAATGAACGGAAAGTCTGTACAGTGGAAAAACGACGTTCAAAAATTTCTCACGCGATAGCGGGAAATGTGTTCATGTGAGGTCCACTTAGGTAGACATACGTTTTAGAAAACTGTGGAATAGCCATTAGCTGCCCTGAGTTCTCCAGTCCACAGAGCCGAATTTTGTCTTAGTGCGCCTTTACTTACACAGGGGCAACCTACCTTATGCATGAGGGTGTTCGAAACGGCTGTGTAATAAATGAAGAACACGGAAATGGTGTAAAAGTCCTTCACATTTAACGTCTTCGTAATCTGTAGCACATTTAGTCCTATTTACCGCGAAAACGGGCTTCATTCGTAACGAAAACACTCGCGAAATTTTGTAAAGTTTCTCCAGCTCTTTACCCGCACCTATACTTGTTAAAAAATCCTTTCTTTTAAAGTTTTAATTCATTATCCATTTTAATTTCTTAGTTTTAACTACTTAATTCAAAACATAAGAGACCACAGTCACAGCAGTAGGAGATAAGCTGGAGAGTAAGCGGAAATTTTACTTGCAAGGCAAAGACGAGTCACATTTTCAATAACTGGTATTCTTACGGCGTTCAAAACAGTGAAAAGTGAGCAATATGAAAGGAAAGTGGCTGTTCGGTAGGTGGCACCATGAGACAAATAAATTCGGCCAACAAATTCGCCGTTTCACGTCTCACACCCACCCAACATTTTCCCAGTCGAAGTTGAAGAAAGATTAACTAGATTATTACATAGTTATGTGCCATAACTATTTGATAGGCTAGAAAACCGACTATAAAAAGCCGAATGTCTAAAACTGTTCATCTTTTTTTCCAACAAACAAGTAAGAAAAACATCGGATGGATAAAGCCTAAAATAATCACGGCAATTGAAGCTCTATAAAAAGGAAAATGAAAGAGAAAAACATCCAATGTATGATCGTAACATAAATATATGAAACTGTTCCTTTGTTAAAATACAAAGGACACGAGTTGTTTGAAACTAGAAACGTCGTTTAAATTTTTAGACAAGGTTATTTTAAATGATTCATGCGGAAATGCGGCATATCCTACATGAGCCTTTGGCATTGGTGGCCTAGTGGTGTGGTAATTCTAAAACGTACTTTTGTGAACATCGGCAAAAATATTTTCCGGATTGACCGCTAGGGAGCCAGTTAGCCTCTTATTAAGGCAGTTCGGCACTTTTACGTTGTGTAAGACATTCAGTATTTTTTAGTCAGTGTTGTTCCAAATTCCATGGCATTTACTGTTCGTAAACTATTTTTTTCCTTTCTATTTATCTAATGATCAACATACTTTGAGTGACCAGATTTCACCCACTCAAGTTGATCATTCGGAATCCATTTTCGAACAGTGAAATTTACGCGTCGAAAATTTGACTGCACGGAGTGCAGGATGGCCTAACCAGTTGAAACTAATGATTGAATGAATGAATGAATATAAATTGTCTTCGCAGGTTGCTTGGGTCCGTGTGGACACACAAACAATTCTTACCATTGATGATTTTGTTATTACCCGAAACCCTCGCGTGAAAGTAAGCGTAAGTGATGTGAGAAGGTCATGGTCATTGCTGCTTCGTGATGTACAACTCAAAGAGGCCGGTGGTTACATGTGTCAAGTAATGCCTGAGTATTATTTACCCACTCCGCTAATTTTTATTCACTGTAATGTAGGTGAACACTGTACCGATGATGAGTCAAACGGCGTGGTTACGAGTTGCGGTACCCCCTGATATCATTGATGCCGAATCATCTACAGATCAGCTTGTTAGTGAAGGGTCGAATGTAACACTGCGCTGTATGTCTGTAGGCGAGCCGAAACCTCAAGTCACCTGGAGAAGGGAGGATGGAAAACCTCTATTGCTACCTACGCATACTTACTCACATCCGTTAAGTCAGGGTAATTTTCAAACTCTTATTCGCTAAATTTTTAATTCCGTCTGAACTTCTAGTGGAGGGAGCAACATTAGACCTAGTCCGCGTGAATAGACAGCACATGGGAGCCTATCTTTGCCTTGCAAGTAAGTTTACCACTTTTCGTGTGCCTTCAGTAAAGCATAGCTAACTTTCTCCTTGATTTTCCAGGTAACGGGATACCTCCCACGGTTAGCAAACGCATTTTACTACGTATTCAGTGTAAGACAAATATTATAGTATTTATAATTCATCTGTCAATTTTTATTTATTTATTTATTTATTATTATTATTAAAAAAAAAAACACTTACAATGTATTTCATATTTAGTTCCACCAATGACATTAGTGCCCAATCAACTAGTAGGAGCTCGTGAAGGCGATACGGTAACTTTAGACTGCCACTGTGAAAGCTTTCCGCGTCCCGTAACGTATTGGGTTAAGGATTCTGGTGAAATTGTCAGCCCAGGTAATGTACTCAAATGTTCACTGTTCTATTTGTTTCTGGCGTGATAACACGCGAAGGATGGAGTGTGAATAAAACTATATTTTAACACTCTTCTACCATACAGGCTCAAAGTTTCAAGTCGAAACTTCGGAAACAAGCTACAAAGTGTACATGACACTGAAAATCAGATCCTTGGCGCGCGTGGATTTCGAAACCTACGTATGCATATGCAAAAACCCTCTGGGAGTGTCGGAGAGTGCTGTTCGCCTCTATCGTAATTTTTTTTCTCGTGAAAAAGAAATGAAGATATTGCTTATTATCACTACCCCTTTATTACCCGCAGAAATTCCGCTGGTGACACGCGAATCTCCTTCAGATAACGAGGTGACCAATACTGATTATGAAGAATTTCCTAACGAAACTACCGTACCAGAGTATGACGGTAACGTTTCAGAAAATTTGTTTCCACTTTAAAATAAAAACGGGTGGTTTCTTCCATACAGAAGCAAACAAACAAAGTAAACAGACACCGAGGCGAAATCCACCACATAGTCGTCCGGTTGCTGGCAATGGAGCCAGTTTAAACTTGTTTTCCATATTCAGTAATTTTGTGTTTATTTTACTTGGGCACACTATGATACAGACAATATTGTGAGAACTGAGACCAAGTGTTGTGGCGTGCAATAGATTTTCCTATGCATAATATTTCAACGTATAAACAAGGGTTCATTTTTTCCGAATTGTTGATAAAGAAAAAAGAGAGACGTGCAGAATCTTGTTATTTAACACATGCAACAGATACTTTCAACTAGTTTGCGATGAAAGCTCGGCCCTGACATTCTCGATTTCGAGTTCTGCGTAAGAAGGTTTGTCCGCTTGAGGATTCCTCTTCCTATTTTCTAGTTCTGCTACGGTTCTGAGGAAATGCTGGGTTGTTTGCTCGCCTTCTTCGTTACCAGGAACAATCTTCTTTTTGATCGCAACTATCAACTCATTCAAACGGGATATGGTGACCTATAACAATTTTGTACTTAATGCACAGTCTTACAACGGAACGTAGATCTTACGTGTTCATTGCCCTTGTCATAAAACAGGACGTAGGCATTCAAGAGTTCGACAAACAATTGCGTTTGTAAATCGCTATCCATACATTCGGAGGCAACCTTGGATCCCTTTTTAAGACACTCCATTACCCTTTTGCCGTCTTTCATCTAAACAACATTATTTTTTTAAAAGTGTCCTTTGGTTAAATTAGTAAAAAATAAATATAATTAAAATTTTAATAAAAATGTGTTAAAAAACGATCCTAGTATCTGGATCAAATATACCGGTTTTCCTTCCAATTCTTTTGTGGTAGAACTCCAGAATACATGCGCCACGGTGCACAATGCTCGACACTGGTCAGGCTTACGAACCAGCCTAGAGGCCAACAAGGCCAACTTGGACCGCAAAGGGGCGTGATTATCTTCAGTGAAGCAAGTCATCTTTTCTAACGTGCCAGCCAGCACCGGAATCGCCGCAAACTGAGCTTTACTATCGGAAATTTCATCCTCATACAGCGTAAGCGCCTTTCGACAGAGATAATTTTAACACTTTGATAAAATACATCGAAATGAAATCACCTGCGAGAAAAATTCATACGCGACTGTTTCTTGATTGCCAAAGACGACAGTGTCCACCGCTAGGGCTGCTTGCAAGAACAACTGTAAAGATAACTCAGCCAAGTCTACCTTCACTAAGGCCGAGATGGACTGGTGCACAAATGAAAAGATCTTCTCGACTTTCTTTTCCCATAAAGCATCCTTTACAAATATGCAAAATATACGTTTAAATAAACTGTGAGCTGCCATATTAATTATATTACTTCTTCTTTGGTGTCATAATACTTCGAAGCTAACTGGCACGCGACGAACACTAAAGGTGGCAAGACATAACCGATCCGACGAGGTCCACCGGCTCCAACATGCTTCCGAGCTGTGGTGAGAATTCGGTATTGCATGTCTAAGTCTTCGGAATGACACAGATGAAGAAACCGAGCCACTATATTTTGTTCTTCAGCAAAATCCTCCGGATCTGAGTCATTAATTTTGTCTGGCTGGTCTTGTATCAAGGGTTCAACTAAGCTTAGCACAGCATCCACCTTTGAAGACACTTAAAATGCTGAAATTATTTACTCTTCTAGAAATGGTTACTTCTTCCTGTGTGGGAATAATTGTCTCGTTTTCCAATGCATTGGTTATCAATGTATGAGCTATGGCAATATGTCCCTGAAAGTCGAGCGACTTGACTAGTGGCGCGAAATGTTCGAGTTTCAGCACAGCAAGGATGTTATTATAATTTGTAATAGGCACTTGCAAGACTCTTGTTAGTTCTTTGCCCACAGCTGTGTTTAAAACCACACTAAGAAACCGAAAATAAATAAAAAATATGATTCAAATCCGGAGTAAACTGAAAGCAAATCGTACTTGTCTGTCAGGCCCAACCGTTGCAAAGCGATTTGAGTAGCTGCTAAGACTTTATCGATATAACCCGACTCATTCGGATAGCATTTGAATGCGAGCTGTAGAAGTGCAACTTGTAATGCCAAACTGTCTTCCGGAGGCATTTCAGGTCTGGCCTAAAAAAGGATGAACAAAGGATAACAATCCTACGTTATGTTAGGAAACTAGAGAGAACTTTTCAGAACGAAAGTTTTCGACAATAAACGAATGGTATAATAAGCTCTACGAACCTGAATTATGTAGGCAACTTGTTCACTAAAAATATCGAAAACTGGAATGTTATTAGGGAGTTCTGGCACTCCACTATTTGCTTTCTGATCATCTGCGTAGTACGAAAGTCGATCAACCAAACTGATGAGAATTGTTTTCACGTTCACATCAACGTGCAACTCGGCGCAAGCTTTCAGAAAAGGTTCAAGGGATTCTAAATGGAAATCGGCTGGAAAGACCTGTTTTCAAATGTCTCTTTCTGAATACTGTTTAATACAACATTTTTGAATACTTGAATAATACACTCCATTAAGTATTGCTGAGCGATAGCGTCGCGACAACTAACGACTTGTTCCATGATGCCAGGAAGAATCATCTATAAACACCTCTTCAATATTTAGGCTCGATCAAATGGTTACTGCACATCAAGTAGATTTCAAATTAACAAAACGTACCTGCTTGTATTCTTCGACCCCAATGAATTCAAACTGGCTGAGTCGAACTAAATTTGTGCCCACCAATACACAAAGTTCTTGTCTTTCACGCTCACGGCGGTCCCTATCTCTGGAATGACCTTGGTGTTGCATGCGTACCCAAAGTTTATTCATTTCTGCAAAGTTTGTCAGAACAAAGTCCACAGCATCTCGTACCTAGCCCGTACAAAATTACCAAATTAGCTATGAATGGCGAAAGGGATAGTAACAATAACAAAAGAAACATTACGGTGCCCTCCGGATCGTTAATTTGGCCTTTGTTGTCCGGTGCCGTCGGCAGTACGTTACGAGTGCACTGCAATAAATAGTTACGCAAAAAGAGTCCACGCAAAGGGTGTTGAACACCTCGGCACATTTCAACCAGGTCACGTAAAATATCTCGCCGAGAATCCTCGTTTGTTTTTATATATACAACGCCAACGGTTATGAGCAGGTACCTGAACGGTGAAAAAAATGCTTAAGCGACAACCTAACGGTAACACTTGCACTTTACAAGCGAGGGACGATGTTGCCTGCATATTGGACAAGTTCATACAAGTCTGTCACTTTGCGACCACCGCGAAATTCATCAACCAAGTACATTTCCAAATGTTGCAGCTCATCGCATATGGCCATATCTGAGAACAAGAGCAATTTGAGTTGACAAATTTCAATTGAGTTTGAAGGTAATACGAAATTTTTACTAACATAGTTCATAATAGCTTTTGGGAGAAAGCAATGACGTTCGCAGCTCTCCCAGCATAGTAGATGCGTGTTTAAGGGCATCCATAAGTTTTTTCTTATCCAAGCACCGTTTCATCTGCAGTGCTTGAACTTTTACAACACCAATGGCTTCATCAAGCAGTTTATCTTGATCCGCCAACGGTGACAAGGATCCAGACTGTATGTTAGGGGAACATAATCATAATTAATGTGAATAATTTAGGAATAACTACGTAGTACTAGCTTACTTTTGACATTCTTTTATCTGAGCGTCAAATCAAGGAGGTTATCCCCACTTGTTTTGTTGATCTTCACTATCTTTACCACAGTAATCACCGCCCGATTTTCCGGTTGCTATAAAAGACGGACACGCGAGTCGCTGTGTCTATGTTTCGAGAATGGAGGGGATTTGAAATTCAATATTAAACTATTATAAAAAATAACAAAAAAATATTCGCGAAGTTAGTACCCAAAAAATATTATTTAGGCAGCACTAGATACTAAGCTGACCAGTATGTCCATATTTTGCGGCTGTGGAAAAATTAAACCGACTCGCAGGATGATCTAGCTAGACTTCCAATCCTAGTCCTACGGCCACGAAGGCTCTAAAGCATTTATTAGCTGGACAAGCAACTTGTTTGCTTCAGGTGTTTCTGTATGATTGTTTGTTTCTTTTAGCAGCATTGTACTGATTCACTATTGTCAGCGTTAGTTAGATTTTCCGAGTTTGACTAGTTTATCAAGTAATCAGTGTTTGATAATCTGTTGTGCGTCTTTTTATTACCTAAGTTATTACATACGTTATCTTAGCGCATAAGTCCATCATAATTTCCTGTGTTTACTTCCTCAGTTATGGGGTTTTTGGCTTTGTTGAGACGCTGCTATTCTTAGACGATCTATGTACAATTATACTTAATGTCATCCTACTCCAAGCATCACAATTCCGAAAGGGCTTATTTGGTAGTCAAAATCTTAGCAAAAAAATGTATAAAAACATTGTTGAACATGAATTTGATCTAATAAAATTGCTTTGTCGAAGTCTTCATTTTTCAAGACTACTAACATTCACTCCCTACTTTTTTATTAGACCTTCTGGAGTCCTGCGAACTGGAAAAGTCTTGGAATGAATTGAATTGTCCTAAAAATGTCAACATAAAAATGAACCCTCTTAAATTTTTACGATCAAGAAAGTATCAAGTAAACTTTCAAATTACACAAAGTACGCTATAATTAAAATTTTTCTGTATACATCAAAGCCTGGAGAAAAAGCCGTAGCATAAACAAGCATGCTCATCCATAAAGATTCGGAATTATTAAAACATCCGGTAAAAAAAATCTCGCACGTAAAATATACAAAGAGTAAAAAACATTCCCACAGCACTTAAAACAGCCTTTTGTTTGTAGGTGGGCGATTTTCCACTTGTTCTTTATTCGTTCCACTACCTTTTTCGGTCTGCTGCCTCTTTCTCTCATCATTATCAAGAAAGTCGAAATTCGCAAACCGTGTTCTCCAATCGGCTTCTCTGGAATCCTTCATAAGCCCATTCTTGTCGAACAAATTTGCATGGGTGCTCCTGGACGTAGTGAATGCTTTCATCTGGTAGAACTCAGGTTCTGCAGAAGCCCTGCCACTTGTTCGTTTGCTGTCCTCAGAACTTGCCGTGGTACTTGATCCAGTCGTGATAGTAGCCCCAGCCATGCTTGCCTTTGCTTGGGCTGTACCAGTCAAACCCGCAGTCACACACCTATTCTCTGCCAAAATCCGACTACCTTGGGGTAAAATTTGCGGAGCAGCTGAATTACTGGTTTTAGGTATTGCCAATTCTTTATCAAGTATTTGTTCGCGACTCATCTCAGGCACTGGAGGCTCTGGCTCTCCTTTCAGCTCGTAATACAAGGAGCGGTACTTTCTCATTTTTTTATAATACAACTCGTTGACTTTTGCCACGAAATCGTAATCATTCTGCAATGACTCGAAATCTTTTATACTTGTCTTGAGCTGCTTCTCGATGTCCGGCAAGCGAATACACTATAAATGTGGTGAAAAAAAAAAATCACTGATGCTTTTCGTCAGCGTATCGGAAATAAACCACTTACCCAACCACATCCATAAGATTTTCCGTCTGTGCCCACGGCTGCATCCGCAGTAACCTTTTTCGTGGCCAATAAAGCTACCGTATTCTCCTCCGCCATATGCCGGCTAGACAGAAGTCGTATCTCTTCTTTCAGTTCCTTAATCTGCAATAATAAGAGGAAACACTTTAAAAAGTATTCAATTTTATGAAAATCTGCGGAAACTTCATCGAAAAGAAGACAAAAAGCAAACCTTATATATACTCAACACATGGGCTATGCTAACCTGTTTCTTGTAGCGCTCTACTTCCGCCTGGAGTTCATTGCATCGCACCTGGTGGGGCTTGTCTTCGTTCTGCATTTGCAATTCCTTCACGGCAATTAAGCCGTTAAGACGGCAAATCTCCATTTTGAGGCTTGAAATTTCTTGTTTGAGCTTCTCGCAAGTCGCTTCTTGTGAATTCGACGCAACGGGCTTTACTTTCTTTGCTTGCTCAAGTTGGTGGTATGCTTCGGTTACACGTTGAAATTCTGCGCTCTTTGTGGAGAGCGAAGCACTCAGTGTATTCCTTTCCGTTGTAAGGGCGTCAATCTGCTCTAAAAGCTCACGAACCTTCTTTTTCGTTTGAGCCAATTCTTTACTAACAGCAATTTCAGCCTCCAGTTTTTGCTTCAGTTGCTTAATTTCTTCATCCGCCTTCGCCAGATCATCGCAAGCCATTTCGTACCGCTCATTCCGCATGTCGAATAAATCACCCAAATCGTTAAACTTCCGTTGCCAGTCCTCTAAATCTTCCTCCAGTTCTTGTTTCGCCTGACGCAACGGTCGAAGTTCCAGCAATTCGGATTCTAACTGGGCAATCAGGCTTTCTTTAAGATTTAGTTCAGTTTGCAGTCCAGTTGCATCGCGACATTGCGCCTGCAAGCTAGAAATGGCGTTCTCTTTGTCTCGCAGACGGCGTTCGAAATCAGTTGCAAGTTGGGACATGCTTTCCATGGAGCGTTCCCATTCGTCTTGTTTGGCGAGAACAGTTGATTTCAGTTTCGTGATTTCGGTCCGTAGAAGACGCAGCTCGCACAAGTCGCGATCTTTGGCAGCGACTGCGTCCTTCAAAGCTTCCACTTCAGCCACCTTTACAGTAAGTTCTACTTCCAGCACTTCCTTCGTTTGTAACTCCGCTTCCAGTACTCGACGACGGTTCATTTCTTCGGCTATAGTCTTCTGCCATTCTTGGCTCTGCTGATTTTGTGACAAATTTGCTAGCGTCAGCTGCTCTTTTAGAGAAGCAACTTCCTCGGCAGACTTAGTTTGAATATTCTCAATTTTTCGTCTACATTCTTCCAACTCTTTCTCCAGTTTTTGCAGCACGGCTTCCAAGTGTTCTTTTTCTTCTCGCGCTTGAGTCGAGACAAGTTCGATTTGCTCACGCGCTTGAGCTTCGCCCAGATTAGCTTGCGCTAGCTCGGCTTGCAACAGCTCGATTTTTTTGGTTTTAACCGATTCCAGCTCGTTGATAGTTAACTGCATGTCACACAGGCTCTTCTCCCGTTCTTCAAGCTGTGCCTGCAGCCTGTGCACACTCTGGAGCGCTTCCTCCAAAGCTTTTTGGCTTTGGTGTTCAGATTCAGCATTGGCAGATTCCAGGCGAGAAAGCTCTTCCTTTAGCAACTCAAATTCCTGGGTTTTCGATTTCTCAAATTCGACCAAATTTGACTGCAATTCTTTAACTTGATTCACTTTCTCCATCAACTGGGCGTCGAGCTGTTGCACACGTTCGTTTGCTTTATCCAGGGCTCGCTGACATGCTTCAAGAGCTTGTTCCTTAGTTTCACAATTGGCAGATTTTAAGCGAGCTAGTTCTTCTTCCAGCAATCGAAGTTCTAGTGCCTTGGAATCATGCAATTCGGACATTTTCAACTGAGCTTCTTCTAACATCTTGTCTTTCGCAACCAACTGAGCATCCAACTGTTGTAAGCGCTCAATTGCTTCATCAAGCTCTCGACGGCATGTTTCAAGAGCTTGTTCGTTAGTTTCAGCACTGGGAGACTTCAAGCGAGACAGTTCTTCTTCCAGCTGTCCTATCTCTCGTGCCTTTGATGCCTGGAATTCGGCCATATTTAATTGGAATTCTTCGAGCTGTTTCTCTTTCTGAATCAATGTAGATTCTAACTGTTGCAAACGTTCAACTGTTTCATCTAGCACTCGCTGGCACACTTCAAGAGCTTGTTCCTTAGTTTCACAATTGGCAGACTTCAGGCGAGACAGTTCTTCTTCCAGCAGTCCAATTTCTTGAGCTTTCAAGGACCCAAATTCCATCATAGTTGACTGGGCTTTTTCTAACTGATTATCTTTCACTCCCAAGTCGATCTCCTGCTGTCGCACGCGTTCCATTGCTTCCTCTAGAGCTTGCTGACACGCTTCAAGGGCATCGGATTGGGCCAGTTTCGCTGCTGCAAGCTCTCGCTCGAGAGACGTAATCTTCTCAGCGTTCAGCGCCTCCATTTGCTTCATACTGGATTGTAATTCCCCTAGTAATTTCTCTTTCTCGTCGAGCTGGTCCATTAACTCCTCTTCGCGTTGAACAGCGTCAAGTGACGGGTGGCGAGAAACTACCGACGCCTCCAAATTGTCCGATTTGGCAAATGAAAGCTCACAATCCGCTGGTGCTATACGCTTGCTTTCGATCAGTTCAGTTTCGAGCGTATCGGCTTGACTTTCTGACGGCGTCTTGTTCTCCAAGTGAGACTGCAACTGTTGTGAATACTGGGCTGCTTCTTCCAAAGCATGCTGGCGCTCTTGTATGGCTTGGGCGTACTTGTCTTGGACTTGGGTTAATTCCTGCTCCAAAGATGATATCTGTTCGTTTTTCGACGACTCGAACTCGGCCATTTGCAGTGTAAGATCATCTAGCAGTCTCATCTTTTCTTCAATCTCATTACTCAGCTTCTCTCGGGCAGCCGAAGCTTCTGTTGCAATATTCTGTAATTCGGTAATACGCTGAGCAGTGCTTGCTTCTACTTTTTGAAGTTCGACCTCCCGTTCGAAAATTCTCTGCAAGAGATTTTCGCAGTTAACGCACGAACCTTGCGATGACGTTTGGTTCTTGGGCGTATTAATTTCATTATGCAAGTTTTCGACTTCTGTTTTAAGTTTCAGCATTTCCTGTTGCAAAATTGCGATTTCGTTCAGGTAATCCGCATTTTGAGCTCGCAGCAATAGGAGTTCATTCATGTCCAGGCTGACAGCTTCTTGATTGTCTTTGGCACACGACTCCTTCAGGTTCCCTAAAGCTTCTTCTAAACTCATTCTTTCGCGCCTCCATTCTTCTTCTTTGGATGAAATACATCGTTGGTACTCGTCCTTTTCTTGTAAAAGCTCTTTCATTTTAGCAGTCGCAGCTTCGTACTCCAATTTAAAATCCGTCGCAGTACCTTCCATTGGGACCTGGCTGCGTGCCGACTCCAGCTCCTCCCTCAAGTTCATGGTCAGTTCGTCCAATTCTAAAATGAGGGCGTCCTTGTTTTGTAATTCTGCTTTCAAAATTTTTAATTCTTCTCCGATTTTCGATATTCCGTCGAGCTGTTCTTCGAGATCCTTCACACGTTTCTCCAACTCTTCCTTAGCCTCCGCTAGCGCTTCCTTTTCTAATATGATGTTTTCCAGGCGGCTGTTATTTCCGTCTTCTGAACATCCTTCACCAGACTCTTCGAGTCGTGAAAGATTCTTGCTATGGTCTATGTTGCTTTGTGCTATTAACGCCTCCTGCAAAAGAAGAAGCTGCTGTTTGAGTCCTTCGATTTCCACCCTAGCGTCTTCTCGTTCTTCTGCGGCATCCTCCTCGGAGTCCGAAGTTTTGTACTTCTTCACCAGCGGCGAATCGGCAAAGATTGACGCGTTCAGAGAAGCTAACGTCTGGGACAGCAATTCTTGCGGCGTCATGCTCGACGTTTTGCGTTTTAAGAACGGCTTGCTAGGGACGGTCACAGTGAAGTCTTCGAGAATGCTTTCTTCTATCATGCTCATGTGATTCCCTTCGGACACTAAGCGTAGTTCATTAGCTAAGCTGCAACCTTGTGTTGGCGCCGGTGTAGACATCACGGCAGCCTTGTCCAGTTGCAAGCGTAGGTCCCTGATTTCACATTCCCTGTGATTAAAGAACATTTGAATTAAAGAACGTAGGTAAAATAATAGTAATAATAATAATAATAGCATTATTTAAAAGAAAGAAAAAACGTTAAGGCAGTTACGAATATTGCTTGCGCCAATATGTAATTTAAACAAATAAAGCGAAAAAGAAAATCAATAAAAATACAAAGTAATTTATAAAAACAATACAAATATTACTTCATTTGCTTAAATATTCCTGTTTCTTAAAGAACTACCTGAGATCTAGTTGAGCTTTTTGAGCCAATAACGCAGCTTCAAGCTCGGAAAAGCGACGAGTCGCTGTTTCGTTCGCGGTATCGGCTGCTGTACGCAGTGATTCAGATTCAGCTTGGCTCCGGGAGAGTTCTACTGTGAGCTCAGAAATGCGTTTCTCCATCATCTTGTTACGGCTATAAAACTCTGGGTCAATGTCAGTAGCACTCCATGCTTCCTAGAATTCACGTATATGTAATACACCCATATAATTCGCTTGTTAAATTCCTATTTTCCTTAAAACTCGAGACATTCTTATCCACAAAAGCATATCTACCTGTAGAAGTTGTTTTAACTCAGATTCTTTCTTCTTGTACGCATCAGCGTTGATCTGAAGTACAGTTTCCCAGTCCAACTTCTCGTTCTCAAGCAGACTTAAACGGCTTTGCTGCTCTGACTACACGCACAAAAAATGGAAAAAAAATCATCGATGCAGCTGACTTGGTCTTGCAATTTTGAACGAACAAATAACAAGAAAGAACTAATTAGAAAACCCTTACCACAGTTTTGCGTAAATTCTGGTTTTCGGATAAAAGGGGCTGCAGTTTTTCAATGGTGATCTCAGCCGCATGTTTGTTGTCTTCCAAGTCACGAACCTGCTCCGACAAGGATTTAACCAAGTCTTCACTTAAGCTAAGCTTCTTTTGGGTTTCCAGTAAAAGTCCGTTGGTATCGTTTAACGTTTGACGCGTCCGGTCTAGTTCGGCAGTTAACTGCGTCATTTGGCGGTCGCTACCACATTCATCGCCGACACCGAGAGTTTTTTCCAATCGGGTGAACTCAGCCAGTTCCTCGTACTCCACGGCCTGTTTCTTCACAGTTTCCTGTAAAGAAGTGAGGCGACGGCGTAGCACAGGAACAGGTGTCGAGACTGCACAAACCGCTACCGCTTCATCTGTTTGAACTCCCGAATCAGTTGTGGTTGCTTTCGGGGCAGGAGGCCTTTCTCGTTGACAGGTGCAGACGAGCACTTCCGGTGTCGCAAATTCTTCGTTCTCGTCTTCCCGTAGAGTTGATAAAGCTATGTTAGCATCAACAAAGGTCGAATCGATGCTTTCTTCGGAGTTGCAGCGCAGCATGGAGGAGCACTGAGTTGAAAACAATCTTGGCTTCGAAGAACCTTGAGAAGACAATGCTGCGCGTAGCGCAGGTCCTCCCCAAGTCATCCTACGAGCTTGACGAATGACTTCCACCTAAAGAACAATGTTTCATGTAGCTGTTATATATGGCTAATTTTTCTTACCTTGCTAGGTTCAGGTGCAACATGACTAGAAACAATTAATTGTTCCTTCAGTTCGCGGATTTTGGACTCCTTTTCGTCAAGGAGCCGCTTCATGTCATCAACCGTGGCTCCTCCACTTTGCTTCAGTTGTTTTTCCAGTGTTCGGATTATCAACGCGTAACGTTTAAGCTGAGCCTGCTCTGTTAGTACTTCATTAACATGCGGATCATTTGTAACCGTTTTCGCCCGCGAGGCAAAGCTGTAAGGAAACACAAGAACACACAAAATGAATTATTTCAATCCACAAACCCTCCGTGAATAAAAAATGTACTTTAATGTTGACAGGGTCTCATCGAAAACCACAGGAGTAACGGCGCAAATGATTGCGGTCTTGGCATTTCCACCAAGTGAATTCCTGAGAATATGCGTTAACTTGCTGTCTCGGAAACTTACAAACCTAAAGCGAAATAAAATTTTACATTAAAAACTTCTTCGGTATAAATTCATAGGTTTCTGTTGTATTACTTTTCGCCTTCGGACAGTTTCTTGATGACCACGGAAAGAGACAAGAGACTGGTATTGATAGCGCACCCCTCCTTGAATCTATCCCCAGTAGCCCCGGTTTGGCTAGCCTTTTCGGAGCCAGCTAAATCCACAAGGTTCAAATGCGAAACTTGAACAGCGCCGTCGGCAGCTTCTTCGTATTCCTCGCAGTCCCGAATTCGGCTTTCGATTACCTATACCCGAGAAAGTCATAATTAGAACTAAACACAATGATAAAATGTCTTAAATTACAATGCGAAAGATGGCATGGGACCGTGATGAATGTTCGTTCATACTTGTGGAACCGACGTGGCGCTGCTTGTGTCCTTGCGCCATTAAGTCAAGGATCTATTTAAATATGAGCAACAAATTAAGCATTACTTTCTTATTTTTATTGAGTTCATACTTGTTCCTTGTTGATGACAGGCTGCTCTTTCAAGTTTTGGATGAAAACATCACCGCCGACATCAGACACCTTGAGGTTCTTACGATCCTTGGGGTGGGCGAGTAAGTCCGAAATATTTTCATTGTAAATTTCCATATACGCAATTCTGTCAACAGACATATCTTTGTGTCTATTATTGATTTACTAAACGTGCTGGTCTACCTGACTAAGTATTCGCGTTCCGGAGTGTTTTCAATCGCGCTAAAGATGCTGTCGATTGCTTTATGAATTACACCCGGCTCGTTGGGACCTCCTAACATCGTGTGTGTTTTCCCTGTAGAAATGAGGAGAATATTTTAGTCTCTAATTGGTTGGTTCACATCAAATACCTGAGGCAGTTTGTCCGTAAGCGAATACGGTGACGTTAAAGCCCGCAACCGCTGATAAGACCAAGGGCTCAACAAGCTCATCGTAGACAGTTGCGTTCGTGTCACTAAGCCCAAAAACCCGATCTAGATATAAAATGTATTTAGTTGTGTCGTCCAAAAAAAAGGCTTAAGCAAATGGCTTTCTAACAACACGCACTTGCGTGGTCTGTATATCCACCTATCTCATTTAGTCCGTACTTGTTCCTTTCATTTTTAAACCTTTCCTTTCTTTTTCCCCCGTAACCCACTGCTGTGATACCCAATATAAAACTTCTTGTTGTCAAACACGTTCAGGTTACTTCACTGGAGTAACAACCATACTTTAGCCAAAACCTTTTGCTATGGATATAACTGGTACTAAGATTTCTACTGCTTTTACTAAAAAAAGGCTTACCAAAAGCAAAACGCTGTGCAGCTCTCCCTCGCCTTTCAGCGTCGAGTGAAACCAACTTATCATGGCCTTCTTTTTCCCACAAAGGTACTTTCCTCTCAGCTAGTTCCTTAGGAAGCAGTGGACGAAGTCGCACTGCAACCTTAATAGCATCTGACATTGTCCCCTGTTCCAAAGCTCTGGTGGAATAATAACCAGAATTAAGTCACGTACACAAGTATAAACTTCCACTTAACTTACCTAACAATAAAAGTAAATCACTTATATGTAACTAAATCTTAAAAAATAAAGAAACATTCGTCTCACATAGAAGAATGCTTCACTGCGACTGACGGGCTCCAAGATTTGAACGGACCAACCAAATTCAAGGGGGAGAGTCAACGGCCGGACTGGTGGCGTCCGAGAGAACTAAATTTAAACTGAGGAAAAGTTGGTGAATTCTGAACATATTAACTTTATGGTTCTGAAGCTAAATCCAGCTTTTTTTATTTCCATTTTAATAACCAGTAGGTTATGTTGTATGACTATGCATTAGAAGAAGTGACATGGGAAGGTTGCATTTATTAACTCTGAGGCTTTTTTCGAAGACACTTTCGATCATTATATTTGTGTACGCAGAGAAACTGTGCCATAAAGTTTTACACGCATAGTCTGAAACGAAAATTAATTTTTAGGGTAGGCAGCGACGTATTAACCTTTATGTGATTTACGATAGTGGCCATGTATTATTACGAACAGGCAAGAACTGAGCTAAAGGTAAAAAAAAAAAAAATTGCTAACCTAGTCAAGACGGGCGCTTGTTCCCAGTATTTTTCAGTAAGATTAATTAGCTGGAGAGTCTTGCTAAGAAAATCAAACTTTTCAGCACATTATCTAGCAACACCTTTATTAACTGTCGACATTCACAACATACAAAAGTAAACCATTCTTAGCCCACACTTATATCGCGCTTAAAAAGTTGTATCGCCAATTTGTAAAGTTCGTTTTCCCCCGTTGCCAGCGGTCCTTCTGTTCCAAGTTCTTTTTGCGGCATCTGACATAATGTTCTCCTATAGCAAACCAATTAGAATGAGTAAGCTTTTTGACACAAGCACCGCTTTAAAACTTTTACCTTATGGCCAGATCAGCTCTTGCGGATAGTGCCCTCCGGCACGGTCCTACATCTACGAATAGAGATTTTGAGCAGTGCTCCTTACTGACGCGAGATAAATGCAATGCTGCGTATGTCTGAACACAGTCACTAGGCACTGAGAGTTTCTCTACAGCATTTTCGTCAGCTAACGTCGATGACACGCCCAACCGCGCTAAAACGTTCGGGCCTTGCCAACGCTGGCGAGCCGAACCTGTCCCAACCTGACTTTCTTGTGTTGGTGTCGTAGCTTTCAACAAACTTGGCCAATCCACCTCTAGGGGGTCGACGATCACTACAAAAACAGAAAAGTTACAAGTTACAAAAATTACCACAAAAAGACGAAGTACTGAGTGAACAATTAAGATGAAAAGCAAAGTTCACTATCAGATAAACTTCTAAAAAAAATGGAAAAAACGAAGCTACCATAAGCTTCTAAGACCCTTCAGAAGTTTTTCTACCTGGTTTAGCTTCCTCTTCAAGTTCTTCATCAGAAATCTGTTCAAAATCCATTCCTTCTAGCAAATCCTCTTCCGCGCGGCTCTCTGAACGGAAGTTTTTCACCTCCGCTTGCAGACTGGATTCAGCTACTATAGGCGTTTCGGCCACCGTGGGCGCTTCTTCCATTACCTTTTCCGTGTCTGCTTTAGGTTCTTGGGTCACAGTCACCTTTTCGGCTTCTTTTTCTTCTGGGGACTCCACACTCGGCTCATTTTCCTCAGCCGCTGATTCTACTTTTTCTGCCGTTTCCTGATCTTCAAACTCGCCCTCCTGCTTTTCATCTTCCGCTCGGTTCAAAATATCATCGGCGTCATCACTAAAATCACTTAGTGGCTCATCACCACCATCCATGCCTTCCACGCCTTCTTCCAGCTCCCTTAGCGTTGTATCCAAGGGATCTTCCTTCTCTTCTTCTGGCATTACTGGCTTCGTCTCTTTGCGTGCTCGCTTAGAACTGGAACCTGACGGAGCCGGAGAGGGCGGACCTTCTAAACAATTTCACCATGAATTACTATTTACAGTGGGTTTAACGTAATTTTCACCCTCTAGCTCTTTCGTGGCCTCTTGACGCCCGTACGCTCGTTTTTCAGCACGCGATGCTGGCATTCTAGCTTTATTCTCTTCACGGTTCCTAGCTACTCCTCTCCGTCCACGGAAATCGCCCCTTTCCCGACATCGTCCAGCTGCTCGGCCTCGTTCTGGGCGCGTTTCCCTAAAGGAAGAAGTCAAAATATCGTCGAAAGGGGCAGGATTGGGCCGATTTTTGAAGGCACGTTCGCGGTTTCTGTCGTCCACCCATTCTTCAGGTCTTCTTTAATTCAACGGAAATGAAAACGAAAACAAAACACAAGCATAAAGGGAAACCAAAGTTAATGCGCAAATAAGACGGTGAAAAGTTCACGATGCAGAAATAAAAAAAAAATATTACTAACTTCATACTAAATATTGGGGTTTGGAATAAGAACTAGTCACTAACAGTTATTTTACGCATCATACAAGTTTATGAAAGACATAAAATAGCCGAACTGATCTGAGCAAAGTAGCAACGGAAACATATTTTTGATGCAACAAGAGCAATTATTTATGAAAAGTTGAAGACGTTAAAAATTTGAAGCAGTTTATCTAAAAAAAATATGAACACATGAAAAAAAAATAGAAAAAATACGAAAAACTAAATTGAAAAACATAACTGAAACATAACAAATCAGTCACTCGCTTTACGGCAGTGCTTCCCAAACCTTCCTCTATTTCGCAGGTACCAATTACCCTATAACACTTTCCGCCCGATCGGTAAATTTCTACAAGTCATTATCTAGAAAACAATGCTTTTCATTTAATTTTAAGTATTCTACCAAGGTTTGAGAAGTACTGCTTTCAAGTGAGTAATAGCAATAAATACGACTGCAAGTAATTACCGTTCCCGTTCCCAATCTTCCCGTTGACGTGGTTCTCGTTCACGAGAAGGCGGTGTCCAATCGCGGGGGCGCGGTCTCATGGGAGAACGGCTGGATCGCCGAGGGAGGAGAGGAGGCGGAGTGGGAGAGCGAATGGGACGGACTTTTTCGTATATCTCGTCCCTTCTGCGGTCCAACCTCGGTGGGCTTGGTGAATAACGTTGCGCACTGCGACTGCTTAAGTAACCTCCTGGTGCTGGTGATAAATCGAAGTTCCTTGCAGATTTAGAATAAGCAACAGGCGGCGGAGAATAACGCAAATCCCGTAAGGGACTAATGCGCTCTTTCCACGTTTCTCTCGGTAACAAACGATCCCGATCTTCACGGTAAAGATGCACATCGTCACGGCGGGAGAGAGGCGCCGGAGGCGGCGAGATAACTCGCTCCCGGCGAGACAGCGCGCGATCCCGCAGCAGACGATCATCTTCGCGTAGCTTTGGCCTTGTTTCCCACTCGTCTCTTCTAAATGGTAAAATATGGAGATAAGTACTTTAGTTACGATATTTCAAAAATACATAATTATAACAAAATAATAACCATTTTTTTAACTTGGCTAATTTAAATTCGACTAGATTAAAATAAGCTAAGCGGGTCACGAAAGAGAGGCAAAAGTACAAGGTTAAAATATATTTCGGCACCTTTCTAGTCTTCTTTCAGGCGAATGTCGACGTTCCCGCGACAAACTTGTTTCCCTGCGAACCAACAATCGCTCTCGCTCTGGTGATCTCCGTTTTAGCTTTTCACCAGTCCATCCTACCCGCGTTTCTGGATGCACTCGCTCCGACCGGGGCGATCCACTCCTTCCCCTGGCAGCGCGTTTTGGCATTCCAGGATCTTTTTTGGGACGTGGAGAAGCTTCACCGCGTCTTGTAGGCACTAATCTAGCCTGGGGTGACGGGGAAGAGTACCGTTTCTGCACCAAAGGAGACAGTGGTCGAGTCTTTTTACGAGGTGACTGTGTAGATCTGGATCGGTCGTCTCGGTATTCAGCACGAACAGCTTTCTTGGATTTGGGAGCTCCTTTCCGGTTTTTACTGCCTTCGTCGCTAGAAGACAGGCTCTCTTGCTTCGCTTTTGAGTGTTTACTGCTGCGAACCACTTTGCGTTTCGATTTCGAGCTGGACGAAGAAGACGAGGAAGACGAACTGGAATCGCTCGATTCTGAAGAATCTGACGAAGATGAACTGCTCGAAGAGCCAGAACTTGAGCTTCGTTTTCGGGCAGCAGCCTAAACTTAAATACATGTCATTATGTAGGTAGAGTATTCAAATTCTACCTTTTTATTTTGGATTTTGGCTTTGATTTTGCGCTGTTTTTCCTCTTTTTCCAACTCCCGTTGTAGCATTGCTCGTTTTTTCTCCAGTGCCGACTCATCCTCAGAATCTAAACAGAAAAATATTAGTTTTATCTCTTTTTTAATTGGAATCACCTGGATTACCACTGCCTTTCACAACGACACTACTTGATGGACCACGAGTGGGTTTGGACGAGTGACTACCATGCTCATGTTTATCTCTAGCGCTTTCTTTCGAACTTTTCCTGGAAATGTGCGTATGAGCGTACCTAACGAAAAAGAGCTCTTAATGTATGCGGTCTCCGATTTCTTCCTGTATTGTAACTGATATGTTGCGATTATTACTTGCACTTGCTACCCTGCGGGCAGCTACCGTATTGTTGCCATTGTTTACAACACTCTGATCTTTTCTGCGAGTGAGACTCAGACGCTTTGATGGCTTTGGTACCTAGCCTTTCAAACACGCTAGGTTTTTTCCCACCTGAATTTGTTTTCTTGCCAGGCGTCATGGTCGGCAGTAAATTGTTTATCTCAGCTGCTAGTTTACATATCTATCTGTAGGGCGGGGCTTGATCGTCCAGTTGTTCTGAGGATGTCTTATAGATGGCGAGAATGCTGAATAAGCTCAAGTTAGAATTCCAAAAATTATTAAATGAATGTTAAGAGAAACTTTGCAATAGATTCTTTCCGTGTGTAAATCATAGGAAAAAAACTGCATTAATTGAAGTTTCAACACGATCTTTTCACAAGTTTTACTGGTTTTATAAAACAGCGACTTGCGCAGTTCCCCGCTTTCGTAGAAGAGTTAGTAAGGTGTTACACGAACTTCAGTGATCTAACTAGATGCTTCATTAAGATATAAAACTGTATTTTCTAAAAATGATATAAAGTCGATCTTAAGCGGCTTTTCCTAGTATTATCATCTCTTGAATATTTGCGGGAAACTTCTTCCGAAACAAAATCTTCCCTGTTTCAGTTGCAAGAATGACGGTAGGTTTTCCATGAACCCAGCTCGCAGTTCGCGTTTTGTTCCATTTCTCGTTAATTTTAACAAGGTGAACACATGACGCGGCACTAGGTTAGAAAAGGAATATTCTTCAGAGACGAAGATGGCAGATTCAAGATACCCACTTTTGGGTATTTTTGTAGTCTTTGCTGCCTTCGTGGTCAAGGATTTATTTTGGAATCAGCAAGAGAAAGTAACCAGTGACACAAATGTGAAAGAAATTCCCGATGTTAAATTCAATCGGTTTATGGGGCCAACCCTTAAATTCGCTTTCTGGTAAGTTAAGGTTCTTAATATTGTAAATAAATATTGTTACGAAGCACAAAACACTCTTTCGTCTTGATTTTGGCCGTTTGTTTCCTGACATTTTTGAAGAGGCATGCTTGATTTAATCGATAGCTAATGAGGAATTTGTCTTGAGGAAGAAGAATTTGGTATTCAGCACAATTTCTACTTCCTTTGCATAGCCATTGTTAGTCTGTGTTTGTGGTATAGTCTATTAATTAAGCTATCTACATTTCGTCTCTTTCCCTCGGACAACGAGTCTTCGATTCTTTTCGTACTCTCGCACGGTCAGGATGGAGGAACATACTCCCAGAATGAAGTCTTTTAAACATATTTTTAAAACTTTTTTTAAGTCTTACAACGTACATCTCTTGTTAGATAGCTAACAGAATATATACTTGAATGTTAGTTGTGGACAATTCTCGTATACCGTATGCTCGGTTGCTTTTAAAAAAATAAAGCTGGCAAGACATTAGCGTCCCCAAATCCTTTGTCCGTCCTAAGACATTAATAGAAAATTGAAGACGATAGTAAAAGCAGCTCAATGTAAGCCAAGAACACTATAAAGCCCACCGATTTTGGAACGTATTGTAAATATTGTTTAATCTGTTATCTTTTCTAGTTACTCGTGAGGTTACCGTAAGGTGTATGAGCAGTATGCTGCCATTCTTCATGAGAAGTATCCTGATTTGCTAGTCGAGGGGGAAAACTACCCCCCTCCTGCTTTTAGGCAATACTTTGCTCAGTTGTTGGTACGTATGGTTAGAATGTTGCTGCTATGGCGGTCTTTATTTGTTATTTAACAGGGAATTGGCAAGTTACTGCTCATCGCCTGTGTTTTGGGTGGAGTGAACCCCTTCCAGCGGCTCGTTGCTAACACTCCTGATTTTTGGAATTGGGCAACTCAGAACAAATTGTACGCTTGTATGATGACATTTTTCGTTTCCAACTTCCTTGAAAGCCAACTGTTGTCTACTGGGGCGTTTGAAGTCACGTTCAACGGTGAGTTCATTAGTTTCGTCCTTATTTTTTGCTTTTTACACGGATATATTAACGTGATTTGTTTAACAATAGATGTCCCTGTATGGTCTAAACTTCAGACAGGAAGAGTTCCTCAACCACCCGAGCTGTTTCAAATTCTCGACAGCCAATTACAAATGTCTAAAATGCCCCCAGTTGATTTTTCGCCATCATCCGTAGAGCCCGAACTATTTTAAGAAATTAGATTACGTGAATTTTTTAGTCAGTTTGTAACTCGCTTTACGTGATTGGAACGTTAGTGATTTGACGGTAAACTTCTCATGAAGGCCGAATTGTAAAATACGTAGTGTGTTGGATTTGGCTGGATGCTTCCGAAGTTTCTTGCCGTCAGATTTAGGCGTTCTAGGAACGTAAAGATTGAAATTCGAGTTAACATGCCTTGTCCGTCGGTGTGGTTGCATCTAGTGGAGTAGTAACTATTGTATGATGGTTTGTGTCTGGCGTGAAATTACATTCCCTCCTCTATTTTATTTCAAGTCGAATACTTTATTCGAAAGTCGGAAGATTATTTTTTAACCAACGTTTATTTAATACTTTTATTTTGTAGAACTTAGTGCAACTTGGAGTGACAATACATGGAAGACTCCGGTTAGCTTTTTAAAGTAAAAGCATTGGTTAGGTTAAATATCACTAAACGCTTGGACTGTCAACGTGTTTTCTCTGTAAAAGGAAGCAGACAAAGGTTGCTCCGGCAGCTAAGAATTGTGAAATCGCTGAAAAAATAATGGCACTGTTATAAGTTGACGTGAGATCGACCAACAACCCTGTACGGAACAAGCGAATATTAATAGAGATTTAACGCATTTGGGTTAAATGCTTACCCCCAATGGGCGGTCCTATTAGTGTTCCAACACCGCAGAAAAACAAGTTGTAACCAAAAATCAGATTGAGATTGTGGTTACCGTACATGCTGGCTGGAGCTAATGCTAACAAAATGCACAGGAATCCGTAAAATATGCTAAAGATAAACCCTTGAATAATGAGCATAATACCACTGGTAGTGAACAAGAAGGAAATAATGGCGAGTGCACATGCGAAATTTGAAATTGCGAAGAAATATATGGGCGACACATGAAGAAGCTTCACGATAAATCCACAAGAAAAACGACCGACAAGGTCACCAGCGCCCATGGCCGACAAAGTGTACATAAAATAGGTTTGCAGTTCTAATGTTTTGGCATAATCTTGCAACAGAACATAGATTGTGATGGTAGCCGCAAGGTAAAAGAAACTCCCGAGGTTGAGCATCCACGCTCTCGCGTCTTTGAAAATCATTGCAGTCGTCAATATTTCTGTAGCAACTTCATCGTGTGAAAGACTTTTGGGTTGCATCAGTTTTTCCGAGGCAGGATCGACAATGTTGTTTGGCAGAGTTCGTCTGGAACGTGGAGGGAAGACGAGAGCGCCCAGAAGTGTGAAGTGAAAGCAGAGAGATCCGTTGATGAGAAACGATCCACGCCATCCATATTCTGCAATAATTCTCTGGAAAATCGGTCCGAAGACAAAAATCCCTAATCCAACTCCACTGGAAGCCACTGAAAAGGCTAGGGAGTATTTCTGGCGGAAATATGTGCTCAATGCGACGACCCATCCAGTGTAATTGAGACAACATCCGAACGCTGTAGACACATATTATATATAGTTTTAACCGCAATATTCTTCAAAGTAGTTCAATATCTTGGCAAATATGGATTAATGGTAATTCAATGCTAAAAACCAAAATGAGAAACACGGGACATTTTGGACGAAGGACAATGCGGACAAAATTTACAACTGTTAATAACGAATAAACTACGAATAGATTGTGGCGTGCGAAAGCTCAGTTACATTAGCAAAAGCTAGCGAAAAAATAGCAAAATAAAATTTAAGGAATGGAAATTTTCTTATTTCCAAAATTTTGCAAAAGTGGGTTTCAAGTATAACGTAAGTCATGGAGCAATAATTTATAACTTTGGCGGGAAAAAGCGAGTTTTTAATACGAAGTGAAGAAAGAGCGGTTCATACAAACGATAAATTTTTTTAAGTGTAATTAAGAGTTGTAATAATGGCTAATTTTTTAAAATTATGTTACGTAATAATAAATAAATTAATACGTTATGGATGTAACCAATTGATGCAATCAATGTCTGACTTATGTTTTCGTTTTACGCTAGCAAGCTAATTAAGATAATCCGCGCAGCTTTTAAAAATAGCCAATTCACTAGTTCCTGACAAGGAAAAGCCTCATTTTCTTCATTTTGAACTGTCGGGCCACATAAATAATTGTTTTATAGGAGTCCTAAATAGAAATTAGTTCCTACTTTCGTTTCCAATTTAAACTACAAAAAAGACACGCATTTTATTTTTCTGATCAGTCAGATATTTATCAAGCATGGTATCTCTCGTCTAATAGCCAAAACATCTCTTAACGTAGAAAAAAAATGAAATAAAGTCTTTAATTTAATTTGTATATTAAGATAAAAAGCTAAAAATTTTCGAAAGTTCAAATTATACAGTGAGTGCTCTAAGTAAGCATAGTTGAATAGCTCGAAAAGTTATGTTTATGAACGGGACTACATCGTGACAAAATTACAACTATGCTTATGTACTGGACTATAACAAGGAAAAACTCACTGCCTTCCCTTTGTTTGTTTCTTTTTGGGTTTTCTTCGTTTAACATGCAAGCTATCTATTATACGGTCAATACCTCGAGCACTGTCGGATCGAAATAGCAGTTGGTCTACCGGTTATTTGCAGCCATGTGTTAATATTAAAAACCGACACTTTAATTTTTTAAAATAAAAACATTAGCCCTTTTTCGCAGTACTTTAAGGGATAGTTTAGTAACGTGTATTACTATGGATTCATCCTAGTAATACCTGTTCAAACGTGTTTCCCGTCGAGAATTTAAATTTTTACTAATTAAATATTTTTTTTCGATCACTAAACTTCAGTTCGGTTCTTCAAAATTTGCAATTCTGCAGCTGTTTGAATAAAAATCAAGTAAGTCAAACCTGCGATGACTCCATAGGTGATGAAGAGAGTTGTGAGATCAGGAGCTAGGCTACTGAGAGTGTAACCGACAAGAGCTATAAAACCGCCCAGCATGATAGTTTTTCGAAGACCACATTTGCGTATGGAATATGACGCAACTGGTCCTAAGGGCGAACAACACATTTTATTTTTTGCAACCGAGTGGCTACTGTCTTTGACCTGCAAGCATGAAAAAGGCGTTGTTGAGTGAACCAACCCAGGCAGTAGTACTCCGCGACGAACCAAAAACTTCCAACAGGATTACGAAGTAAATATTGAAGGTGTAGAAGACTCCTAAGAAAGAACACGTATTGGGCATTAAACGGGATAACTTTTTGACCTTGTTACCGGAAGCTATGCAATTCGAGAAGAATGCAGCGATCATGATGATCCATGCCCATCCCCCGTCAAGGTCCGGGCTATCTGCGAACGGATCCACCTTTGGTGCTTTTTCATTTTGACTGACAAATGGCTTAATCGTGACCGAATTTTTGCCGGGTGAAGCTCCTATATGTATGCTATCCGAAGTTGCATTCTCGTTCGGGCTTCGCATCTGTAAGTTACGGAAATATGTAAGCGTGTTTAGTCCATATGGTGGATACAGCTTTAATCGAGAGACATGCGAACGAAGCCAGGGGGCTTAGGAGAACTGTCTTGAATAGCTGGAAAAATCCCGATTAAATGTTATCCATTTTATCTTTGTTTGAGAAATAATCTAGTCACATGGTCGTGCAGGTAGTTTGTCTGGGGGAATCCTTCGTAATTCGAAAAAGCTAGTAAATGATGCAAAAAAAACTTACATTGTATAAATTAATTATCCTGCGAACAATGTCTTAGCAAGCGCGACACCTTTTCTTTCTCTTCGGAATATTCGCCTGTCCTGCAGACCAAGCAGTTTGAACCGGACTGGTGTCTAGTGCGGCGATTACTCTGCGCCAAGTAAAGGGGTCGTGCTCCACATTGTGCGTCGAAGGCTTTCGGGTTATGCGCACGCGGGTAAAGATTGTTATCACATGATCCAATGAAGGGTGGGAACTGTGGATCTAGCAGCCTGACGACTAGTAATCGAACATCCCGGGAATCCCGTGATCTCGTCAAAACTATTCTCTTCGACGAACTTGCGTAAAACAACCACTAGATGGCAGAAAAAACGAATATTTACACACAGGTGCGGGATGTCAACACAAATAAATAATAACTCAAAACATGGCTAACGTGGTTGGTGATTTTAAGAGCGTTATTTTGAGTCGGTTGAAAGAAAGAAATGACAGCGAAGTAGCATTATTTGATGAATTATTTTCGTCTCGTAAGTACACTACTAGAAAGTTAACACTTGGCACTTATGCGCGGAAACCGAATTTTAAGAATTATTTCTTTAGATAACAAGCTATTTGACTCCACGTCTTTGTTAAAACTTGAAAATCTACAATTGACTATCCAAAATGAGAAATTGCGTCAAGAAAATATGGACTTACAATGCGGTAAAGGTGTCACAGTTGATGGAAAGCCCGGTGGAAATGAACGCATTCAAGTTTTGGAACAAAAAATTTTCACCCTACAAGAAGAATTGACCGACTTACACCGACGAAAAGGCGAACACGCGCAACAGCTCATAGACCTAAGTCACCGTTTACAAGACAAAGAAAAGGAATCAGTAGCAAAAGATCTTAAGTACGCTTTTTTTTTGCGCGTAGCTCTCGAAAATCACGTTCACAAGACTTGTTTCCTTTGTTTGACAGATTGGGAGAGCTAGAAGCGAAACTCACTGTCTTGAAAGCTGAAAACAAAGCGTTGGAAATAGCTAAGTTAGAACTGGAAACCGCGAATCAACTAATACGAGATGAACATCAAGCGTTACAGTTGGCTTTTGCTGCTATTGAAGAAACTTTACGTAAAACGGCGGTAAAATTCTTATTTGGCTCTTTGCGTATCGGTTCTAGTAGGTATTTTCATGATAGGCTGAAAATCGTGAACTTATTGACCGGCTGATCAGAATAAAAGCACTTGATGCCGATTTCCTTAACGCAGAAAATGACAATTTCTTGCGGAGAAGGCAAGCGCAGCTTCAAAAGGAGTTAGAAGAAGCTGCTAATGAAGTTCGAGTTGTCCACCCCGAGAAGTTTCCCGTAGATATACCCGTTAATCTTTCATCAACGCTTCCGTCGCAACCCCTTCATAAGTTAGTAAGTTATCAATTTTAAAGAGGCACACACGCTAGCCATCGTTTATTTTGTTGCCACAGGATGCACATGAAGGAGAAGTGAATGCTATTCGATGGCATCCTTCGGGGCGAGTGTTAGCCTCGGGGGGCGGTGACCGGAAAATTAAATTGTGGGACGTTGGACCAAGTAATTTGTTACTCTTTCGTTTTGCCTATCGGCGGTCACAAGTTTTCCTCTTTCTGAATTGTCGTTCCCGAGGTTTGCAACTTTTTCTTCGGTAAAAACTCCCATAGTAAAATAAAAATTTGCGAAATTACCATGTAATTGGATTCAGTTGCTGTAAATAGTTCGATAAGGGAAACGCCCATCCGTTTGACCAGTGGGTGTTATCTTTCTGATTTCGTATTTTGTTCTCGTTGTAGCATTTTGAGTCGTGTTTGCTACTTGAAATCGCATTTCTAAAAATACTAGGAAGAAAATAGTTTACTTTGATAATGTACTGTAAAAATTTCATAGACCGGAACGTAAGGAAAAATTTTGTGGCCTTACATGATTTGTTTTATGTTACGCAAACCCAAATGTCGTTGACTTTCGGGATTGAGAGAAACTAATTTTAGAAATCTTTTTACAATTTATTTTCTATTTTTCTAATTTTGTAACATGTATTTTTCAGACATGCATTCAATCATATCATGACAAACGTCACCTTACCGTACCTAAAACCTTTGCGTTTGAATAGGTGTTGGAAGTATGCAGTGTAAAGGGGTTTTAACAGGCAGCAGTGCGGGTATTACGTCTCTAGAATTTGACTACACTGGAACCCTGATTCTGGGCGCTTCCAACGATTTTGCTACGCGGGTTTGGAACGTAGATGACCAACGTCTGCGGGTAAGTGACCAACATTTTGTCTGCAGGGTACAAATAACCCAAATTTGCTTGGCGAAGGAGTATTCCATTAGACAAAGATGTTTGTAATCAAGTCAAGTTTATTTACATAACAAGGCCGAGCGAGTACGAAAGAAGTACAAATACGCAAACTTTCAGGCATTGCACTGCGCCCGACAGTTTCGCTGGGAAATTAACACTGCATCACGCAACACAAGTCGTAGGGGATCAAAACACAACTTAGACTGGATAGAACGAAGAAAGGAACTAAATGCCGGAAAACTGAGTTTTGTCACACAAAATCCCCCATGAACATTACATCACTAAATTGAATCGAGAGATTTTTTCCCCCACAAGAGTTTTTTCCCGTTATGTACGTCTTTTCTTTGGAGAGCAAGGATATCACCTGTGGATACTTTCAAAAGCTCAGGCTCGTCGCTCTCCGAAGAAACTGAAGTACGCATAATGAGCAAAAAACCTTACATTCCTTAAGAAAGAAATTTACATGCGTCGGGAGTAACCGGGGTTGTAGATCTGATGCAGACTACCCATGGTAACATCGTGCAATTGTTCCTGGTCCTTGGAACGACGCCGACGTTGCCAGATGTAAGCCCAGGCAATGATAATGACCAATTGAGCTAGTAAAAACAGAGCTCCAGCGATGATCAAACCCATGGTGTTGATACAGTAACCGTTCAAG
Source organism: Triops longicaudatus (assembly GCA_022885665.1). Taxonomy (NCBI): domain Eukaryota; kingdom Metazoa; phylum Arthropoda; class Branchiopoda; order Notostraca; family Triopsidae; genus Triops; species Triops longicaudatus. The sequence continues at coordinate 143,021 of JAGQDJ010000135.1, forward strand.
GGGTTTTCGCGAATGTAGATGTGCGAAACGTTAGAGCCGTGATTGGAAGCCGGTTGCGTCAAGATGGTGTACTGGTTTTGGGACAATTCTTCCAAACTCAAGCCGTCGGAAGACTTCTTGGCTGGGGTGGGTGCCGCGAATTTGTCCACGATCTTAATGGTTTGAACGACCAGCATTTCCTCATCAGCCGTGTCACGTTTCTTGCGAGTAGGGAGCGTAGCGTTCAAGAAGGATACGTCACGCTTTTTGCGACCGTAGGAGTCGGCTTGGCGAATGGCGCCGACGTAGTCCACAATGTTGCATTGAACGGGTTCGCAGGCAGGCAGACACGGGGTTACCAAGGCACGGAACTGTACAACGTCCGACGTGGGGAATTTGAAAGCTTCGAAGAAGGAGATGAGGATCTTGCCAGATTCGGGAGACTTTTCCAGCGGGCCCAAAATGGTAGGATCGGTAGGACAGCCCCGAGAGTCGACCAAGAGGATTTCGTTGTCATCAACACCATCGAGAGCAACCAAGTCGCGGACAAAGATTTCGTAAGGGCTGTTCTTGTCCACAATTTCGAATCGAAGATCCAGTGAGTCTCCAACTTGGGCTGTGGTGGCATCTTGACCGTCTTTACCGGTAACACGCATGACGACATTAGGACCTTCCACGATGGCTTCTTCGCTGAGGGCAGACGTGATGTCACCGCTGATTTTGAGATCAACTTGGTTGGAAACGCTCTTGTTACCCAAGTCGTATTGGCAATGGACCGACAAGCCCAAATCGGCGCTGGTGACGATTCTGTCGTGGTGTTGAAGGATGATGTCGTTGGAATAGCGACCGGAACCGTCTTTGCGCACGTTGCAGTCAATGTCGTTGTAGGCCATCTTGAGCTCAAAGTCCAGGCTGTTGGTAACATCAAAGACGCAGGAGTTGGGACTGCCTTTGGCGTAAATCTTGCCGTTGAAGACTTTGCTGGTCTTGATTTTGGCGACCATGTCACCCGAGCGGCAGTCAATGGTGACGTTGTAGCAAGAGCTGAGTTCGTATGTAGCCGATCCGCCGATTTCTAAGAAGGGTTCTTGAACGTGGGTTAGGGTAGCAATGGCGTGGTGAGACAAGCGACAGACGCTGTCGCCAGTGTCACCGAAGTCGAAAGAGTGGCAGCGGTAGGGAGCATTGAGGCAGAGTTGGCGGCAATCATCAATGGTAGCAACGTCTTGGAACACGGAATCGACAGTCTTCAGAATACGGCCATCAAGTTTCTGGAACTCGCAGAGCTTGACAGGGTCGTCCACGCAGTTGTTTTCCATGTAGTCGATGCCATCTTGGCTCTTGAAAGCCCCTGTGCCGGCCATGGTGTGACGATCCATGTCAGACAAGCGACAATCGCCCGTGGCAACATTGTAATTGATGGATCTGTAGCACAAGTAAAAAGAGCGACAGTGAAAACATTGCTTTAAACACAAAGAAAAAGAAGCGCAGATCCGGTACTAGTACTTTAGTAGTTCCCAGGCGGTTTGGGAATATAGAGAACCATTAAAGCTTTTCAAGCTTGGTTGAGTTTACGTATTTCTCATGTTCATCAACTATCTTTGTGGACACATACAACTTGTCCTTGCGTTTTTCGTGCAAGGCTGTTTGCATGCTTCAGTTATTTAAAAATTATGTATGTAGGTTGCGACTAGTGTGGCAACTTCTTGGGAAGCATTCGTTGAAGGCTATTTTCTAAACGTTTAAAATTTCTGTTTTCTGAACATTATTTCTGTAGAAAACGAGTCATTTGCATAGAAAACTAATTCTTCATTGCTTGAAACGAAACTTGTTCTTAAAAGGAAAAGGGTTTTGAAATGTGTACCTGCAAATAAACTCGCTTTCGCCCAAACAAAGTTCTTGACACGCCAAGCGGCTGGCTACACGACGACGGCGTTTGGCTGGGACTTCCAATTCGAAATCTTGCACTCGTTCGAAACTCCAAGCGCGGTTGCAGATTTCAGCCACGGTCGAAGGTTCGGCACGTGCAGAAGCCCGGACCGAGGCGGAACCGCTTGAACTGGAAAAGCGATTAGGCCCGCGCAAAGAGTTGGTAGGAGCTACGCGTAAACGCGTGTCCCCAGACGCAAGGAGGTCTTGTTCTTGGGCGGTAGCGGAGCTGGGTTTCAGACACGTCTTCTGGACGTAGATTGTAAACACGGGGAATTGGGAAGTTGTCAACGCGCCTATGGGCGATAAGTTAAATTTGAAAAGTTCCGGAAAACTCGTCGGGAATGTCAATAATGTTCTTACCTGGGTAGGATTCGGCATTCGAGCTGAATAACACACAAAGCCCGGTTTCGTAGTTGACAGCTTGGCAAGATTCATTTTGGCGACAAGTTTGAATACAGTCGGTTAGCATGAGCGTTCCTGGCTGGGAATCGAGCATGTCAGACGGGGCCGAATAAACATAGCCCGTGATCAGCTCAAAACTGATATTTTCATCGGTACAGTCGAGTTTCGGGTTGGAAGGTGAAGGAACGGCAGGCAAGTCACTTGTATTGCTCACAGGGGCTGCAGTAGCAAACGGGTCGTCTGGGGAAGAGGTGATATTGCCACCGTTTCCTAGATCCGTCTGGCCCGCTGCGAAGGCAGCCAAGTTGCAGAGGAATAATACCGCGACGCTGGACGTCATCTTCCCGATTGGCACGGTTGGCTAGTTCTCCTTTGATTTAATTTGTCCCCCAGCTGCTTTAGAATGAAAGAGACAGTTGCAGGGTAATGAGGATGTAAGTCAAGTCAAGCAATTTGTGATGGGAAAAGTTGTTTTCCCCCAAGGTTAAGACGATTACTTATCCGTGTTAATTTCCCTAATTCGTTCTTGCAAGAATTCTAAGGGTAGCGTTGTCGGTGGTTGGGGTGGCCAAGCACGCGTAACGTTATTGCCTATTCTAGCACTGGTAAAGTGGTGTGTGGAGGAGAGGAGCGTGGGGTTTTTGTTCTTCTGTGGCTTTTTCCCAGGTAGGGAGATACGAGAAGGGCCATTGACTTCGAGGTGCATATGGTGCACAATGGACACATATTATTAGCGTTTTCGTTTTTCTATCAACTTTTGTGAAAAAGCTGCCAAGAACGCATTGATTTGAAAGAGGCGGGCGAGGCGTACAGCATTCCTGGTTTTCACTTTTACCTTGTTAGTAAAAACCCTTTGGGTAAATGTGGATTCGCTGCGAGAGTGACCCCACATCCCCGTATTGCCCACAGTTTGTGGGTGTTCTCTGTTATTTGCTAGGACCTTTGTGTTACAAAGCGGTGGTTACTAATTTGCGAATCGGTGAGGTTTGCTGTCAGGAACCTAGCGAGTTAAATAATGCATGAGAAATGGGGTAATTGTTGATGCAGAAGGCATGACAGTTCAGTCACAAGGTCTTTTGTAACAGCTGGAAGGAGAAGAAAAGGATCAGGGCATTAAAAACAAAGATACGAGAAGCATGCAATCTGCTGATGCAAAAAGTAACGGGTTTCCAGGATTTTTTGTTTCTCGTTAGAACTGATCAAAGGAGTTCGTGTTCCTTATACTTATATCGAGCATTGGACGAGGGTGGTACGCCGGTTAAGGAATGCCGAGTATTGAGTCAACCGAGAACTGGTTATGGAGAAGATGCAACAACGGCTCACAAGGCCAAATGCGGCGGTTTGAACCAAGATAACGGGATAGGCGTGCAGGAATAATTTTCTTACGTATCTGTAATTCCGGTTTGGGAAGTTGGGGCTACGTTAGCTCACCCTATAATGAAAGCCTTATAAACCCTTCCTTAAGGAAGGCCTAACTAACATGAAGGGTTTTACAGCGTTCAAGTCTTAGTGCAAACTGAGAATTTATTTAAACATTTAAGTTGACTCTTTGTAAGGAGAACTTAGTTGCTAGTCTCAATTCATATTTCGCTGTTAAGGTTGAAATTGTTATATGATTTTAATTTTACATTTGACTGTCACAGTAGCGTAAAATTTATAAAGAAAAACCTGGAATGTTTAGGCTTGTTCTATTGCAGATTATGGGCTTTTTTGCTTGGTTTTACTATTTTGGATGTCATGCAGGACTGTGTTAGCATAAAAGATAAGAAAAGGGTCTTGGATTTGATGTAGAAGTGCACTTAAAGGCACGGCTGATTGAAACCTGATTACCGGCTTATACCAGGATTGTCTTGGAATGACCAGATTGTTTGATTTTTCCTTGCCTTTAAGTGATTGCATTGTGGTTTAATTTGTTTTCGGATTCATTGTTTTTTTCGCTAGGCAATTAGTTAAGCAATTTAAATTCTGAGGTTCGCTGCAAATGGATCAAATTTCCCTGTTTTCATCCGTGTTATAAATTTTTTGAGTAAATGGTCCAAGGGCGTTGTACTCGCGTTGTATAAAGAGAAGAGAGCGGGCCGTTAGTTCAGGGACCGATCCTACGTGAGTCTGGTAAAAATTAGACAATTTTCAAAGGCAATGTGTAGAAGTTCCACATGGTCAGTGTCAAGGTAGGAAGACGGTTCTGTCATTGACATTGACCGTCTTCAGAAACTAAAAGTCGACCCGCCTTGAACGGTGGTCGTAAAATATTGTTATGTCTAGCACATAGAATGCTGCTTGTTTATCCTTAAATTTTGCGATTAATCCGCGTGTCGCTTGATGTCATGGTAGAAGGGCGAAAAAAAAGTTCTTTCTTTAAAATAAAAACTAGCAGATTTGTCATGATAGGGTTTGTCAAAGTTTGAACCTCACTGTCGTATGTCCACGCTTACCTACTGCAATGAATAACGTTGTCCAAAGTGGGCTCACAATATGTAACTGGAATGTTAACCAAGATTCACAAAACTGGATATATCGTAGCGAATATAGCACTACCGTCCGCGCACTTGATGCTGAACCAAGACGCTTCAGCGACTCACTGACGTCTTCTGGCTCGTCTTCCTGCACCTTTATACTCTCTTCCCCTTTTTCTGTCTTTACACCTTCGGCGATCGGCGTTAATACCTGGGTCTATTTCCCTTTGTGGAGGTGAGCGTCTCGGGCGGCGGGGTGGGTAGTTTCGTTTTTCGAGCGTTCGGAAAAGGAAAACCCTATACCAGAAGTACACGCCACCTTACGGAAATCCGAAGCGTGGGCTTGGGAAAAGGCTTGCTTAGACCCCGCCCAACGGCTCGGTGCATTAACACAATGCGTAACGTCCAAGTCATCCTGGGAGCCCCATGAAGAAAGTTTGGAAGTTGGAGGGGCTCGGGATCCCTTCAGGCGTCCTTGCGATCCGCCACCACAACAGGTAGAGAGCGTCGCAGTCCCAGCAAGTTCACGGCCAAGGTTGTGGTTGTAAATGCTGCTACCTGCGAGGCAAGGAAGAAAGTCCGGGGCGAAAAATCTTCCCGACTCCCAGGTGCTGAAGGGAGGTTGGCGAGTTTCCCGCGGTGGTTAAAAATCCGCAGGGTCAGTTACCTTTTCACTTGTAAACCATTGGGTCTTCCTGAACTTCCAGGCGAGCATACCGACAAGAACGTGGAGAGATCCCTCGTAGGACACCATTAGCTGTGATTTCGAGCAAACGGAAGTTAGACGACATTCCCGAAAAAGCCGCTTACCTACTACAACGTCTTTCATGTCTATTTCTAGGGTTTGGTACATTTCCATGCATATCTTTTGATTAGCGAGCAGCTTGACAACGCGTTAATACTATGGAATCATGATACGCGAGAATTAAGGGCCTTTGGAAACATTAGCTGTTAATGTGGCATAAGATAACGTCGTAAACCTGGTTAATGACATTTTCGCGGAAGGGGACAAGCGCAAGTCCCGGCTTGTGTGAGAATTTTCATGCTCCGGTAAACGCTTTGTAGGGAAGTGCAGCACTAGGAAAAACAAGACGACGGGTTATTATTGCATTTCTTTGCGAAGATGTTTTTCGGTATTCTTCTCAGCCTGAGGAGCGTAGTAAAATGTGACGTAGTTTGTTCTGTCATCGTTGCGTAACCATTGTGGCTAATGCGGAAAAATCCGTGGAACGGGGGATGCTGTCAATTTTTAGTTTGAGTCGTCGATAAAAGTAACGGTGTCACAAAAATGCAGGTGCCTTGAGTAATAATGATATCCTCTTCAGTTGGTTTTCATTAGAAAGGGAGGAGAAATGAATGCAATAGTTGATCGCAACAATAGTACTGTTATTTACAAGATGGTTGGTGACTTGAAAATTGTGGCCTTTACAAGGGAAATAATTTGTTACTTAGAGAAGGATTCTTTTTGTTTGTAGATTTGTAAGAAAAAATGGGTTCTATTTGCGCCGGGAAATGACTAACTATTGTTTTGTGATCAGTGACAGGGCGCGATTTTTTGCCTGGTAGGACTTTGGCTTCGCTTAAGGAAGCCATTTACACATATTTTGTTCCGCTTTTCTAAGGGCATTGTAGCTTTGTAACAAGAAAATTTGTAGTCAGAACTGAAACGAGTCCCCAGCCTAGTCTAGGAATTAAAATCGTCTCACTCACTTATAAAAAGTGTCAAACATTGTTGTTTTGTATTGAATCTTTGGACACCAGGCCGTTTTTCGAATTTTTATTTACATCCAATGAAGTATGTCTGAACACAATTATAAGCACTGTTATCCTACCCCTTTAACGGATAAACAGTAAGTTTTTTTGTGCAAGAAACGTACGTAGAGCAAAGTTTAAGTTTTAGAATAAGAATAGAAACTACCTAGGTATGTTTTACATAAAGTATGAAAAACGTTTATTTAATAGATGATTTATTCTCGCAAATTTTCACGCGGTCTTCGAATATTGCACACTACAATTTTCCTTGTGTAGGCACCAAAAAGCTCATTCGCGAAGAAATTCTGGACGAAATAAAGGCAGGAAAAGGCTGGATAAGAGGCATCTGCTGTAAAGCGGTACATGCGACGGGAAAAGGAAAAGGATTTTGGCATTTATTTCAAAGGAGTGTTAATCGCACTTAACACCTGATCTTCAGGCACAGTTCTTTCTAAAATGGGATGTGAAGGGTTCAACAGAAGTCGAACATTGGGCAATAGAAATGTGTATAAAGTCCGTTTAATCTATAATCTTTTTTTAAGCTCCGTTGAGCCAATCTCGGAACGCAGTGTGTAATTTTTATATTAGGAGGGTCGATTGCGAAGGAGTTTTTTGTGCAACAGCTAACGGTTAACGGCTGTTTTTTTTTCTGCTCTAATCTTGTAAGATGCTTTCAGTCTTCCAGGAAATGCTATGGTCCGTGCAGCATCAGTTGAACCTCTGAATGGACTCCCAGGAAGGGATCAGTTTACTAAGTTACGGAACAGGACAAAAACTTAAAAGAGTATTTTGTCGGAATTTGTGTACTGTTTTCATGATTAATCAGCGGGCCGCGTTTGTCACCTCATGCGGACACCTTTCGTTGCTTTCAGGTTGAGAAAAAGGAGGGAAATGTTTTGGGGAAAGAGCAAAGGTGAGTATCCGCCTAACTGTTCCGCACACCGGTATTGCGTACTGCAAATGAACAGTGCGGAAGAGAAATGTTGCGAGCTGTGAGAGCCTGCAATGAAGGTAATGGCCATTTCTGCTAGTGTGCGTGAAATGAGCCGTGACATGTTTTTCGTTCTCTCTCGAGTGCGTGGCGTCTCCCATTCCTCCAAGTTCACGTCTTGTTGTTTCACATTCACCATCCCGTGAAAGAAGTTGCATTATTGGATGTCCAATCCGTTATTCAACGCCAAGACCCTTGAAATGCCTATTGTTGAAAATCTCGGCCTGATGTGTGCGTGTTGCGCTACGTTTAACTTGTACAAATTTTCGTCAGGCTCCCTCGTTTTTGTCTTGTTGAGCCTTTAGCAAATGCGAAGAGCTTAGGGGGTTATTACCTGGGTTTAATTTCGCAAATTAGGGACAGTACTGTCGAACTACTATGCAGCGCTAAGTGTGTTGGACATGGCAATGAACCGGAAGTCGTTTTCCTGCACGGGGCTTTTAAATCGTTTTGACTTTTCAAGAATGAAAATGAAAGTAGGAACCGAGGTGTGTGGTACGGCACCACGAGTACGATACACTCTTCGAGACGGTAAGGAAACCACCGTTAGACATGCCTTCCGTGTCAAAGGTTATACCGGAAAAGACGAGCACATAGCTTGGTTTTAAAAACTAAAATAAATGACAACTATAGGAGGTAGGTGAATCTGGGAAAGTATTTTGGCCAGGAACTTTTTTATTTATTTTTTTTTTATTTTTTTTTTTTTTTTTTTTTTCTCTTACTACCGTGGGTGTCGTTCGGAAAGTCAGGTATGTGTAACTCATGGTCTGGCACTGAACACATTTGTGGTGCATTTATGCGTATAACTTAGTGAAGTCTGAAATACACTTGCTACGAAACTATCTAGCCGTAACCCAGTACGGGCAAATCTTTGACAAATACTTCCTGCATGTTTGACATATATAAAGGACAGGATTAAATCAATAGAGGAGTAAAGTGATCGGGTATCTGCAATTCGGAAAGTAAACTTCGTATTCCCTTATAATAAGCTCCTGGGACCGTCCCAAGTAGTGAAATAATTGACATGCCGCGATTTCCTACATTCAGCCGTCCGAAGTGATCCAAATCAAACAGGAAAGCTACATGTATCGTACATATGTTTTAATCAAAACGACGATCGGATAATAATTGTTGATTATGGAACAAAAATTGTGAAGAAAAAACTAACAAGCTATTGTACGTTGTGTTTATCAATGATCAAAGTATTCTCTGTCTATCCATTATTATTCCATTACTACCCAATGCATAACCATTTTTGAACTGCGTAAAGTTTCATGAATATCAATATTTTGAAACGCTGTTCTTTGTAAGGGTACAAGTGGAGTTTCCTACATGGGATGTATATTCACAGTAGCAACTATTTTTTCTGTACTAGCAGCCAAGGATATCAGTAAAAATGCACACCTTATGCTACTCTAAAACATGCAGAGTTTCGATATGGTGTAAAGTAATTTCTCAGTAGGTGGAGATTTTTTTTTTTTGCGGTTGGACCATATAATATACATATGAAATAGGGCAGAGGCAGCAATACGAGTAACACTCAATCCTTAAAATTAAAAAAAAATCGTGTAGTTTTTTTGGGAAATATTTCTGTCTGAAAAATATCCTCTTATGACATGAGGAGTTATTGTCATATTGGCATATGAATTTTATTGCAAAACTGCTTTGTTTAACATTCTGTTTGGTACTGAATTATTAAAAAAAAAAGGTTTACAAGAGGACGCCAGAACATTAATCTTCTCTTGCGCTTGTACCGTATTATCCGCGGTCATCCCCATACAAAGCATATAGATGTTCTCACCCCAAGATATTTCCGTAGCCATTAGCGCTTTTTCGTGTTTCGAATTGGGCAGTTCGTCCTAACGGGATTGTTTTCTACGCAATGACGAGGGTAAAGAAAAAAACGACGCCTGTCAGAGCGTTGGTAAAGTGCTTATGTACCATTTTTCACACGAAAATGCCTTCGCGTGTAAGACTCAGGCTTTGTATTGCGTACTTTATTCTCTTTAATAATGCGCGGGGACACTTCACGGAAAGATTATTACGGACTTTTTTGTCATGATCTTAGGTACCCAGGATCTCATAAAATAAGTTAAGTTTTGCCTAACAGAAGCCTGTAAAGGAGAAAAGGTGGTGAGGTTGTCGTCGTTCATTGACATTGATTATAAGACTCAATTTTATTCATGCAACGAGGTTATGAACATGTCTTTCCAAGATAGATTTAAATGCTCCTCCCTAAAAACGTTCTTTCTCCAAGAGAACGAAACAATCTTGTAAGTGCTGGTATACTGGTGTGCCAAGCTCAAATATAAATTAATAATAATTCGTTGACGTTTTTTTCATATATTTTATAGAGGTGTGTGAAAGATTTTTTTTAGCGTCGTGTCATGCAGTGATCATAACTTCGGAATTTTATATAAACAGTGCTCATGGAACTGGAACTTTTGTCTGGACTTGATGAGGCCTATGTGTTTGAAGCGTCGTCATTTGTCAAGTTAGAAGGAAAAACATGTTTCGTAATTTTTACACGAGCAGCAAAATGCTCGAAGGTGCCATGAATTTTAGTGTTTGGTGCACAGAATACATTTAGTAACGTCATTATTTGTATGTAATCGGAGAATTGGTAGAGTACATAAAAAGGCGGATTGCATAAAAACGTAAAAAAGTCTGTTGAACTGGCACTGTATAATTTGGCATGCCAATAGCGAAGGGCGTCTATGTAGCGTGGTTGACCACATAATCTCCTCAGACACATCCTACTTTTTTAACGCAAAAAGAATTAATTGCACTGCTGAGTGGTCAGAGTTTTTCATGAAGTCCGCGGCAGTAGTGACTAAGAATAATGGGTTTGACTGCGTTTCCTGTCCTGTCTCGTGCCTTGTTGGAAAACTGTGGTTAGAATTTGGACTTATTTTGAATATGATTCCGGTTTAAGGAGCAATTAGGCTAGCCGCCATAGCACGCGCTTTGCAAGGACACCACTGTGCAATGGTCCTCGACCACGTGCACTCCCAAGCATTTTTAAAGATGTACTGGGAGTTGTCAAATTAGTCTGATACGCTTTTATTTAAAATACATTCTAAATTTTTTTGGGGAAATTCCTAATTTTTGTAATTCTGTGTAACGGTAAAATATGAATTATCTCCCCACTAAATCAGTGGGTGCCAGGAAAGTTATTGTGCCTAGGACCGTAACGAAAGTGGAAATTCGTAAGACTAAGGTTGAGGAATGCCCTGCCCTTTTATCCGTAAGAAACGGACGTTCACGTGGAAGTTGTGGTTTACCTGTAACTTGGTCGTTCTTTTATTTTCCGGGTGTATTAGACCAGCGACTTTGATGTGAATTATTATCAAATCCGTTCATTGTATGAAATATCTAATTTTACGGCGGACTTGTTCCGTTGCGTGTATTGTGGCTCAGAAATTGGTATTCGAAGTCACAAACCGGCTTACATTCAACTCGGCTAATTACGGTGACTTTTTTTCTGTATTACAACGTGTGATTTACCGGTTTCTCATCCAGGCGTTCTGTTGCTTGCGATCGGGCTTGCTTGAGCTTACACTGAAGTATAACTGGTAGTTTCACTTTTTCAAGAAAATAAAATAAAATGAAGTTCCGTCACGTCCTTTCGGTAACATTCGTATCGTTTTTTTAAGGGACGTAAATCTGACAACGCAGATGAGATTGTTTCCCATAGAACATAATATCTCATTTTTATATCGGTAAGCTCCGTTTAGTGTGAATTTCAGAAGCTACTCTTCCTCAATATAGACTCAGTAGTTAGCGTTGGTCGTAAGCACAGTTAGGTTAGAAACGTGAGCGAATCTTTTGCTTTTTTTTTCTATATTCGCTTCTGAAAATTCCAAGCTAAGGCTTGCACATTCACACACATTTGAACAGCGTGGTAGCGCGATTAGTATCGTCGTTTTTGTTAAAGGTACCTTGCAAAGAAAGACAAGAAAAGCGTTTTCGACAGCTTTTTTGGGGATAAGAACTTCTGTTCCCAAACAGATTTCACGTAATACGCTGTACCTTCCAGTAATTACATAGATGTACCGGCGTGTAATCGCAAGCTGCTTTGTTAGCAGCAAATCTTTGAGAAAAGCTGAAGTTATTCCCTTGGATTTTTTTTCTTTTCTAAAAAGAAAGATAATAATACAGTGATTCGTTGCACTGTTCACCTTGCGGTACATTTATTTTAAGAGTCGTCCCTTGTATTCTTTGGACTATCTTGTGTCCATTTTCAAAGTAGCCTTTATTAGTCACAAACAACGATTTCCTGGTGCATTAGTACGGGACGTTTTAAAAGTAATGTGTTTTTGTCTTTACTTCCGAAAGTCTTTCGCTTTGCGTCTTGATATTCAACGTTCTTAGCAGGAATCGAGAACTTTCGCAAGTTAGATACAAAAGGTCAACCCTGTGGAGTGAAGCTTTTGAATAGGAACGTTCACGGAAGATTTTGGTACTGTAGAAACCCTTTTCCCCGTTTAGGATGGTCGTCGCAAAGTGATGTTGAACTATCACAACAATAGACGAAATGTGTCACTTTGCTATGCGTAGCGAAAGGGAGTCATTCGTTGCGCTTGTCAAAGAATCGAACATCGTTGTTTCAGTCGCAGTCCGAGTAGCTGCTTCATTACATGCCTGGTCGTGCAAAAGGAGCCAAATAGAACTTTTTTCGCAGTACGAGGCGCGTCGACTAGAAAGGCAGTTCATTTGGATATTCTATTAACTCTCTTTGGCTTTGCCATTTGGTTTGTTCGAACTCACGGCTACTTTGCCCGTTGCTGTTGCTTACTTTTATTGTTACTAGTGTGGGTTACTGTACTTGGAATACCCGCAAAAGGAATTACAGCCAACAGCCTTGAACTTTGTTCAACATAAATACATGACAGAGTTAAATTCTGTCTTTCATTTCATTGTCCATGACACTTGAAATTTTCATAGACCTAACAGATGCTGCATTCGTTGAGCGTGATGACTAGTCTGTTATTTTCTAACTTCACTTATTACCTAGCTTTTCTTCCCATAAGGCTTGCTTCGTGGTCGGGTACTTTTTACTTCACTTGATTTACGTTGCAAGTGCCTCATACAGTTCCACTACTGATTTTCAAGAAAAATAGATCTGGAGATAAGGATTTAAAAAAGGACAACTGGGAAATTTTTCGTGTCATGTGGTACGACTCTATTAAGTCACTTTTCGTCCATGCGTAGGAATCACAAAAGAATCTTGAGTGAATTGAATATAATTGGGTCTATAAAAGGGTTACCAGAACTTGGTCAGGTGGTCAGAAAATATGAAGAATCGTGATGATTTATTTAAGGTTCAAGTTCAGACACAATTCGAGACTTTTTGAACGTTTTTCAAAGAACCAGGATCCTTTTCCTTTTCGTTACCTCTGTTGTTGGCCGTGACAATGACCGGTAAAGAGCAGTGTTAAGGCTCCCATGGAAACTTGCGCATTTCCTCGGGTAACTAGCCTGTAATATGTTGCCTAAATTCGAGTGTTTACTAACTCGCGAATTTGTTAACGTGTTTATGGAAATATTAACCGAATACTTAATGGGTTGTTTTTCCCACCCCGGGTAGCATACGTTAACTGGTCACAGCGGGAAGGTTTTGGCAGCCAAGTTTTTCGGCGATCCCTCCAAGGTGGTCACCGGCAGTCATGACCGAACCTTGAAATTATGGGATTTACGGTCGCGAGTATGTAAGTAACCGCAAAATTCAAACGACTTCTCTATTGTACGTCATTTTTTTGCATTTGTTTTTATTTTATTTGTTTATTTATTTTTATTTTTATTTTTTTTTTTGTGTGTGTATGAAAAGGTACCTGCACCAAATTTGCTGGGTCTTCCTGTAACGATTTGGTTACCATTGATGGGATGCATATCATTAGCGGTCACTTTGATCGACGGATTCGGTTTTGGGATTATCGAACTGAATCAAGTCACAATGAAATAGTCTTACAAGGCAAAGTCACGTCTTTGGATTTGTCCAGGGATAAAAACTACATCTTGACATGCGTGAGAGACGATACGCTGAAAGTTATAGATTTAAGGATGAATCAGATCATTGGCACATACTGGTAAGGAAAATTCTTTGCCGGATAAGTGAAGGAATTTCCCACGAGTTCGTTTGCGTTGTTTTTTTAATTAAGTTATATTTTGTGGTAAAACAGTGATGATGGGTTCAAGGTGGGCTGTGATTGGACTAGAGCTATGTTCAGCCCGAGTGGTCAGTACCTGGCCGTAGGCTCGTCGGATGGTGTTATTTTTGTCTGGAATGTTGCAACTTGTGCTGTAGAAAAACAGCTGAAAGAACATTCGTAAGTGTCATTTACTTTTCTTTCTTGTTTTCTTCCGTATTTTTTCCCGTACGTTCATTTTGCAAAATGTTCCCTGAATTGGTGGTGTGGTTTTTATTCTTTTTTTTTTTTGTTTACAACAGAAACGCCGTCATTGCCGTGGCGTGGCAACCCAATGAAAATACCATGGCAAGTTGTGATAAGTCCAAACGGCTCGTTGTTTGGGGTGACGGAGTTTTTTAAGTGAAATGTTGTCGCGCTGCTTGATGAAGGCCGTATAATGAAGTTTTCCACGCTCCAATCTGCGAGTTCTTATATGTAGGCTATTCATTTCTTTTTCTGAGAAAGGAGGTGGCTAAAAGGAAGTAAACTCCGAAAGTGAATTTATTCTTGTTCTGTTATATTATTCTTTTTTTTCAATGCAGTTGTTCCGAATATTGAAGCGTGCATTCTACTTTGAATACCTTTGCACTAGGTTCGTTTACTTTAGCATGTCGTTTGAAAATGACTTGCACATCGTAAGTCTAGTGCGTTTAGAGGTGACTTAGCATGCTGTCAGTTTTAGAGCAAGTGTCCTTGCTTGAAAACGAACACGTGGAGAAACATTAAAGAAGGTCAGAGGAGCAGTACAGGAGGTTTTCGTTAAAAAAATCAAATACATAACATTAAAAAACTTTAAATGCTTAATCTTTCAATTTCTTGTACTCGGCGCGCGATTTCGTTGATTTAGTTTCGAAAGAAATATGTTTTATAGCGTCCCGAGTTTTTGGTCTCTGCCCGTTGTTGGTTTTACTGGCCGATGTTCTTAACTTCAGTTTCTTCGCACAGTTTCTTGAGACGGACTGGGGACCTCAAAAGTACGGTAGAAAGATTTTTACAATATGTATAATATAGTTTTAACGTACCTTCGGACATTTGGTTACAACCAGGGGCGCAGACAGGAATTTTTTTCGGGGGGGGGGGGGG
>JAGQDJ010000135.1:157821-307572 GCA_022885665.1 Triops longicaudatus
ATTTTCGGGGGGAGACAACTTTTTCGTCGGTCTAAGTCTTGGACTTATGAACTTATGATGTGCAATAAGATTCCTGTAATTCCAAATTCATCAATTGGAATAACTTGAAAATGTTCTGTACGTCGTAATACATAGAAATTTGCCTGAACCTTAAGTTTTGACTGTAGTACTTTATTTTGAACAAACGTCCTGACAGAAAGAAGTCTAGAAATAATCAAAGAACAATACTAGTTGGCATCTGTGACAAGTTACATAGATAACAAACCACCGAATTTTTTGGTATTTAAAACAAGTAATCAGTAAGGTAAGCCACGACTCAATTACTGGAGACAGTTGTTTCAAAAATCTATGTATTAAATTTATACATGTGTTTGTGTACGTTGATTAAAAGCTGTTTTGGCCGATCGATCTAAGTTCTGGATTTGAGATCGTGAGGTCGTGGGTTCGAATCCCCGTATCTGAGGTTTGGTTTTTCAGAGACTAAGCATCTAACTCTACCCTGCCCTGCTTTCTATGGTACCTGGTATATCCCAATGACATGGGATTATCGAGAGTATCATTGGAAACAGGAAAAGGGATAGGAAAGAATGAACGAGGCCTCGGAAAGCATGATGCTGGCATCCATCGCACTTTTTCCCATGTTATTCCTTATGGGATTTCAAAATTTTTGGCTCCTGAGACGCCCTCAGGGAATATTTTCATATTCAGGCTCAGTTTTCTCGCTTATTTTAAGGGCTAGCGCAATAATTCTTACAGTTTCGGAATCCTCTTGTTGAGATGAACAATATGCATTATTTAATCTCCATATTGCAGACATGTCGGTTAATTAGGTTAATTCGGAATTACCGGTAATTTTAATTCCAGTACAATTAATAAGTACGATAATAATTGTTCCAGTACAACAAACTTTTGTTGGCAGAAATAAATTACTACCGTGGATTTGTCGCTGTCAAGCGCGACTAATTCGCTAGAAATTTCATTACACGCACATTTCTTCTGTAAAAAAAAAAAATCGTAGTGCTTTTTCACGCACCCCAATACACAAATACCTAATAGTATTTTTCAAAGTTCTGACGACCTCATAGCCGAAATCTTTTTATACATCTCGACTGGTCCGAAATAAAGTATTTTCACGATGAAAGAAGGTAAAATATAATAATCACGCACAATTTTACAACAGAATAAACGAATTTTTATCTCACGTGACGGATTGTGTCGTACTACTGCCCGTTATCTGGGTAACAACTTGTCAAAGCTAAAAAAAAAGTGGGAGATTATCAGTAGCTCAATTCTATCATATAATGCAATTAAGTGATAACTAAGTCTTGACTGTTTGCGTAGTGTTTTTGACGTATAAACGAAAGTGTAATTCCCCCCCCCCCCCTTAGTTATTTTATAATTTTCTTTATTGTAAATTTCGCCATATATTTTTTATCTTTAGTACAATATAGCGCAAAGTAAAACACAGCAAAGAAAAAAGTCGGGTAGAAATTCTTTTAAATTAGTCGCGACTAGTTCGAAAAGAAGCGGGCATACCAGTTTCGTGGTCCTAGGAAAGGTGTGTCTCAAGTAGCCCCGCCCTACTATGATTAATCAACAAGCTTATCGATACTATTCTGGAACGTGGATAGAATGTTAAGGCTACGAAGTAAACAGTTCGCAAGATAACTGTTGTATAAACATATTATGCACGTGATTTGCGCTTAACTGCAAGTTCTTTACACATAACTAACTCTCCTCGTAATGGCCGCCGTTGTTTCTCAATACAGCACCACAGGCTTTTGTAATTTCAGTAGTAAAAAAAAAAGAAATAAATTTAAACTAACGGATGTGTTTTTGTAGACAAAGCACCGGTTTCCAAAGGTTTAATGGGATGTCTCTTCATTACCTGTACTGCCCTAAATGTTCCCCTCCTTGCACATTACCGACAGTACCTGAGATGCGCTATTCCAGAATCTATATTATCTGGAGAAGTCAGACACTTTTGGAACTTGGTTATTATTGAAACATGTATAACTTTGTCCGCTTTCTCTTTGTGATTTTAGATTTGGCGATTATTTACGTCTAGAGCAGCCTTTGTAGATACTAAGGATCTAGTTTGTGGTGCATTATTGATTTATTATTTTCGGTAATTTCTTATCTTTCTAAGCTTGACATTTTTAAGGCACAAGAATGTTTTTTTTTTTTTTTGCAGTGTGTTCGAGCGACGTATGGGCTCTCACAAGTTTGCATCCCATTTGCTGTGCACAAGTTTGTTATCTTTGGGAATAGAAATCTCTGCAATGCTAATGTTCCAAGCTTGTGGTTGGGATCACCGTGAGCTTCCTCCGGGCCCGTATGGCATCATCTTTCCTCTCTTCGTATCCTATTGGTTTGATATCCCTAGAATCACAAGATCTCATGTGCTAGGAGCTCCTGTCACTGGCAAAACCCTGACTTACTTGCTAGGCTTGCAAATAGCCAGTTCTTCGCCAGCCACCTTCTTGTCAGCGCTCTGTAGTCTGGTAAAGACACCTACTTACAATATATTCATTAAAATTACTCACGAATTTCACGTTGCTCTTAGTTTGCTGGGTTGTTGTGTCGTTGGAACTTTCTCAACCTGCCTTCACTGGTTTGCATCCCGCAATTCCTGTCCCGCCTAAGTGCGTGCACCTTGGGTCGTTTGCTTGAATCCAGCGCACCTATCGATGGTTTTATGGGAGCCACAACTGAGCTACAGCGAGCCGAGCAAATTGAGCGTGCGGAACAGCAATTGATAGCCCAGCGTTGGCGCGACAGTCGACGAACCCAAGCATATGCTGACCGTTTCGCTGGTCAAAATTTCGGCTGGAATGCCGCAATCAATCACGCGGCCTCTCCGAATTTGCCGGTGGAACAAAATGGCGGGTTTTGGAATCACGACGTCAATGAGCCTTGGCCAAGGAGACGCAACGTTAACGTGCCCCAGCCAAGCGAAGAATGTGTCCAGATTTTAACGGACATGGGTTTCGATCGTGAACGTGTTTTGCGAGCGTTGCAAGTTGCTGGCAATGACGTCGAAACTGCAACAACCATTTTACTCCAGTCATAGAAATAATACAATCAAATTCGTGAACACAAGCTGTAAATCATGTGAACATGTGTATAATGGCATTAGTCACTAAAAGATCCTTACAATGCCTTGGAAAAAGGGTTCTCTAAATGTACAGTCTTCAAAACACCAGGAATACAATACAAACATCCAAGTAACACTCGTAGTTATCTTTTTGTTTCGTTTTTCATTACTCGGTGTTTGTCCGAAATACTCACAATGAACCATCATCTCTTTCAATATAGCGAGTTTCTAACTGCTACATATAAACTAATTGCCGTGATTTAGTCGTCAATACAACGTCTCGGCGACTTTCACCTTTTTCTTTTTTCCAAAAACGACTGGACAACAGGTAGGCTGACTAGACAACCAACGAGCAGCCACAACGACTAGGGCACGACAATTCGTGGAAAGCTTTTTTTTCTAATTGCAAAGCGCTAAACTGGAGCAACATTTGTACGTCGATTTGAAACACGTCTCTGACCGGAGCATGGAAATGAAGCAATCAATAAGAAGGGAGATCTCCATCGCGGAATGTGAGGCGTAGGACAAGACGATTAAGTTATATGAGAGGAAAGGAACACACAACGGATAGTTCATTCACACGCCCGAGAAACCGTAGACTTCCATGACTCGTATCTCAAAATCCTTCTGGGGACAAAGGGGCGGATTACTAAAAGTGAGGCAGTAGTCCGTTTTTCCGAAACGCACATCTTCATCTATCCACAGCGCCTGTCCTTTACTGTTGAAAGCAAAACGATGAACACCGATAGTGTAAGTTTTACGAGCTAGTTAGTCGTAATACGAATAGCTTATAACCACAAGAGAAAAACAATAAAAAAAAAATAGTTTACCCTCCTCCAACAGTTAGCATATGCTGGTCTCCTGCCATAAAAAGCTCAGCTGCATGGCGCATACAAGCTGGTCCATCTGGGGAACTGGTTTGTGAAATACCCACCCAAGGGTATTTGACACGGTCGGGTACTAAAGCGAATACAAACGTTTCGCCCGTACCGAAGTAGGCTTGCCGATTCCCATACGGGTCTCTCGAATTACGATCAGCCCACTTGGTAGAGCAATACGCCCCAAACACGTCTCCGGCACAAGTTTTAATCAGCAGAAGCGTAGGTTCATGTTGCTCAACACGGGTATAAAACGTTGTCAAACTGCATCCGTGTTCTTCTGTCGTGTACAAAAGAATCGGCTGATACATAGTAATGCGGATGGGTAGCCACGACCACAACGTTATCAACTATGCAAAAATAACAACATTAGTAAATCACAAAACGAGCAACTTGAAAAATAAGTACGTAAAAATGTACGATAGAAGGGATACGGGAGGTGAATGATGCCTTTATCCGATAAGACTTAGCTATGCCCCAGTCAAGGTATTAGAATTCAATAAGATTTAACCTTACAATAGCAAATTTTCATATATGTAGAACTCGTGAAACTGAGTAAAATCTATTATTATTTCTTAAGTTTATATCTGATTATTTCCAAACTTGGCAGTTTACTAAAATTCGTCTACAGCAGAACGAACTTGGTCTCAACGGGTTGCTTATTAGTGTTTTGTGCGCTACTCAGTTTAAGTGCGTAGAAATAAGAGAAAATCAGTGAACATTTACTGAATCTCGGCAAGCAGCCATGGAACGAACACCATGTAATAAGTAATTGCCAAAAGAACGTGATTTAGGACAAGGTGAGCGTGCACCCTGTTACATACATACGCCAATTATCCAAAGAGCAGCATTACAACAATAGGTTCCAGTTATTATTGCATGATTGAAAAATCTGTTAATGTTCTGTTAATAAAAAGTGTGCGTGCAAGTATAATTTACCTCTTTTATAGTAAGAGTATGAGACAACATCTGCACATCGACTTGAGACTGATTGGTAGGCAAAGCATCTGTTGACCGGGACCGTACCAAGGAAACCACAGATTTGCTTGAAGCCGAGGCTGCTATATTTGTACGAGATTTGAGATGCATTTCGGTTTTGATAAACAACCGATCGATTTCAGTGGTTCGGAAATTTCGTATCGAGTAAGCCAATTTCAAAAGTTTGTTGGGAGGTAACGTTAAATCTCGACAAAAGTTTGCAAAAGACGTTTCTATATCGCAGTATATTTTCGATGTTGTTTGATTCTTGTAGAATAAGTGCAACAATGCCAGCCAAACCCGGTACATGACCTTTCGTCCTTCACATAAAAAGCAGTCCATAATACGAACCTATTGTTCACCAAAGAAACCATTATTAGTTAATTTTCAGCCGTATCACCTTAAAAGGCGAGTAAGAGTAATTTTAAACTACATCTCTAGCAACTACATGTAGGTAGGGAGCCGTATTTCGGTGTAATTCAAGACTTGGCATTTCTGGTTTCAAGTTATTGAAGGTAAGCCTCAATTTCGCTCCGGTTCGTAGTGTATATACGAGTTAGTGGTTCAGTCCTTTACGTACCAAATGCGGGAACGGTAAGTCTTTAAACATGAACCACAACCAGGACTGGTAGAATAGTTCAGTCTTGCCCCCATCACCACACTGTTTTACAACCCAACTGGCTGCGGATTTCTACAAGAGCAAGAATCAATATTTTACAGAGTAGAAAAAAAAGTACAAAATAAAAATTCTCGGTATTAACTACATAAAACTGGACCTACTTACCATGTGCTTCTTGCTCAAGATCATGGCAGTTCGCCAAATGGTTTCATAGTGCAGTTTGGTTTGCGTGATGAATTTCAATGCTTTTGAAGCAACCAACCAATAGAGACAAGTATAGGTTTCTTCTTCTTTCAAATAATGCAGAAGAATGCAAGCAATGGGGTAAATTGACGGCGCGTAAGTGATATCCGGGCACGAATAAGCCAAGACTGCCGTAACTCTTCGGGCAATTGCTACTCCTCGAGGTTTTAAATGATAACTGCCTATATGATGCGGATCTACAAAGGCTGGCAGGCGAATATCCTCCATTAAATCTGCATTGCGAAGAATACAAATTACAAGTCCATAAGTAAAAGAATTTAAAAACTTGACTTCGCAGATTCTATACCAGTTGTTCCATATAACTGCTTCACGGTATCCCAATAATACGCGTCCAAACCGGAACGCTCGCGGCTATGAAGGCTGCACAAAACGTACCACAGTTGTGACCGTGTCATATGATACATCGGCCAACCATAATCACGCAAAACAACCTTAAGCTCACGGACTTTGTTGGCAGACACGAGAGCACGCATCTCTTCCGAAGTGCGAAACCCACTTTTGCGTTTCAGTGTTCGCAGCGGGCTAAGCTTGGACCGCGGAGAGGTTGGAGGCGACTCAGGGACTTTAGGAACGTCCACCCAAAGTTGAAACGGATGTTCGGCAAGAATTGGACTGCTAGGTGCACTGACAGAATATTTTGTGTCGGCAGAAGCTACAAGTGGCAACGCACAGGACTGTAAAGTTGCACTAGGGATCTCGGATGTGGAACATGCATCCTGGGAACGATTAGGAGGAGCTTCCGAGCATGAGCCCGACCCTGGCCCACAGAATCCACCGTTTGACTCATCTCCAGTCATGGCTGATTTATAAATATCCTATAGAAAGAAAATAAGAGCAAATAAAATAATATATTCGTTAAAAAATTACAAGCGATACCAAAGTTGACTAAAAAAGTATCTATAAAAAGAGTGTGACCCCGACGTGACTCGAACACGCAACCTTCTGATCTGGAGTCAGACGCGCTACCATTGCGCCACGGGATCCTTGTATTGCTATCGTTAATGCCTCAAAATATACTAGAGGCCTTCCTTGCAATAATATTTTCAGTACATACATTTTGATTCAAGCTAAATCACAAGATATACCAGTGACAGAGAACATAAGTAAGTCTCTTTGAAAAAGAGTAACAGAAAATAAAGCTCAATCCATACAGCAACAAAGCCAAGGTCATGATAAGGAATAAATCCCTGTGACATTGGAAAACTAGGGCAAGGTTGCCTGAAAATTACGTTTATGCGGTCTGGACATTAATTAAAGCTTTAAAAGTGGAGCCATGTAGTTACGAACAGACTACAAAACACTTGTATGTCACGGTACGCTTCTGTTCACTTTTAGCCACATCCTACTCCATATGTCTCAGTAAACTAAAGGCTGCCAGCTTTCTACACTGATTACTAGATAACAGTCGCCTTCTGTAATACGTCTTTACGATACGTCTTCACTTACAAATCATAAAGAAGAGTTACTCACATAACCTGTTTTCCTCAATCAATGACGGTGATCACAAATGAACACAAACAAAATCGTACTGCGAACGACTAAGCCTTTTGCTGTAACAGCGGGGCAAGAAAACGTAGCCGTCGGTGACTCGGATTCGCGACGACGACGTGCGCCGACTTAACGTATCGCATGACATAATAAAGTCTTGTTTGGATCTTGGGCACGTTAGTATAAAACACGAGTCATATCAGTAGACGAATATTAATGGCTCTCCCCGACTTGTGTCTTTTCATCAGTATTCCGGAATCTCATCCCCGCAAGGAGGGAAAAGTATTCCTCATAGAGAAAAAGGCAGCTTACGATTGGCGAATTATTAAAAAAAAAAAAAATTGTCGGGGAGAGGCATCCTGAAAAGGGCATCCAGATTTTTAAAAGGGACTCAAGATTCCAGCTCCAAGAAATCTTGTTCGTTTTCTGCATTGTTTTACAATGGACTAGGAAACTTGACTACCGAGTACCCACAGGAAGTAATACTGTTATAAAATGCTGTTTGCAAGTAAAAATCCCAATAAACAATAAGATTTCTTCGTTAATTGCTTAAGCAAAAAAAAAAAAAAAAAAAAAAAAAAAAAAAAAAANAAAAAAAAAAAAAAAAAAAAAGATTGACCCGTCGTCAATTCACGTACTCCAATTCTTCCCGGAGAAATGAAAAGTTTCCCCGAGCTAAATGACACCTATCACGCGTTTGTTGAAATATTTTATAAGTGTCGGTAATGGTTTTACGAGCCTCACGATTTCTCCTTGAGGATTTACCGACTGACGAAAGAGCGAAATGATAGTGATCACGAGCAGCGAAAAACTCGACGGTATCAAAACTACTATCGCATCACGAGGACTAACTTCACTACTTCAGTTAAGTGTAGAAAATGGGACTCGTTATTTTCTCGTTATATGCACGAAAAGTTTTTTTTTACGGAATTTAGTTTGTCTGTAAAATTCGGCTTATAAAACCACCTTTTCGTAGCTCGCAAACGTATAACAAGAAATTCTTCACCCGTGGTAGGACCAAGGGTGGTTCTCCAGATCTTGCGTATGTTGTGTAGTGCTAAAAGATTCTCCAGAGCTATTCATAGAAGTATATACCCAGAGCAAAGAAAATTCCTCTGTAAATTACGAAGGGATACTTTTCAGTGATTACATTAATTACTAATGGGTACGAAAACACAGCCACCATCCCTCAAATACTCACAACGTTTAAAGAGAAATGTACATTAGTCTCAGTGTTATGAGAAAAGACCTTGTGTATGTTGTCATAACGTAGCAATTCTCATTCTTCGCAGCGTACAATACACCTAATGAGAGTTTAAAAATGTCACATTACTTCACCACAAAATCGTACATCCTGCTTCTGAGGCCAACGTAAACCAAGTACAAAACACTTAGTCACTTATGAAGATGATATCAAACGTCAAACACCAGTTTGAAAACGTACATTCTTGGTGAATCATAGCCGTCTTGCTTGCAGGATCAGTTCAAAAGAAGCGCTGTTTTTTGTTAGGTATGAAAGAATCATCGTAGGATCGTTGGAAGGGAGAAGATGGCCAACCCGGTCCACCCCGTCCTTGGCCCCATCCACGCTGCGGACTTGGTCCCATAAACCGGGGTTCGAAATTTCCTTCAAAACTCATAAAATTACCCGTATCCTACAGATGACGAGAGAGAATAGTGTTAGAAAAATGCTACAAATTACTACAAATATGCATCATACCATTTGAAAATCCATCGGACCCCGAATGTCATCAGCGAAGTTGAAGCCACCTCTGCCCATTCGGGGACTGAAACCAGGACGGCCACGTCCACGCCTTCCACCTCTCGTTTTCTAAACATCCAATCAATTAAACTCATCATACAAAATGTTCCAATCTCAAACACATACCGCAGGAGTGACGGTTGGATTCTTCTTTTGTTGGGGCCTAACAGCTGCCTTAGGAGGTTCTGTCTTCTTAGACTGTGCATCTGCTTTCATTGCCTGTTCGGATGCTTTAGCTTCTAAATCCTTCTTCTCTTCCGGCTTCGGAGCCTGTGCTTCTGCCGTTCCCTTTTCTACTTTCGCTGTCTCAGCTCCTGTATTTACTCCTTCCCCTTCCTTTGCCGGCTGACTCGCAGGGATATTTTGCTCGGTTTGAGATTGCTTTGTAGTTTCGGTAATTTGCTGCTTGGGTCCCGCATTCTGCTCCCGCTCTTTTATTTCTATTTCCTTCTGCCGCAATTCTATTAAAAACAAAAGACATAAACGCACACAGTATTGGAAACTCCACGTGCATTCTGACTCACGTTCACGAAGTAGATTGGTTTCGTGTTCAGCTCTGGCTGATTCAACTTGTGTGAGCATTTTACGTTCTTCAATTTTGTACTCCTTTTGCAATGCGTCAATCTTAGCTTGATAAGATTCGTACAGTTGCTTCATTTTCTGGGCGTACGCTGCTTCGAAAGTTCCCGGTTCCGCAAAATGTGGCCGCTTCTGTAATTAGCACTTGTGTTAAATAAAAGTATGTTTAACTTCCAAACATCAAGAACGGACCTGGCGCTCTTTAACGTAATCAGTATTTCTTGTCGGGAGAGACTTGTCAGCCACGCCTCCAATCTCGTCGGTATTTTGGTAAGGTTCTATGATTACAGGCTGAGGAGTTGCTGTTAGAAAGAAAGCGTTCTCTTTGCAACGCTTAAGGGCGGCTTCTGCACCCGCTTTACGAGTAAATTCTACAACGCCTTCACCAGTTGTAGAGCCTTGTTCGTTAGCAATGACAACTGCCCGTTCAACCTAGTAATATACGACGAAGAACTCTTAAAAATAGCAAACAAAACGGGCACGGAAACCCACGAGTGAAAACTGAAAATGAAAACCAAAAATAAAGAATCAATACGCACTTCACCAAACTGTGCAAAAGCATCCCGCAATAATTCGTTGGAAATGTAGGAAGACAGATTTTTCACTCTAATGGCGGTGTACTTGGTGGCGTGACGGACTTTTACGACTTTGCCTTTGAAAACCGTGTTATCCAGTTCTTTCTTGGCTTTTTCAGCATTGCGCCAGTAATCCTAACAACAAACATGAAAACATTGGTAAGACAAGGATAAACTCATTTCGTACGAATATCCATTCTTACCAGGCACACATAGGCAGATCCTTGGTCTTTGCTGCACTCTTCGATCCTGATTTGCCCGAACCGCGCAAACAATTCAGTCAAGTCTGGGTTAGCGAAATTAGGAGGCAAGTTTCTGATGTAAAGACGACAACGGCCGAGGAATTTGGGCTCATCGGATGAAGTAGTGGCAACTGACGGGTTGGTGGCAGGTTTCGATGTACTGGGCACTGCTTTGGGACTATTCGCCGCTAGTGTACTTGGCTGTGGTGCTTTCTTCGCCTATAAAGTACAATAATTAACACAGAGAAACAAAGTAGAGAAACATAACTAGAAATGACTTAAAAAAGCCCACTCACCTCAAAAGACGGTTTATTAAAACCAGAATTTGGGACAGGTCTTTCAGGCTGAGTTGGACGAGGTGTATTAGGCTGTCTGTTAAAGTTTCGTTCTTCGAACTTGGATGGTTGAGGTGCGTTCGGGGTAGAGAAACGCGTACTCCCGCCTTGCGCACCTCTTGCAAACCCGGAACTCGCACCACCTCTGCCTCTCGCGCTTCCTAGGTGACTTCCTCGTGAATCTTGGTTAAAGTTGCTTGAAAACGGAGCGGAATTCGGAGCGCTGTTGAAATTGTTCGTAGGTCTCTGCGACGACTGATCAGCATAACCAGAAAAATTGTTGCCAACTGGCTGGTTCCGGGGAGGCTGCGGTCCATAATCATAGCCATAGTTGTTACCCTGCGGACTCATATCATTAAAGAATCGTTTCCTGCTGTCATTGTCACGGGGGCCGGCATTTTGGGGGCTCGGGCCATAGCCCGAATCGTCGGAATAGCGTTGACTATTTGGGGCTGGATAGCTAGTGGAATATGAGCCGTAACCTTGACTGTCACGACTATTCGATTGTTGGTTATTTGGAAACCTGGGTGGCGTTTGTGGTACAGGCTGGTTGTTCATTGAAGAGAACCCGCCTGGTCTGTCAAAATTTCTTGAGTTTGGGCCATAGGAATCACCGAAATTGTTGGAAAATCCATGTTGGTTTTCGTTGAATCCGTAAGAACCTTGCCTGTTCATGTAGCTCATTTTAGAATTAAAAGGCAGGTCACCCGATAAAGCTGGTTTCTAGGGCAGAACTTTCCGTTTCGCGAACAAAAACTTAACTATTGCCGACTGACGCCAAGTAACACCAAACACCGGCACAATGCTGAGTGTACCTACATCACGAAACCCGGCCCGCTATTTTCCTCTCAGTAAGAGATCAGCGAACTGCAAAAAACGCCATCCGCAAGGGGTGGGGTTGAAGGGTTGACCCCACCACCACCACCGAAATTTTTCATTTTATAATGGGGAAGATAGGAGGAACCTGAAATACACTCCCCACAAAAAAAAAAAAAAAAAAAAAAAAAAAAATGATTTTTTTCAGCCGGAATGAGCAGGCACGGAGACAAGCTCAATTTCGGTTTACGTCGTCAACACGCATGTAAGGTTAAACCGGGTCGGTGATATTTTTAGATATTTTTGTCGGTGATGTAGCGATAAATGCACCCTCTATCAAATGCCGACAATGTATTTGACTTCCTAATTATTTGACTTTTCTTCCCCTTGAGTAACCGGAAATGTCATCAGATTCGCTAGCCTGCAGCACAAAAAGTACTAGCCGCTCATTTTTGTTGCTACCAGGTAATTTAAAATGCTGCCGGTAAAAGCGGTAAACACGGTACTTAAAAATTGCTGGGATAGTCACCAGCAGTAAAATAAATACCGCTGTAGTTTACTGGGATAATGACAAGACCACGATATTTCAACTCTGGCCTTCATTTCTTCGTCTACTTAGAAAGCAAAGAAGCTTCTTTTTCCTACATGTCAGACTATGCTATCTGAATAAGGCGATTTTTTTTAAAATGATCAATATCCTCCCGAGTAAACCTAGTTATTTATATTCTAGCCGTGCAAATCAGTTTCATAACTACAAATTTAGATTTAGCGACCCGCTTCAAAAATTTGCTCATTAAGCAAAACAGGCTTGTGCCGAAGACAAGGTTGTTAGTCTTTTATTGTTAATTCTTATGGCCAGGATTAATAATAACATGCCTTTTTCTGCTCAATACGTATCCACCGTCTTTTATAGCTTTTAAATTGTTTCAAGAAAATTAATTGCGCACGCAACTTCCAGATCAATAGACTATGAACTACTCAGGAATGAGCCGCGGAGTCGCGAATGCGGTGGATCAATAAAAAGGGGAGTTCAGTGCCAGTCGGTTGTCTAGTTAGGGTCTTTCACAAAGTGCATACAAAGCTCTGCTCTTTTTCAAGGTTTGATTTTGTTTTAGCAAAAAGTCGTCGAAGTTTGGTACCTGGCGACTGTTATAATGGAAGCTTTGTTACGAGCCAAGTGGACGCTAGTGACCCAGAATTTGGCTGACGACGGTGTGCGGGAAAAATGGTGGAATAAAATAGCGGAGTTGAGTGACGTAAACAAAAGAACATGTTACGACCTGCAGTACGTTAAAAGGCTTTTCGATCATTACGATGTACACGTTTCCGTTCTAAAGAACTCCCAGGCTGTTGCATTGGCGCTTTTCTTCCAATAGTAAGTTTATTTCCTACAGAAATGTATCGAATCTTGTGTACGGGTATACTAACCTTGTTCTCTCATTTTTAGCTTACATTACGATACCCACGAGCATGGTATTGATGAAACTAAAGTGTTAAACGCGTTTCAAGAATTCTTGGAAGATACTAAGCTACCTACAGTAAGAGACGGAATGGACACGACTCTATTAAACAAACACTATTAATTCCTTATTTTTTATTATCTTTGAAGGATTCTGACTTCGCGCAGGCAGTAACCCAACTGCTGCAAGCAGCCATTAACAATTGTACAGAAGTTCACCTCATCCCAGGTCAATACGGAGGCGAAGATGTCCACTTTTTCCTAGATTTCGACACAGCCATACTGGGTGCCTCGGAGCAAGAGTACCAGCAATTCGCTAAGCAAATGCGGGAGGAATATCACACTTTAAGCGATGACCAGTACGCCAAACTGCGACTGCAAGTAAGTTATATGCCAGTAAGATGAAAACAGTTTAAGAGCCCCCTTGCTTAGATCCTTCACGGATTTCTGCAAATTCCGAACATTTTCGCTACGCGCCCATTCCGAGAGTCGTACGAAGAACAAGCTCGACGAAACATTCGCCAAGAGACTGAACAACTTCAAGCCCGTCAGTGAATAAACTGAACCATATATATTTTTTCTAGAAGCTTTGTAATAATGTAAGAGCAGTATCCAGCCTTTGTGGAAGGTTCAAATTACAGAGGAGTGACGTGATCCATGCCGGACGGTAAAGCCCTTTGTTCTGAAGTCTTCTACTTCTTAAAGTTACATAATTGGAATGACTTGAGTGGCGAAAAATATACACGGTTAATTATGCCAACCGATACTTTTGAGCAGAACAAAACCACCGCTGCAGCGAAAAGAACGGTTCAGACAAACGATACTGGCAAGATGTCTGTTGTTTTGATATGAAATTTGGAAAACTGGAACCCAATGGAGATTTGCTTCCGGCAAAGTTTTCTTGCTATCATGTTGTCCCTTGCTGTTCTTTCCTCTCGATCTTTGCGTTGATTTTAATGAAGGTTATGTCAAAGAAACTACCGTGCATTAGTTTTGCTGCCAAGCTAGAAACAGTGTTTCTTAAAGTTTGTCTTACAACTTTCCTGATAGGTCATATTAGGATCAAAACTTAGAACACAACTCCACCTCGGAACAGAAAGGAAGAATGCAGTCAGTGAGCTACAAATGATGTCACAATCTAGTGCTCACAAGTTCGCTGGCAGAAAGAGTTTAGCAAAGATCTAGGAAGCTAGAAAAAGGTTTGCGGAGTATCGAGCATAGATTCATAATAAATTTTGCAAATGTGAAGTGAATTCTCGGTTGAGAAAGGCTCGCTCGTCATTACGTGGGCTTCCAACGGATGTTCTCAACTCCCTGGAATGCGCGTCGGAGTGAAGCACCATCTGCCCATTCGGCATTGAGATAGGAGTCGTCGCCATCTTCCTCGAGTCTCTACAAAACAAAGAAAGAAAAATAAATATTAAACAAATTATGAACAATCCACACAAAGTTTTCCTCTAAAAATTCAAGCTTTTTTTGAATGAGATTAAATGTAAAAGAAATGATGTGCTGGCCAACATCGAACATGTTGAAGGTTCATGCGCAATAATGTATACGCTGACGTACGTTCCTCAAGTTAAGAAATGCTCGTGAAAAAGGCAAAATAGATCGAAACCCAACTACAACTAAAGAAATACCTTGGGAAAGCTCTGCCAGCGAGCAGAACGCTAACTGATAGACATCCCCCACTTCCGGCAAACATAAACTCAAACTGTACACACTATTATCGAATGATTATTGAATTGTTCACGATCATCGAGTTAATGGGTGAAAGAGCCCTGGAATCGCAGCGCAGCAAGGTATTAGCAGAATAATGGAAAGAGGGTACTAGAATGAGGAGTTAACGGAAGTTGCAGGTAAATCATGTGCGTTCGATGGGAGGGAGTCTTTCTCGGGGTCGTCTTCGCGGTAGCACCCCAGGTTGTAAATAAGGACTGGGCGGGGGGCAATTGGAAGTTGAAGCAAGCGAGACTCCATCAGCATTGGAAACTGGACGTCGCTCTGGAGTTTCTTCCAGAGAAGCTGGGGTAGGAGGAGCTTTACAGGATGTACACAGTGTCGACGATGATGAAGTCGACGGCGGGAGATGGGAAGAAGACAAGGACAGCGCTGAACTCTGTGCGGAATCATGGGGTGGTAGTCGGTTACAGTTGCATGGCTGTTGGTCGGCGACGCGCGCACTGGTAATAATTCACAAGTACGAGTTTCAGAATAAGATGCAGGACACGAGGCAAAGAAACAGAAACAAAACAGGGAAAACAGCTTTTTAAACAGAATGAGTTAAACTCAACCAGGCAGTTAGACTACGTTTAACAACTCCTCAACTAAGCTACTCTACAAAGCTTTCTGGAAGAAGACCCATGCAGTAGGAAATTACAGTCTTCAAAGGCACTAAAAAAAGCTACCAGCGTTTCTGTCAAAAAGAAAGCCAGTAGCTTAATACCATACAGTACAAAACAAACGAGAGTCATTACCATCACAACAATTTTTATAGAAAGAAGGGCTCACCCCATAGAAACGGACTGCCGCATGCCCATGCCGTGTTTCTGGGGATCTCGGTATTTCGGATGACCTGGTGGGTATTTGCTACGGACTGGTGGTAGCTGATTAGGATGACGCTGATTATGTGATGAATGCCGCTGGCCAAATTCCCGTTCGGTCTCTTCGGTAACAGAAACCAGCGCGCTCCCACTCTTGGCGCGGCGAACGCCCTGACTTAAGGCAGCGCTGCGTTCGGCGCGGAATTTCTCGCGTTCTAGAAGGTAGGCTGGGTGACCTTTCCAAGCACGTAAACTCACCGGAGACGTGACACTGAGTGTCGGGGATTTGAGCTTTTCGTCATCGTGCTCTTTGGTTCCAGCATCGTCTGCTGAAGAAACCGTGGGGGGAGGTTCGTCGGCGTAAATTCTGAAGTAGGCGAAGAAGAGGTAAATCACAGAAATGATGAAGCAAATTATTGGGAGCGTAAGGCAGTAGATTAAGTCCAATCGCACTTGATCAATGTCTAAGCTGGTTATGATGAGCGTGGGGTCCACCAAAGAGTAATAGCACGAAAAGTTGGTGCCAAGAGCTCCGTAGATACCCTCAAACTCGGTACAGTTGACGTCAGGGGGATAGCCGCAGCCCTTAGCATTCGGTTGCAATTTGGCTTTCCGCAGTAGTAACTCTTGATTTTGTTCGTTCGAATGCCAGAAAGGCGCAAAGTATTTACTCAGCTCGGATTTTTCGTTGTTCTCCGCATCTTCCGGAAGCACAGACTGGATACGAAGCGAGTCTGACAGAGACTCGGAGCTCCGGTGTGCGTTGTAATACAACGACTTCAAGTTCAAGTCGCTGGTAAGGGAAGTCTTGCTCGGCAGCACCGCGTCACTCCAGTCCATGCCAGTTGTCGTTTCAACGGGCAGCTCTTCCAGTGCCAAACGGGCATTTTTGTCTTTGGGCGCACTCTTGGGTGCGTCATCGTATTCTGGAATGCGTGGACCCAGGTACTGGACAAAAATTTGACGACATTCAAAAATTTCTTTGGTGCAACCCTCTCGACAAGACGACCAGTCACATTTGGACGACCCTTGGTAATAGTTTGATTCCACCGTAACACACTGAGTAGGTTTGGGTTCAAATTTCAAGTACAGCGTGGTCAGTGCCGGTTCCACGAAAAAGGGAACCAGGAAAAGAAAGCCAAACAAACTGAAAGTGGCTAGGAGAATGAAGAAAGCTGTTGTGTAGAACAACAACTGCTCCCTGAAGCTGGGCTTGCCAGGCGCAGTTTCCGCGGGCATGGCGACAGCAACGAACCCAGTGGCAACAACGGCGACCTCATGCCCAAGAAATTACACGACCGTATTGCTACTGTAGCACCATGTGCAAAGCGGTAGTCATAAATGTAAAAGGTTCCAATCCTTTTCCAGACTTCGCAACAATAAAGTACTCATGTCAAAAAGTCACACCAATTGATCTAAAACGAGTTCAAAGTTCACGTTCCTGGCTCTCCATCCAGAAGCCTTGTTTCAGTACAACCACTTTGCGTAGCTTCCAATACCTAACGATAAAAAAAAAACATTACAAGACTGACTTGGTTCAGGTGACAAATTACCAATCTCCCCCATATGAAGGTCAATGCGACACTTGCGCTACGTACCACAGATCGCCTGACACATACCAGTATCCTGCCCCTCAAAAGAAAAGGGTTCACTTAGGTTCGGTTGTCTAAAATGAACTCTACACAATTCCACGCGAGCGACCCAAAGGAGGAAAAAATCAATACTTACGCAAGGATATAAATTCCTTTTTTTCTAGGACAACACGGAGAAGGCTACGTTTCCGTGGAAACATGAGAAGTTAACAGGCATTGCTAATGATACCCGGCCAATAGTTGCAGCACAAACAGACTTTTTATTTAGAACTAGATATAAAACTTGCGAGAGCTTGTCGCTTTGACCGCTCGCGTTCCGTTCTCCTTTGCAAGACGCCGATGCCCTGCGTCGTTGGGGCGTGTACAACAGTGGCTCCGGGTAGACTGGACCATGGGTTCAATAAAGGGCGACCATTGATCGCATGGCAAGAAACGAGTTGCAAGTTTGTTTCCACAGAAAAAAATGATATAACGCTTAAATATCAACGAATATACGAACTATTTTTACGCGCACCTCGCAATTCTTTGCACAGCTTGCTTCTGTTAACTTCGAACACGTTATAAACTGAGTCAGGTCTAAAGAAAGTGAATCATTCAACCTTCTAGCAGCTTCTTGAGAATGGTCGAGAAAGAAAACTTACGTTGCACCACGCTTCGCAGTAAATGGCAATGTCACACACAAAGACTCCAGTAGAGTTCTTTGCTGACGCCAGGGGAGTCGAACGTTTTACAGATTGATTAAGGTTAAGTATCAATGCGTACGTATCACTTGAAAACTTTCGAGTAAGGCGCAGTCACTTTGGTTAGCCTGACAAAACGAAAACAAGTCTTAGGAGTTCGGAAGTCCTCACTGCAACTACGGCAAAGGAAAAGGCGGGGTACGCGTCAAACTCGGCTACGTCAGATACATAGACCCCACCTATAAGCTTAACCATTCCACAGCCCCACCTTATTCACCACCCAGAGGCTCGCTATAGAACTCACACACCCTGCACTTTATAAGTAGTACATAATTTTGCCGCTGCAACCTCACAGCAGTGGTGTTGAACGACTTGTCCGGGTTTCTTCAGAAATAGCGTTTCTAATACAAATCTAATAACAAACACCGTAATAACTTACTTTGTTTGCGGACGGAGAAACGCCTAAAATTTTTGCACCAATGCTATAAGAGACTGTGAACCATATAATGTTGATCTGCTTTGCGGCGGGTGACACGTGCAGAGCAAGATACTAATTGTAATTTCCACGCGGAAAAGTACTGTATTAAAGTCACTGAAAATATTTTGCTATTAGGAATATGCACAGCGATAAAAATTTCGGGCTACAAAATGCAAACGAAAAGTCCTAACGCCCAATTACGCTTACAATTGCTGGTTTCCTACAAGGAAGCGAACGATAGGAAAGTAAAGAGGCGAAAGGAATTCGTAGATAATGATACGGAAAGAGGCCTCATGCCACATGAAAAATTATTGCATCGGTGTAAGGAAAAACCCGCCCCTGACACTGGGTTGCAAGCATCAAGCTTTTTATGGGCGCACCTTGGGGTAGATGGAATATTAAAGTTCCTGAGAAAGGTCTCGCTATGGTTATTACTATTTAAGTAAACGGTGTAGTGCAGGCAAGTCACCCTTCGATGCCAATACTGTCGAACAAAACCTACATATGTTACACAATAGCAAAGTAGAGCATCAACGGCCCAAGCATTCCTCCCGGCCACCCCACAATTCTCCAGTGTACCAAAGACCTACCATCAGCTATCCTCCTTTTCCCAAGCTGCGCCATCGGATCAGTCGCAGAGTAGCACTGCGCCAGAACAGTGGCAGCTGCCGAGGAATTTGCGCTCCAACAGCACGGTACTTTGCCCAGTAATAGGACCACAACACCGTGTGAACATGTAAGGCACACGTCCCAATCATTTCTTTCAAAAATAATTCCTGAAAAATTTTTACTTCTTCAGCGGTGCTTTGCTAACCTTTCGCCGCCAATGTAAAACAAGGTGCTTACATTTCATCACTATAAGAGTGAGTCTTTAAAGTGTGTCTTGAAAAATGGCGAAAAAAGAGCTTCCACCAACTTTCCCTGATGAACAACGCATCTGCGGTATCTTATTCGTTTGCCAATTGGTGGCCGTGCTAAGTTCGGTAGCTCTAGTGTACTTAACGGTGGCCGTCTATGCGCCAGCGTTCCGTGCCTTGAATTCCGGCATCGTCGATGCCCCCGTCATGTGCACGACGGTTCAAGCAGACGATACCGTCGAAGTTTGCGAATGGGCCTCTTGCGGCGAATGGTGTTTATCTAAATCTTCAGGTCTGTGCATGCACATATGGGTTTCCGTACGGGAGAACGGTACCGCCCTTACACTGTCGGAATGCTCGAGTACAGTGGACAAGGTCTGCGTGACGGGCGACAGCAAAAGCCTCGAGTCTTTCAATTGCCGCAAAGATCAATGCAAGAAGCTTGAAGGTTTGTTCAACTGCACGGCCGGTATTTGTACCAACGTCACGGATGCTTTTACCTGTCGTTACACCAGTTCCGAGCAGCCCGTCCGTTGTCTTAAGAAGGAAAATTGCTACCTCCTGCATGGCATGTACACGTGCACTGAAGGTGTGTGCTCGCGACTGGCCGAGCCTGTCTGCGAGCGAAAATGTGCCGAGATCCCTACAGCCGGCAGGAACGTTATCGTCCTCAGCGGTGACCGTATCTTTTTAGCGTCCTGTCAATCCGTGCTCATTTCCGACACCAAGCAGCTCATTTTCGACAGTAGCTCGTTCAGCAACCAAGTCCTACTCATTTCCTGTCACCAATTACGCAACGAATCCGGGCATTTCTTCACCCACGATTGCATCAATGCCACCGTCATCCCCTCCTCAGTGCTCGGCGACAAAACGAATCATTCGACCCTGCTCAAGACCCATCGCCGCGAATCTCACGCGAGGCGATTAACCTGGCTCGATGCGGGTGGCCAAAACAGCAGTCAATACCCGATTCCCACGGAACCTGAACTGCTGCTAATAAATCGAACGCGACTCTTTGTCAACTTGGAAATGTGCGTGAACACCTTACGCGATGAATGCAAAGAATTTTACGGTATTTATGGCCGCGATGGCCGCGATCACCGCGCCCAATCTCGATTTCCGTGCCACTACACGCCTTTACGCAACGATATGGTCGTTTCCAAATTCGACCGCCGATCTACGGCCATCGAATTCGCGCTTTTTGCTGCCATCCCCGGGTTACTCTTCGTCGTCTCTTGTACATGCCTAATCGTCTGTACCAAAGTAACATCTCCAATTTCTTTTAATTGTACTATAAATGTCCTATTTTTAATTTTAAACTTCAACTCGCCGAACTTCTTGTTCTCGATTTTTCCCTTTAGCGCTTTCCCTTCCTGAACTTCGTTTTAATTTCTTGCAACTGTCTTTTCGCGTTCTACACTTTTTTAATTACTATCAATTACAGTAGAAGCTCCTTACAGCGAACACTTTTAAAACGAACTGTCGGCTACAATAGACGGATTTTATTGTCCCCCGATAGGTAAATGTATAGAAAAGGCGTCGGATATAACGAAGCTATGCCGAAGATGTTTTCGTGTTCCCAAATGGGTTCGTTGTAACGAGTTTTTACCTACGAGAGTTAAGAATCGAAACACTAATGCTTTTCCTTAAATGTTTTCCGAAATTGTAATTCTTTTACTACAAGTTTTTTTTTCGCCGTATTTCCTTTTCAACTGTACAAGTAGAATGCCAGGGCTTAAATTCAATCAAAGAACCATCCCTTTCAATTTATTTGATTTTCTTACTATTTTAGTCAAACGTTATTACCAGTAGTTAATGCAGCAATGACGTTTTTACATCTTCTAAAGAAAAAAGAAATAACTCTAGATAATAATTAGGTTGTGGCCATTGGACCAGACGCTCACATGATCTTGCAATTCAACCAAACTCCCTCCAAATCTCCCAAAACTGACCCTAACGCCAACGATGATCTCCCGATCAAAAACAACGTTAACAACGCTAAAATCATGGCATTGTAATGCTCCCCTTCAACGGCTGATTGAAAAGAAACCGGAAGGTACTACAATTAATGCAAACCCCACTAGCTTCTTCTGTAGCACCCGCCTCCGTCACGAAAAAGAATGACAGAAGACAAATTGTAAAAAGCTACTCTGGAACGCGTTATTCACATTCTGGGCGGGGAAATGTGACCAGAAAGTTTCTTTTGCTTACGTTGCTAGGAGCAAAGCACAGTTTGGAATACAGTCGTTTGGAAAACGGCGGGGGAGGGGACAAAGTTAAGGGTTTTTGCGTCTGGTGCCAGCAGTGCAAATTGGTGCAGGCCAGGTTTGCGAGTCCGAAGCCTGCAATGCAGACAAGGGGGCAGAAACGGGTGCATCACGCCATTGCATACGTCCCACTCCCCCGCCCCGTTCAGCCATCGACTTCCCTGCAGCAATAACACGAGTTGCTGACGTCACGTGTTCATGCAAACAGAACACCCAACTACCATTCCATTATGATATGAAAATGCATCTTTTACAAGCTCGTTTCCATTATCTGCCTTTTTTTCATGATCATTTTGTTCTTCTTGCTGTGTCATAGACCCGCCATTTCGATTCGATCATTTGTCGGCGTAACTTAACGGATTTGTGCGGAACCTGCTTGAGGGCAGCACGGGACGTTGACACACTTCTCCACGGACTCTCTTTAACTCTCCCTTGCCATTCTTTTTTTCCCTAACTTCTCTCATCAACTAGCAATACTCTTCATAATGCCTGCGGATCTTGAAGCTCTACGAATGCTTTGTTTCGAAAGTGAAGACGGTGGCGGACATGTTCTTCAAGAAAAACTCGAACGTGTACCCAGTGGACAACTTTGAATTTCATATAGTGCAGCTGCAATTGGGTCAGCAATAAGTGTTGGTGTGGTGGCGAACAAAGAAAAACTTCATTGGAGACAATCAGCCTTGATCGTGCCTCGTTTTCATCACATAACTGCTGCACTTTAAAAAAAGAAGACTTAATTCATCTACATACACGACATCTCTTGCTCTCACGTTTCACCAACCATAACAAACCATAAATCTCTTTCATATTAATAACTTAGCATGCAAAAACGGGTAGTTTCCTAACGCATAAATTTTGTAAAAATGGTTCATTTGCGCCTCACCACATATCAATGCCTTGCATTCATTGCTTTCTAATACCCTCGTCAAGATAAAAAAGGACACTTTTGAAAATTTTCTTCTCCAGCTCTTCTCGAAATTATAAAAACTTTTGTCCTTCCTTTCCAAAGTAGATATATCCATTGTAATTTACATTTCCTCACCGGGAAATTACGATGACGAATGCATTGCATACCCTTCCTCATCCCCCACCCCACCCCCACAATGATCCACTAGGCAAACTTTAGAAGCTACCGCTAGACTAGACAAACGCAAAAACATGAATTTGTTATAACTTTATCGACTGTGCTATCAAGCCAACTCATCATTGATCTCATGTGGGGGGATCCCAAGCTACCAACACCGGGCAGAAGGTAGGATTCGTAGGTATCTTTTACCTGAGCGACTGCGTGACTTTTTTGAATTTCTGAAGCCTAGTTTCCAGATCAACAGTGAGTTAGAGCAAAAGCCAACGCGATTGAAACGCGAAGGTGAACTCTGGCTAACAAAGAAAAAAGCCAATAAATATACAACTCAAAGAATGGACATGACAAAACAAGGACCCGGTCCCCGCTCCCACCAGTCAGTTAGCCCGACTTACGGACAGAAACACGACAACTTGAAATAAAACACGGACAGAATTAGAAGAAATTAGGTGCTTGCTTAGCCATTTGGTACCAAGAGAGCTCGCTTCAAAAGTCATGCGCAAAACATCCTCACCCGTTTAAGTGGTCAGGATAAAAGGCTGGCCAGTAATATGCATTCAAACTTGGCCCCAGCATTGCAGTTTACTTCAACAACTAATGCAATTTGGGGAAATATGTGCGACATATGAAGGGTATGCATGTTTTGTGCTCAAATACATTTCTAACACCAGACAATGTGTCCTTTCAGTGTTTCGCCTTTTCCTTCCTAAGATTTCTGGTTTAAATAGGGCATTATGAGAGATGAGTTTTGAATGGGGCAGTGAGCTTTCACTGGAGCTGAAAGGGGAAAAGGACGCCATTTGGTTTCACAGCTTTCGCATGTTAGGGAGACCTTCGCGTGACACAATCTCCTGGGTGATAGACAAGTTCCTAGCAGCCAGCATACTATTCAAGAATAACGCTTGGATTGTTGACACGAACGTACACGAACAAAGCCAAGTCGTTCCATAGCTGAATATCGTTATTTTCCCTTTCCACGAGCATTTCAAAAGTCGGTAGCATATAAAGACCTAAAAGGGATAAACGGCTCCGATAGAAGGTATGTACTCACCCGTAGCTCTTCTTGGCGCTGAAAAGCTCTCATCATAAGTAGTTTTTGCTGTTCTTCATCGACGGGTGGCTCGCGAGGAGGGATACCTAGTCCTTTTCGCTGTATTTTGACAATAACCTTGCTTTTTTCGTTTCGACCAACGTAATCAGACAATTTCTTTTCAGGCGCCATGGCCTTGCCGGCAAACCATAGCTCAAAATCGTCGGAAGACAACAATTCCTACATACGGGACGTAATTTTTTTATTTGCACTGGCTGAAATATGATGTAAGATATTTCATACCTTCTGGTCAACTGAGTTTGAAATGATTTTCTGATTGAATTCTTCGCGGAGATGATCAGGCAATGTTTGGATTGAACCACGAATTATGTCCAGAGCTTGGGAGCTGATCTGCTTGGTGAGATATACGTTGTGTTCCAGCTGCTTCTGTACATAAAAAGGAATTAAATTGTTATGTTATGATACACTTACAAACGTCTTCATAAGGCCTTACTTTTCCTACAAGGTTTTTGGCTTCTTGGGCTACTCGAAGAAGGACATCTATTTGATCAGGGCTGATTTGTTCACTTGACGATTTGGCCTTTTCTTCTAAAGCTAAATTACACGGTTCAATAAAAGATATACACGAAAGACTTTGGTATTTGACACATGTACTTGTTTATGGACTTTGATATTGATTAAGGAGCAAAACTTACCGGTTGCAGCTTTGTGCACATTTTTTTGGCTATTATAAATGAACCTGAGCTCGTCAAGAATATCTCTCATTACTGTAGACGTTGTGCACTCAAACAAGAACAAGCTTTCGTCTGATCTTTTCACATGAAGAATGACCATGTTCGAGGCAAAATGGTAAGGACTGTTTTCTAAGGAATGGACCTTTACAGCAAGGCGAAACAAACACACGTGTTTATTTTTAAAATTTTATATAAACAGACTCATAAAAGGTAGCCGACTGCGTGGGAACTGAACGACGAACCTGAAACTTAGCGGTTCGCGCTTCATCGCTTATACAGCAGAATAGCGCGGGATGCAAAAGAGACGACAAATTGGGATATTTCTTTCATCACGTTAAGATCTATCGGCAAAAGATAAAATTTGTAGGTTTTGATAACTCAAAAAAAGTACCTAATGCTGATTTAAAAGTTATCGGTGACTGCTTTATTTTGTCATGTACAAACAACGACTTCACTATCTATGGCCGTGGAGGATATTTTCCCGCCGTTCGCAAGGAAACTAAGGAACAACCGTCGTACAGCTCCAAGCCTGATTGAAGTAGCCCATACCGTTCCATACCACAGAAAAGCCCAGAAAATTTTCTAATTGGTACGGGTATTTTATTCACCTTTTGTATAAAATGGTGGTAGGAGAACAAAAGAATGCATAAATAGTCTTACATTTGCCCGTAGGAGATAACAGAAAAAAAATCATAAAAATAACACGGGTAGAAGGAATCCTGTAAACACCCAACACCTCGGACGAGTCCGTCCTATAAGCAATAGAATACAAAAACTTTAACAGCAGTCACATCACTTCAGAAATACCACGAATCATTTAAAGCTCATTGTGTGTCCTCTATAAATACCACATGGAAAATTGAAATGGATAAAGGGCAAAGCCATGTAAGTCGCAATTATTTACAGCAATTTCCAGCTACTCCATTGGCCAGGACTTGCAGGCTCTTCAGTTCGGATACTCATGGCATTACCAGCCGTAGCTATCTGAATTACGTATCCTCCAGTTGTGTCATGCCACGGCACAATGGTTTGTAGAACTGCAAATCCTGGCTTATCTTTGCTTGAATATCCGAAGTCGTTACTCAAAACGATCCCTTCTTTCGTCTTGTATTCGTAATATACGCCGGGTCCTTTCGCTCTGTACGCGTCGGGAAGGGAATTTTCGTTACGTGTATCAGCGATACCGACCTTGTTAATCGGACGCTGATCGAGACTGGTTTGGACAGCCACCACAGCTTTTTCTAGAGCGGAGAGAACTGGATCAATTTTCTTCAGAAACGTTTGTAACGCGTTTTGAATTGCTTCTTCGCGGTCAAAATTAATTTTCTTTTCCAGCTCTCCTAGACTGGACGTTAAGTCTTCTTTTCGTGCAAGATCTCCAGACAGGCGCTCTAGCACTTTTGCGACTATAGAACCTTCGTCGCATTTGCCTAGTGAGCAAGTGTCGTTCTTGTCTGATTCACCACTAGCTCCAGCCTGTGACCCCGATGCACTTGAATCATAGGTAGAAATCATGCGCAAAATACGGTCTTCAAGGTGCTCTATTAGTCTAGGCATTTGCAGCAGTGCAGCGATAAAGGCGGTGTTCATAACCTGCTCATCTTGGACTTTGGCTGAATCAACACCCTTGACTTCAGCCTTCTGCGAACCCTCGTTGCCTGTAAAATATTCCAACTCAGACAATTTACAGTTTGATAAAGACATTTCTAGAATTACCTGTCGGTACTGGGTGAGCACATATTAG
Organism: Triops longicaudatus; assembly: GCA_022885665.1. Lineage (NCBI taxonomy): Eukaryota > Metazoa > Arthropoda > Branchiopoda > Notostraca > Triopsidae > Triops > Triops longicaudatus. Next base: position 183,941 of record JAGQDJ010000135.1, read on the forward strand.
AAGACTGTGGACAGAAAAAATCGTAAAGTAGAAAATCCACATTTTAAATTTTGGTCACTGAGCCACGACGCGTTTAAACCAAACGTAGCTTTAACGGTCAAATGAGAGTAAGATTATAGTGGGATTTCACGCACTCGTATACCTCCAGTCACCTGACACAAACGGCTGAGCAACGTCCTCGAAGGTTTGGCAGGTCAGAATAACTAAATTTAACTCAGGTTAAGACCGTCAGCTTTCTTCAGGTCAGTGGCTTCTCCGGTAAACTTGTTGTTTCTAGTATCATAGGTCCATCCAATTCCAAAGATCTAAAGTGCATATTTCCACTCCAGAATCATTAAGAAATATCAAGTGCATCTAATTCTAGCAATTACAATGAGTGAAATTTCTTCACTGCGTAAAACAATTTCAGTTTATTTGTATATATTTTGCAGGACAAGGAACAAGAGTAATGAAATAAAGCACGAAAATAATGTGAGAGAGCTGGCTGTTTTTTGTTAAATGAATTACAAGATCTGCGTTTCACGTCGGGACGGAAAGGTGTAATGAAACCATTCCTGGTAGCTATTTAGTGCTTGTGATCCTAGCTGATGAGAGTACGCCAAGGAGTCCAGGTATTGGGAAAGAGAGCTCTCTCGTTTCTCGTGCGGATTTCTCGCCCAGCATAAGCAATTTGTATGACAAAGCCTCCGAACGTATCATGCCACGGTACTATGGTCTTTGCAATACTATATCCATCGTCTTGCTCGTGGGCATAACCAGCAACCTTGGGCAATTCAAGTCCACTGTTGGTACGAAGCTCATAGTATACACCCATTCCCATTTTGCGGTAGTCCGCTGGAGACATATTTACGCTACGTCTGTCTGCAATACTTGTCATGGCTGGGGTACCGGATCGGAACTGGATGGCATTTATCTTCTCTTCTAAGGCCGATACTGCTTTGTCGATGTTCATTTGCAAGCTTTTCATTGCTTCTGCAACAATTTGCTCGCGGGCTGCCTTCAGTCTACTGGCCAGATCCAACTCCTACAAATTCCGTTACATTAATTCACGTTACCTGTTAAGTTGCTGGCTTTAGAAAGATTTCGTAGTCAATTTTGAGACTTCTCTTTCGCAAACAATTCACTTGCGCTGCACAGTTATCGACATTAACGAAAGATGACGTGAACTGTCCAACGGAATTTACCCTGGTAGCATTAAGGCGCCTAAGAGATTCTTCCAGTTTAGACACCGCCTGAGACATCTGGGTTAGCCCAACGTTTGTTGCATTATTTGTAGTATTGCCAGCTGCTTTTCGTGCCGCGTCCTCGTTAATGAAGACAGTTTGCAAGCGAGAGGTTGTTAAAGGATTTGTTCCGTCCAGCTGGGTGCCTGAAAGAATTCAGATTTTCATGAATTTCGTTCCGCAGTAATTGCTTTCATAGCCGATGTAGACTATAGTAAAGTCACTAAAACTACCTAGTAACATTTGTGCCATGTGCTGTAACTATTTAGCAATCGTAAGTAGAAGATATTTAGTATACGGTTACCGTTTGTCAACGACAGTACCCATGAGTGATGAAACAAAGTATTAAAAGTGAGGCCAACAAGTAAAAACTTCCACATCTTCACAACACTGAGCAAACGACGAAGAGTTGTGAATAGTTTTGACTGACTGGTAGAAGTGCTAAGTATGGCCTAGTATTTATGATCAATTGTCGATTGTTTCCTTACTTTTAAAATTTCCCGAGGTTTCATGTATCGCTCTCGTATTTTCAACACGTATAAGTTTTATAAGAGTGCAAGTCGCAACATGTCTTGTCACCAGTTTCCTTTGACAGGACGCGAGCTCACGTCGTTAGTGTGAAAGCTCACCTTCATGGAATTCACAATGCGTGCATTCTTTAAACCACCTGAACCTCGGGTTTCATTTATGGAACACAATAACAAACCACACAATATTTTAGCGTTGGTTCAGCTTGCAAATCACATTGCTAACTGCGCCTGTTTTACCAATTCTACCATTTTTAAACCGATTCACGTTATTGCTACCATGTTGTTTTCAGGATTAGAAACTCCGTAGAAAGTTGCGTACCTAGAGCTGCGTTTGTTAACGAGGTCACTTCAAACGGCTGACCTAGTGTAACTCTTGAAAACGTAGGAGCTCTTACCGTTTACTACTAAACTAGTACGTTCTTATCTTCTTGATATGTTATTTTATGTGTTTGCTAGTAAAAAAATCATTAATTGCGAGTATTCTTCTGTCATGTACAGTTGAATTAAACCTATTTTTTATGTTGTACAAGCAGTAAAACTCATAATAATGGACGATGTTAGTTGTTGTCACGACGTTATGCACTTGCGCTTTCATCTTATGCTTGCAGCAAAATTTGTTTTTTAATATTTTCGCAGAAATATTTGCCTTCTGTATTTTTCTTAATATTTCCTCGCACATATAACATTTAATTTGTTATTGAAAATTATCTTTCCTAACCGACGCTTACGTTTTCTAGCCAAATAGGCTATGACTTTTTTCGACTCTCCGGAAAGGTACCTTCGAGTGAAATCTGCTCATTCCTCTACAACTACGAAAGATGACTAAGGAGATTATTTCAGTCTTTTTAAGTTAGTTAGGTTCATACCCTAAAGCAACATCGAGGATTCTGTGTTGAAAGAAAACTCATGTCTGGACATAGAGCTGCATTGTGTATATTTATTTGCTGAATACGGAGTTGAAACAAATCAAAAGCGATTCTACATTGTTAACTTGGGAACAGATTGCTTGTAGCATTATAAAAATGAAGACAAATAGTTGCCGACACGCAAGTGGAGTTTCCAAACCGAGTTCGAAATCTTCCCTCTGTTTAACTGCTCCAGAATCGCCATCCAGTCCAGCTGTTCGTTCTTCCGAAATCCTCATCTCGAATACGGATCTCGTTGCCGGCATAAGCGATCTGTATTACTCTACTGCCCGATGAGGCCATCGGAACCACGGTCTCTACGACTGAGTAGCCATCCCATAACCCGTGCAGGTATCCAAAAATCCAAGGCAAGCCAATGACTAGGTTGTTTTTAGATTCGTAGTAAACGCCCATTCCTTTATTCCGGTAATCGATTGGGCCCAGATTTAGTGAACGAGTATCAAGTACACCTGTTTGAGATGGAGTATTCATTTGGGATTGGAGGGCGGCTATTTTCTCCTCGATGGTTGATATGGCTTTGTCAACGTTCACCTTGATGGCCTCTGACGTATATGTAACAAGTTCGGCGGTAACTGTACTTACTCTACATCCTTCCTCTTGGTCCTGTAAAGAACTGTTGTTAATTGTATCAAATCTTAAAGTTCCAGTCAATCAAGAGATCAAATAAACGTGTTACAAAAGAAGTTCCTACATTCCTAAACAGGAAGGACTTTTTTTTTTAAGTTAAGCTCGAGCACTTACCTTTCCAGCAAATAGATATGGAACAATTTCGTCAAGCGTACTTATGACACGGCTAAGGCCAGTGACAGTATTTATGTCAATAATGGGTTCTACAGTCTGTCTGGTGCCCACGTTCACAAGAATAGCCTGTAAGCGCGTAGGACTCAGACTTCCGTTCAAATTCTGTAGTACATCTGAAAAAGATTAAACGTGACAAGTTTGATTGGGTTGTGGGTTGAACATTTTGAATTGAGTATAAAATTCCTAATAAATAGGTTTCTGAACACTTGCTATAAAAATCCGTGAAGAGCTTATCCCAAAAAAAGGTTCTACCTGTAATGAAAACTTACTACTAGTTGTGATATTCAGATTAGCGTGAGCGAAATAGCTACTGATGGAAGCAAACAAAATGAGATTCGCCCACATTGTCTTAATGCTACACAATGGAAGGTTGACTGTCGTTGGCTGTTCCTGTAAAACTGTCGGGACGGTAACTAGCGATAGGTACCTATAAGAAATTGCGCGGGTTTATTCAGCGCTCGAATATTCAACACTAGTGGCTCAACGAGTGTTCTCTTTTGTCCAGAAAGTTGATACTTCAATAATCAGAATCGGAAGAACCGTCAGTATCGAATAACAGTATCATGTTTGCTGTCTTTTAGTGATTTCCAAAGTTCAGAGGTATAAAGGTTGAATGAATCCTTTCAAAGATCGCCTTTATTGGAAACCCATCTTACTTCATTGTATCATTAAAATTTTATTAACTTTTAACCTCTTTTCGAATGTGGTGGCTGTACAATATTTTCATTTTTTGTGCCTGTGTGGCTCTAGTGAAAAATATTTTAAGTTAATTGATAAAATTTCATTAGGGAAAAGCAATGGTTAACCCCGCACGATGTTATTTTTTACATAACACCGCGATTCATTGTGACAAATGAGAAGCATTGCGCTTGCAACAATTCGTATAAAAAATGAGCTCGATTTCCAAAATAGTCAAGCAACTAAAGGCATAAGAGACTTTCATTTTGACTTGCCGTTCATAGGGTCTCGATCGGGTGCTATTTATCCTCACCGTGGTTGAAAATTGACGTAATCTAATTATGGCTGTAAGTTCTGCATATCGACCGAACGTTTACACGTTTTATGCAGTTTTCGATCGAGTCATTAGGATAGGGGTTGCAGTGCTTTAGTCATCTTTTTACTGGGTCAGTATGGTCTCCAATTTCTCAAGCTTTAGTTTCTCAATGTTATTATTTTTTTAATACGAAAATTACATTTTCTAATTGCAAATTTCGATATAATCGTTTAATTCGCTTTCTGTATGCCTGTTATCACTCAATTACTATTGCGAAACCGGTATGTTAGGGAGTCCCAAATAATTTTGAACGTGACTTTTCATTTACTCCCGTCTTTTTTTCATTTTCGCACGAATCATACCATATACAGACACTCATGCCGCGGGTAAACAAATACTACACTGCTAAGAACCAACATCTGCAACACTTTACATTTATCAAGGAAGGGCTGTACAAGGGGAATTTTGACAAGGAGCAAATGAATATTAGAGTAACGCGCTCCCCGTTTCTCTTGACGCACAACAGCAACTCTCGTCAGGCTTCGTCGTCATAATAGAAAAAAAAAAGACAGTACTAGCCATGCAACACTGGAAAAGGAGCCGGGAAGTTCCAAATAAAATGACGGGAGCGAGAGTAATTGTAGTGCTTGTAACTTGGTGGCCGAGAACGCGGGACGCTTACCATAACTTCTTAAATAAAATGCCTCCGCACAAAAAGCGAAGAATTATTATGAGCATAATGGCGATAACTGCGGAAGGGGAAGTGGGGTAACCAAGAAGCCATATGGAAGAAAGGACCAAAGAAAAGTATCACAATGCTGCAAACGGGACTTTTGGCATTTTGTGGTTCTGTGTAAAAATGGTTGTTTTATATGCGAGAAGTGCTCAGGGGTTGAAAGAAAAGGGGTTGGATTCAGTTGCGTTGTCCTAGATCTGACCGCTGGGTTGGTGGCAGTCCATTTTGCGTGGAACAAGCTTCTTTCTGAACGTGAACGATACTCAATAAAAGGTCAATCGGGATTTAAGGGGGATTTGGGTAACTAGAAATCAAGGAACATCGGCAACATCTTGCAAGTGATTTCAGAGTTGCCTAAGCCCGACGCGTTTGTTTAAGACCTATCTTATTTCTCTTGCTACCGCTAGACGTATTCTGTGGTTCCCGGTCGGGTCAATGGTTCCATAGTCTAAAGAGGGGGAAAAAAGCGTTAGATACAAAAGTTTCACTAAAGTAATTAACGTACCTCTTCGGGTGCTGCAGGTTCATAACTTGTTCTGTTTTGCACTTGATTCTTTTCCAGAGCAAAGCGATCTTCAGTAGTTTTGCGGTAAACTGGATTATCAAAATTCATATTTGCTCCGTTACGTTTCAAAACATGTCGATACAGCAGGAAAGCCAACTACAAAAGAGCTTTCATGAGCAAGACAAAAGAAACTTAATGAAAACATACCAAGGCGAGAATAAGAACTACAGCGGCGACGATACCGATGATAACGCCAGCTAACGCTGTGGGTTCGGCTTCGCTATTGTCTTTCTGTTGCGCAGATGCATCTTCGAATCCTACGGGATCCGTTTGATTTTTACCAACTGTAGAACAAAAAACGTTCCATTAGTCTTCACGCTTTTCAAGAAGAGATTCAACATACTCAAATAATCCCAATATTTGTCAATTACACTCATTCCCAAATCGTTTGCGACTTAACTTTCCACAAACAGGTTCTCCCAACACGCACGTAGTGACTAACCACTAAAGTCCTGATATACTTTCTAATCTTATCACAACTCAGATTGACAAACAACTAGACTAAAGGTTAATACGATAGTCACCATGGTGATCGTTAAGCAATAGAAGGTGGGGATGCAAAATACATCGCGAAGTTTCCTTAACAATAATTTATTACACATAAGTTATGTACGACGTCCTAACTTAAACGTCAATGAGCTAGGCATTTAGACATAGTCCTGACGTGTCACAAACCAGAAAGGAACTAGTATTCTCCTCCTCATTAATTAAACGAAACAAACCAACAAACTCACTCCATTTTCCTTCTAAATTTCAGTAAATAAAGAAGGTTAAATTTCGGCTCGTTACGTGAAGGAGAGAGTTTAAACATATTTAAAAAATTACAAACACAAAAGCTAATATACATGTTCACAACAACTTAATATAACTGTTGTAAGGAAAAATACTGTTTCTACGATTAAAAAAAATAGTAGAACTCGAACATGACGTACACTTCATTTGCTTAGTGCACCTACTGAGAAATCACTCATGCACCCAACACAGTAGAATTAATCCCCCAAAGCTGTCACATCACCGTCCGTTCAAGCTTCAGCCAAATATTATTTAAAAGCGACAGGAAGCAATTTGCAATACCCCCGCCCCAAGACACCTTCAACCATCCTTCTGTTATTTCGCTGTCATCCCACGTATAATGGTTGCATTCACCCACCTGGTTTTGGAACTTCAACAATGCTGACTTGCTCAGTTGCATGCGTTGATTCCCTTTCAGCCGTTGTTAAAGTTGGAGGAGTTTCTTTCACCTGAACAACCGTGGCACTCGAATTTCCCGCTGCCGGGGGCCGAGGCTGTAAACGAGCTGTTAAAATTTCCAATCGTCAGTTAAAGCCACATTGTCCCCCCATTGTCTTGGTTTCAAGTTAGTATCTTCGATGACGATCATGCTGGTAAGACCCCCAAAAAGCAGAAGAACATACAAAACGATTTACCGTACCTTCTTCGACGCAGTTAAGTCTGTCGTTGGTTAAGACGAATCCATTCGGACAGGCGCACGACACGCGAGGGGATGCAGAATTGAGCTGCGGAGCGGGCAGACACAAATGCGAGCACCGACCGTTCAAGGGAAGACAGTAATTGATGCCTTCAGGCTGACGGTAAGCATGATACACGTGAACTGTCATGGGCATAACCAACTGGAATACCACAACGAGAAAAAAGGCAAAGGGATTTTAAATTAGTGACGCTTCTGGTTTCTGTATCATTAGAAGCATCTAGACATGTCTCCCACCAAAATAAAAGTGCAGGTATGCAAGAAAGAGGAATGTTGAAAAACAAGTGGAATCAGACGTTTACCCAGTGGGTGGACGTAACCGGAGCTGCATCCTTGCCGTTGAACTTATTCGCTTTCATGATAGCTTGTTGATCCCAATCGCTCCAGTAAATCCAATCTTCGAAAGTGGTGATGGAAAAGGGATGTTTCAGCAGTTCAGGGGATGTGAGAATCAAACGACGCTGAGAGCCGTCGAGATTGCAAGACCCGATGAGATTCAGCTTTGCATCAGCCCAGTACAACTTCCGAAGCACGAGATCCAGTGTGATGCCGTTTGGCCATTTAATGTGGGAATCCACAATAACTTGCCGGTGTGTTCCATCCATTCCAGCGCGTTCAATACGAGGAGAAACGCCCCAATCGCTCCAATACATCCATCTAGACACCCACAAGATCGAGAAAGGCTTTTAAAGACACCATCGTCATTTTAGTGTATAAGAAACACGTGAATGCACCGTCTAAAAGATTGCCAGTAAGAGCTATGCACATAAGGAGGGAAGTCTAACTGAAAACGTCAAGTAGTTTCTACCGATAAACAGACAGCACAGGCGTTTGGGAACTCAAAATTGAATCCCTATTATATTAAATATTATATTTTTAGTATTACCGCCTTCTGTGACAACCGAAGACGACATATCGCAAATGCGATATCGGTATTTTTTTTTTTCTAAATACATTCGTAAAAAGTGACTGGATTTCTTTGAACATCATAGTAATTCTTCACAAATTTTATACATATTAATTCTTACCCATCAATAGGATCCAACGCAATAGATCTTGGTTCCTGAAGAGCATCAATGACTAGAGATTTCCTATTCCGCCCTTCAAAATCAGCAACCGAGATAGTGTTTTTGCCCGTATCGGTCCAATACAAATGGTTATAAATCCAATCCACTGCCAAACCGTCCGCAGTTATCAAGTCGTCTTGCACGACAACGGCTGACGACGAGCCTTCGTCAATCGGCGCTCTAAGTTTTTATAAAAATATTTAGATGCAGTCGATCTACTTTTTATATCTATTTTTTACTTGTATATCCTCTCGTCATGGGCATCACTCCAGAAAATCATGCCAGTTTTGAAGTGAAAATCCAAAGCTGTTGCCGAGCGGGTGCTATTCACAATAGAAGTCATATCCTTGCGATCCAGAGCGAGGCGGCGAATGTCAGTCCGATGGGCGAACAGCAAAGAGGCGTGTCCTTCAATAGCTTTGCAAAGAGTTCGATCTTGGGGATCCCGCTGGTACCCTTCCAGGCATTCGCACTTGAAAGATCCCTTTTCGTTGATGCATGTTTGAGAACATACCCCCGGTTCTTGACATTCATCAATATCTTTGGTGTCGAAGAGAAAAAAAAGTAAATTAATTAACGCTCTGTCGCTCAGTTTCTCGTATTTCTTTTCTATTAAAAAACGGAAAGAAAAAAAATGAAAGCGACAGGATGAAACCCATAGCGTGACAAAGTATACTTACCATCGCAGATTGCATTGACGAAGCAATCCTGATCTGCACTTGTACAAGTAAATAAAAGCAGCGATAGAAAAACACACCAAAATGGATTAAAGCATTGTTTGTAAGCGCAAGCTTAGTGAGCATTTTATTGTGTCTGGCTCAAGCAATCAAAAGCGAAGGTCTTTTGAGTAATTTACCATCGCATGTAGCATTTCCAACCAACTTGAACCCTGGCCGACATTCACAGCGGTAGCCCCACGGCGTGTCAATGCAGTTGTGCGTACAGCCTCCGTTGTTGATGGCACATTCGTTCGTGTTGCAACGGCCTTTAGGCTCATCTTCCCAATTACCACAGTCGTTCTTTCCGTCACAGACTTTGCTGAGGGGCAAACAAAGTCCGCCCCCGCAATCAAACGTGGTTTCCAAATCGCACTGTGCAATTACCGTTGCTAAATACGGTAACAATATATATAATTACCAATGTTTTCCGAAACCCAAATTTTTCTCTCAATTGTTGTCTTTACCATTGCACTGGTGTTCATCAGAACCATCCGAACATTCCGTTTGTCCGGAGCACTGTAAATGACCGGGTATACAGTCGCCGTTATTGCACTGAAACTGATCAGGTCGGCACGTCGCTGCACTGCAGTTGGCTTCGTCTGAGTGATCTGGACAGTCATGGTCACCGTCACATCTCCAGGAAAGATGAACGCAGTTTATACGGTCCGCGCACTCGAACTCTTGGGGATTGCAGCGAGACGTTACATTTGGACTTGAAGAAGGGCAGCCCTACATTGTAAAACAAAGCCCGTTAAATACAACGGTACGCAATTCTTTTTCTTTTTCATTAACTAGCATAGCTGATACTTCAAAATTATCTTCATTATTATATAGCAGTTAGCATTATTCCTATAATAAAAACGAACAGGATAAACTTCGCTACCCAGAATGGGAGTTTTGATTTGCCTGTAACGTAATTTATATTATTGTTTTATTAACGCCGCAGGAAACTTTTAAGTGCGACCATTCCGTGCTACAATATTAATTACACTTACGATTTCATCAGATCCGTCGTCGCAGTCGACGTCAACGTCACACCGCCATTTGCTTGGAATACACTCGCCGTTTCCACAACTGAAATGCGTATCTGGTGAACACGTAAATTCCGGACAGTTCTGTTCGTCTGACTTGTCTCCACAGTCATCTGCGCGGTCACAAACCCAGCGTTTTTCAACGCAAAGTCCGTTGGCGCAGGTGAACTGGTCAGCAGTGCACGTAATATCTATCAAACAAAGACATCAATGTGACATGAACAGAACGCTATTTGCACAGCTTCGACGTAATTCAAATTTGTTCTTACTGCAGGCTTCTTCGTCGGAGTCATCGGCACAGTCACTGTGACCGTCACACATCCATGATAGGGGAATGCATTCTCCAGGTCGACTTTTGCACGTGAATTGTTCCGAGTTACACATGCGAGCTTCTGTAACATGACAAAAATAAACCTCGGTAAGTATTTCGCTTACAGTACAGGACAGGAACAAAGAAATATGAATTCTGCACAAGTCACACACTAGTCTTCTTTATAGCTTTCTGGTATTTTCCGCTATTCACAACTCATAACACTTGGATGCGGAATTTGTAACAAGCCGAACAACCGCTATATTCACGATAAATCTTCGAATTTTAGTTCCACATTTACGTTATTTTTTCAGCAGATATACATGCGTGATTTAAGGGAAGTCGAAAGCAACCGACTACTGCCCTTCTTGCTAAATCCTCTTTTGTTGCTCGTATATTGAAGGAAATAAAGCACGCTTTTAGCCTGCATTTCTATTTACTCTTGAAGACGTAGCATTGTTAAGGCATACACACAAAGCTCAGTAATATTTCATCATTGTTATCCTATTTCGTCGTTATCCTGACCGAGACATCATTCAGAAAATAGGGACATTCCGATTGACTAGAACCCTTTCCCCTTGCGAGTTCGTAGATGAGAGTTGCAATGGGCGCTTCCTCGGCAAAAATACAGGTAATAGGAGACGCGTTGAGAGGTAAATTCCCACAGAAAAAAAAACTAGAAAAATAATAAACGCCAGCTGGTTTTGATGTTTCCCAGAGTAATATTTCGTGTACCAAAACCTCGTAAATTATACGGAAAGTATGTTCTGTATTTTCCGTTCGAAGTCAGTTGCCGCTCTTTTCTTTGTTGCTGCCATTCGAGCGAACTCGCTGAACTGGAAAACATGATCAAAATGTCATAGCAGGAAGCATTTCTGAGAATATTTTCTCGGCTTTTTTCATCGATCAGTGTTTGCATGGGCGGTTTGATATAGCTTGTAGTATGCTGCACACCCGCGTTTAAAAGAGTTAACAAACAAGACGAAAGAAAAACCTTACCACGAGCAACAAAAGAAGTACATTGCTGGCTACCAAAAAATAATTAGAAAAATACGGAAAAGTATCTTACGGCACACTTTGGGATCCTCATCGCTTCCATCCTCACAGTCTCTTTCGGAATCACACTGCCATCTTTTGGGTATACACCGGCCGTTGGTGCATCGAAACTCGGACTCCGAACAGGTTGTGACTTCTGCAAAATAGGCAAAAAGTACAATGGTTACAAGAGAACTGGAATCATATTTTCAGTAACGACTCGAAAATTCTATCGCTGGCTCCCTCGACGGACGAATCTATTTATAATACTTTTGTTTCACTTCCGCAGTTGTTGTTTTTTCAAGCTTAACAAAAGTCACACGACGCCGTGACCCAAATGAGTCAAATTTTTACATCAGACATCGTACGATAGCTCAAGTGTTCGCCCCACCCAACTGGAAAGGCCACCAAGTCTCGGTCAGCGAAAAATATACGGGACTTCCTTTCTACCTGATACGGCAGGTATGCGTTATTTCTCAGCAAACGAGAGAAAAAGGTGGAAAGTGCGGCAATTCTTTCCCATCCTTTCTTAGAAGCGGGTGCGCTGTATAGCGTGAAACTAGCCCAGAGGTAGGGCAATGACGTAGAGCCAGAAGCTTCCGATGAGACCATACTAGTCAGCCAATCAGAATCGAGTATTTTCCAACACGCACAGATGACGCTTCAGAACACGTATGACGTGGAGGTTTCCTTCTCGCTAAAAAGATTACTATTACCCTACGACATGGAACGCGCAGACCTTGATTCCAAGATTAGCTCAGTGCTTTACAGCTAAAAAGAGCGATAGTAAAAAAGGAAAGAATGCTTGCTATCTCGCAAGCGGAACCGGTTAGGAAGCACATGTTAAGAGTGGGACCATACGCATAGACTGAACTACGCTCGCTTTTTTCTGAATGAACTGTCCTTTTACAGTAGAGTAGGCCTTGGCAAGGAAACGACGAGGCATTTTTAAAGAGTGTCAAGCAAGGTTGCCCGGTTTGCCCATGCAGAAACGGCAGGGCGCATTGAGTAGGTAGCGTATATGTCAAGAGTCATCGACTGCATCGTACGATGTGTAAAGCTACGGAAAAACCGTGCACCTCTTTCCCTACCAGTCTGCGCAGGCAAGTCAAATATACCAATCATGGCTTTGAATTACTAAGGCTGACGCAATAACAGGTCATACGTACCTGAAAGGCAATTTATACAAATCCAACAGACATTTCTCACAAGACGTTGTTGTGACGACAGAATATTTTATAAGTTGCGTATCATAAAAAACGAGCAGATTTTTCTTAGTGAGTAACCCTGTTGCAGACGTCCTTTCCAAGGCATTTCAAGACAGGACATTCTACATAGATTTATTGCCTTGTAAGTAAACATTCCAAACGCTATCTTTTGCAAACCGCGTGTTGATCGAGGAAAGCACGTTTTTATAGGGTAACTCTGCATTTTAAAAGGCTGCCTTTGGGCAAAAGAGGCCATTAATAATCCTGCAGTTCTTTTTTCAATGTTACAAGTCCGATAATGTGATTGTAAAACCTCACTACACAAAAAGAATGCCTTCATGATGAGACAAAAAAGGTCCGGTCGAAAGTCCGTAATACTAAGGAAAGTTTTTTTTTAATGTTAGCTATAAAAAATGTGACTCTAAGCCTTTCTGTATATTAATGAGCCTATGCATTGTCTTCATAAGCTTCTTCCTAGGTTCGTTGCGATTTAAAATAACGAGGGACGTCACTCAATTTTTGCTCCATTGCCTTCCTTCGTTTCCCTGTCGGCCATAACTTTCTCGAAGAAAAATTCGAATAAGGCTTTTTAGGCTTTCTGTCATGTGCATGACGGATCAATACGGCGCACATACCACATACACAAACCCGATGTCACTTGCATACACTTGCACAAAGCGTTTGACATGCTGCAACATGACTGCTCCTATCGGTCCACCCTTGGTTTCCATCTCGCACGGCGAACAATTAGCATCTCGCTCAAAAACCTCGTCAACCCTCCTAATTCGCCCTGTAAGAGGCTTGTTAATTGGAGCCAGGGATGTGGGCTCTTTTACGTGGCTTTGTCCATTACAGAATCGTGCAAAAGCCTGCAGCAATCATTGCCGTTTCACCCCTGCGCCAGCGTACTACTCAAGGAGAAACTAACCGATCTCGAAGTACATTGCTGGCTGAACAGGCTCTATTAAGCATACGGGCCTGGACTCTCGAGTGGACTTGATAATAATTGTGACTGAAGATGGCATGATAGCGCAAAATCCCTGAAGTGTCAAACCGTACCTCACCGCCCTTGTAAATACAAAGGGAAGCACTTGATCTGGATAAGATAAGAGCTTCAGCTGTCTGATACCTTGTTCACATTATTGACAGAGACTTATCCAGGAAATGACGCGCGCTGTGAACAACGCTGGCATTAATTAAGACAAAACAGATGTACAATCAACGATGTTGACAATAAAACATCCTATCAATAAAACTAACAGAAATAAAAAAAAAAGTTAACCGAAAGCTATATCTTTAATTTGTTTTTATCGCTCATTGTTAACTCACTGGCGTCTTAAAAATGTCATTTTTTATACATTTTTGTACACAAACATTTTCTGTCGCAAATTAGGTGCAGGGAAAATACGTCAAGTCTTGACTGACACGAAGTTCGTAAAATTGGATTTCCGCGGTCTCAAAGGAAACCTTGGAAGCTCGGATACTACCGTACTTTTCCGGTAAGGTAAATTGAGTTGATGAGAACCAGCAACCGAGGCGTCAGATGCCCAGCGTCCAGAGCTCACTTCGGGCGTCGAAACAGTAAAACCAACGTGGATTGTAACTAATACCGAAGTTATGGACAATAACGCACACTTCATACTGCGCATACTTGCACGCAATCTTCAAGAGTCATGAAGTGGACATGCGGTAACCCTGAACTCTGGTTTGAGATTGAATAATATTGTGTTACCAACACTCCCGACATTTCGTTTGTGTAGACGTCACCATGATCTTTCTTATCGCCAAGATTTATGAGGAAAACGAAGACGAAGGCTACGCTGAACATGCAAATTAGCGTAAACTCCGCGTAATTCGGTATCGAAACTGACCAAGCCTTGGCCTCCCAACTCCAATGAAAGTTCGAGAACTGGAAGATAACGTAACGTATTTACGGCAAAACAACGCAATAAATATTTCGGTATCTTCTGCCCCAAATCTGTAGAGTCTAGTACTTAATGACAGCTTACATACTTTACGTCTCTAAAACTTCCTTTTCGTCGTCGAGCCTGTAGTGCAGAATTTTAACAGCCAATAAATTGGATTCAATAACAAAAGAATGAGTAACGAAAGTACAGCAATTATACCCATCGACCCGCACAAAATTATCTAATTATCCTGACTTTACTAAACACAACTGACAATTAGTGAAAGAGATTACACTTTGGTTTCCGAAAGCAATTTACTTTCCGAACTCTATCGACTCAAAGGAATGGATCGGACATTGCACCAAAGTTGGGAAAACAACAAACTCTCGAAAGTTTGCTACACACTCAATTTTTTCCCGAGATCAGAGCAACGATAACAATTCAACGTGTAAGTGAAACTCCTTTCCTGTGATCAGATTAGGCAAACTAAGCTCTTGAATTATGATCCTGACAAGGTGTCGACACAACTTGCCGGTATTCCAATCTATTCTCTCCCAACCGTTTGAAACAACGCGGCTGCAATTTCTTGAACATTCTGCCTACTTATACAGCGTTTTTCCTCTACAAGAACCAAATAAAAATGTAAACATTTTATAGGCTTGAGGAACAACTGTGAGTTTGAGCTATGAAAACGTGAAAACCTCATATACAATACACCCAAAAAGCTACCAGTCTTTTTATTGATTTTCGTCTAGTCTTCAGGGCTTCTGGTCCGTTTACTCGCTCACTATACACCACGAAGGGGCTGAACCCTAGCCGAGTCTAAACCGTTCCCGAGTTTCTATCCCCGGAGAATTGCCCATTTTCTTGTATATTTTTCTGTTCTCAACCTCGCGCGAGAATTTGATTGAGAGCCCTGGGATTTTTTTTATATATATATAAAAAGGTTTTTGGAGGGTCAAAAGAAGCAAAAGTGGCTACGACTTACGAAATATATTACTCTGAAAATACACAATATTGCTGCGTCACATGTAGCCAAGCTTTCGTTACATGGCCACCCATTAAGCCCGGCGTCAATGAAACGGGAGTATTTGCGTCTGAAAGGACTGCTACGCATGTTATGTGACGTCTTTTCCATCGAAACATGTTATGACGTGCACTGGTCGGGAAGTAAGCAATCTTGTACTATTGTAACTGCTCGACATTCTTCTAGTTTTTCAACTGCTTTTCAATTTTCAGACAAAAACTCGCGCAATCGTACCCTGAAAAGCTGCGGTCGAAAAAAGGGTGTCTTGCTTTCTCTCGTAACTCCTCTGACCAGGAAGAAAACTCTTGGCGTTTTAATTGATCTTCTGTAGTATTTTTTTCATCCCCTGTCACTGAACGCGTTTCTCCGCCTGCTTGCGAACACAAGCAAAGCCCATCTGCTGTATTTGCTGTAGCGTGGCGTGGGTTTTAACTTTCCCGCTTCATGAAACAGAACAAAAAGAACTTAACGTCCCCCCTCTCGTTTCTTCTTGCTTCTAAACAATAGTCGGCATAAAGGGGAGAGAAAATCTGTCTTAGGATTGGCGCAACACAACGTGGCGCCACAACGGTAATCCAATCATTGTGCCTTCTAAAAAAACTGCAACGATGGCACTTCAAACCGTTCGCTTCCTCTTGGACACACAAAAAAAGTTTTCTCGTAGTTCGCAACCTACAAGATGAGACCTGCATCCTAACAAGTATTGCCTTTCGAGAAGAAACCAGAAAAAAATCGAAACAGAGCTCATCTTAATGCCGAAAGTCCGCTACCATAACCGTTGTGGTCAGAAGATCTTTGCTTCTCCTGTTCTGATTACGAGAAGAAAACCGAATGAATTTCCCCCTCCTTGGGTCGCCTAAGCTAGATTTTGGTGGTTGCTGTTACGCTTAGCTAGTTTTCTATAACAGGGTGGTTAACCTGAGGGACTTCGTCAGACACGAGACATCGACATTCTACGAAGCCGACCTAAAAAAGGGGTTCTACCTGAATACCCCACATTTAGGAACCCTTACAAAGGCTCCAAGTCAGATTTTTCCCAACACGGCTCATGCACAATCACCTGTTCAGGCCACTAGACAAAATGTCCGGCCGCCCTATTACGCCACAAACGTGCGAAAAAAAAACGAGTCTGAAGCGTTTCTTTCTAAGCAGCGAGAGTATCAATAATGAACCTCCATCCTACTGTGTTAGCTGTATAATACGCAGGGCGACTACCGCTAGGACAAACGCTAGGGACGATCTAGATTTTTTCTTTTTTTAGATGCTCGAAGAGTCAGGCAAGTTTGCTGCTGTCTAGTACAAGTCGCGTCAAGTGCTGTTAAAAGAACTTTAATAAAGGACAAACAATGTTTCAAGCTTTTGGAGAAGCATAAGGTAACTTACGTTTACAGTGTTCTGGTAATTCATCGGTCCCGTCTCCGCAATCATCTTCCGAGTCGCAAACCCAAGACTGCGACACGCATCTTTTATTATTACACTCGAACAAGTGAGACGAACACACACCTGTGAGACAGAAAGAAACAGAGAAGCCGGAAACAAATTAGGACACTTTGAAAGAGCTTTCATTCAAAGAAAACATAACAGCAAGTTCTTAAGTAACCCAACTCACTACGTACGTTCGTGTTCTCAATGCAAACCAGAATAAACGCACACACTCGTGGAGATAAGAGCGATCATTTTATGGCCTTACGGGCAAAAAGTATGCCTTTCTAAACGTGTTATGTAGTACGCATACGCATTTGTCAACTTTTTCTCCATGCAAGGTAGGTGATTAACTGTAATACACTGGATCATAAGAGAGAAAATTGCATAATAGAAAGGGGAGAAAGTAATGCACAGAATATATTTTGTCCAAGAAAAACCAGGTAAATGGCGCTACAATGTGCACATCTTTTCCGCCTTTTCTCGCGACCTACATTCTTTTTTAGCTTTGTTGTCTGTTTCAATTTGGCAAAGGTCTGAAGCCTGGACTTTGCAGTATTCCCGGGCAGCCTCAAATGGATTATGGATTTCGTGTTTGCCGTAGTTGTTTCGCTATTACAAGGAAGAAGGTCGCCCCAAAGCGAAGGAAACCACTTTGAACTTTGGGGCGCTAAGTAGGAATGCTACTCGTGCTCTGACAAAGGTGATCCCACTTTTACGCAAAAATAAATCAATACAACGAAGCTAAGCCTCGCAAGCTTACTTTATCGTATTTTATCGTATAACACAATTACTTGGAAATCAAGGAGCATTTTAGTTTACCTTCAACTTGTGCAACTCCGCATAGCCAGATTGATGCAATTAATGCGATCGTTATAGTCCTAATTACACTTCCACTGAGCATTTTTCAGTTCAAATGCACGACACTGTCTGTTTTCACCCCAACAACTATTGTCGCCGGCTAGTCCGCCAGCAGACAACGATTTATACGAGAATTGAAATCCAGGAAGCTATCCACGCCACTGTGGACTGCCCAAAGCAAGATACTGGAAACGTCAATCGTCTTGCAAAATCTTTCGCGATTGTAATTCGTGTTCAGGTATGTCACGGACTTGGGAACGTCTCTTAAGATGCAAATAACAGAAACACAACAGAAAACAGCTTGCAGCTGGTTAAAACAAAATGAGCTAACAAATCGGTAGACGAAGGGAGAGATTTAAAAGCAACTGGAGCTTGTGTTGAGTTTTTGGTAAGGGACGGCTTGTTTCTGACTAAGTGAAAAAAAAAAACCCGGTTGCCGGTTCTGTTCAACTGTGACAGTTCCCTCACACAATGGCAGCTCAGCCCGGGTTTACACGTGCCCGACGCTCTAGGGACGACTGGTGCGCTAACCGGCAACGCCACTCAGGTAAGAACAGCGAGACACGAAGCTGGGTAGCACTACAATGGGCGGGCCTCCCGAGACTTCCTCACGTTTCGAGCACAAGGGATTTCGCTTGAACTTGCAAGAGAAAAAAAATCT
The DNA here is from genome assembly GCA_022885665.1 of Triops longicaudatus. NCBI lineage: Eukaryota > Metazoa > Arthropoda > Branchiopoda > Notostraca > Triopsidae > Triops > Triops longicaudatus. The sequence continues at coordinate 202,453 of JAGQDJ010000135.1, forward strand.
TGCGCTCCAGCGGGTTTAAGAACCGGTTTTTCTTATGGAGGCGGCCCGATGTGCTTTCCTTTCAAGGCTCTCCCGAGTGGGAACGTTTACCTTGAAAAACCTTTAATGCGTGGAAACGAAGGAAAGTGTCTCACACGCTCTCTCTGACGGACGCTCCGGCAATGTGGCTTTGCAATGCTGGTTAAGGCATCTCGACGCGCCATATCCGAAAACCCTTCACGCTTGCGTTAAGAACAGGAAACATGGCCTGATCTCGGAACTCCACCTTTTCTTCGATTTCGGCTCTTTCGTTCTCTTTTTTTTAGGGGGTTTCTCCTTTATTTTTGCTACCCTCTCATGTTTAGCGCTCCTCGGATGTCTCATGCATGGTAATAAAGAGATCTCTGTATCCCCATCGTCCACTTTTTTCTTTTAGGGACAGAGAGAAGATCTTATGAAACGCTTAAAAGATAAGGAAAGAAAATCGTTACAGTCACCTTTTATCCAAAATAATGGAAGTTTTTCCCATCTTGAAAGCGGTGATTGTAAGAATTTCGCATACACTGCCCAACGTCTGATGTAATATATTTAGTCAGCTTTATCAGGTAAAAGATATTCTACGTGTGAAATTGTGTCATGAATTGGAATTTCTTGTTTCCTCAGAGCCCTTCCTGTAAAAAGCTACACCTTTCCTGGTTAAATTAGTAATCGAGATAAAACGTGTTAGTTGGACAATGTCCAAAAATTGCACAGTTATTAAGAATGCTACGGGCGTAGTAGAAGTAAACGTCCACAGTTTGATTTAAAAATACAACGTTGACACCATTTGGATAGGATTTAAATATCACTCCTTTCCAAAATATTGCCAGATATTTTTTTATTTGTTTCTTTTGTCACGAACTGTACAAATAATCAACAATTGGGGAAATATATTGATTAAAGACAATATTGATTAAATACTACTTACAACATCATGTTAAACGAACGTGCAATCCGGACGCGAGATATATATCACTAGACAGTCTTTATAGCAACCAAGTCTAGCTTGAGCTTTGCGCTTGCCTTCACCATTTACCCGAGCGCATTTGCCCTTAAGTATATATTATTTACAATTCAATTTTGCACGTAGCATAGTTTCAAAACAAACTAGCAGTATTAACTCTCTCAGAATAGGCACCCGAATACAAGCCACTATCAAACGAATCGTTGCTGATGTGCTTCTTTTGTGTGCTATTTTCTTCCAGCCGCTTCATTGCCAGTAATGTGATTTGGTTCGTGTTCTTAGCATTCACTCCACTGCCTGAAAGAGACCAAAAACAGGAGAAAACGGAGAAAATTATATGTTGGGCTAATTGACAATGATCAAGGGAGTTCGTTGGACAAAAAAAGTAGCTTGGCTAGAGAACTCACAGAAGTTGTTTTGCGAGAGAGAGAGAGAGAGAGCGAGAAAGTTATATTATTTGGTACAGAATTTTTTGGGAGTAAAAAATTAGTGGATGCGTTTTTATACGTAAGTAATCGCTCTTACCTAGCTGGTGATTCAGATGCATGATTCCCTTAAAACCTTTTGACGGCATCGAAGAATGACGATCCAGTATTATACTGGAATTGACTGTACTGCAGCTTGCACCACCATCTGATCCCAAACTTGTTCCTGACTCGGAATCACTTTCATCGTCTTTCATATCGTCAAGGTCCTGGTCTTCAAATTCCGTGGGCAAGGACGACGTAATGGTCATCGAACCATCGCTCACACTTTGTACACTGTTGTTACCACTACTGTTACTACTACTCACGCTGATCGTTTGCGAGCTTGTTGACTTGGATTCTTCGAGAACTTTCTTCGGCCTGTTCCGCTTCCACGACCGAACCGAAGTTGGCGAGGAATCTTGCTCATCATCTTGAGGGTAGTCGTCCGCTTTCGGGTAGCTACCCCGATTTTTTCGGTTCTTTATTTGTTTTAGTGTGCCAACTAAGCTTGAATTTGTTGAAGAAGGCGCATCGGTCTCCGAAAAAGAATCCTCTACCTTTTCCAAGAACCTTCTCCAAGTTTTCTTAATTGTCCGCGTCCGATCTCGATCTTTAAGCGTCCCTTCCAAATCTTTCCCCAAGCGTGCTCTCAATGTCAACGCAATTTCCATACCTTTCGTCATCCCTTGGCTGTTTTCTAAACACGTCTCTTCTCGTATCTTGGTCTCTTCTCGCTCTAAAGCAGCTATTCTCTCTAAAACGCTGAGCCGCCGCCCCGGTGGTGATTCCAACTCCTCATCTTTGGTACTCAATATAAACTGTCCATTGTAAACTCGTTTACGAGGCTCTTCGGAGAAAATCTCGATCGTTTTTTGAACAGATCCCGCATTGATCGATTCCAAATCCACAGGACAAGGTTGCGGCGCTACTTCTTTGCGGCTTTTGGGAGGCAAAGTGGGTCGAGATTCCAATAATTGGCTCGCAATCACTTTTTCGCTCTTGGGAGGCCGCGGCGGCGGGATCGCTGGATCGTAAATCGTTGGCACCTTTGTGGGATACTGCTGGGTTTTGTTAGGTTTCTTAAGCGATTCTTTGTCACTAGCCGCTTCGTTAGAGCCTTTTGCATTGGGTACGTTTTGTCTACTACTAGCCTGGTCAAGCCCTCGTAATTCTCGCAGCATCGATAAAGATGGTGGGATTGGAGGTACGCTTGGGCAGAGCGATTCGGACGATTCAACCCCGGAGGAAGATGCAGGAGAAAGAGGACTTTCATTAGGACTGCTTGTTTGCTTTACCGGCCTCTTAACTGTCGGTCGCTCTAATGAGTCCATAAAACTTTCATGCCGTAATACCCTCTTTTTGTTCACGCCTCCTCGGGGACGTTTTTCCAGGGTATCGGGTTCAAAATTGTCCTCCTCGTTAATTGGAATGGCTTGACTGTTGTGTCCGTCGTCAACTTCGATGGTAAGTTTACCTGGGTGAACTTCTTCGTACTCACCAACTGTAATTCGGGTTAATGTCGAGCAAGAGTCACTAAAATCGTCGCACTGGACGTCTAAACTTGTTGTGGGACTTAACTTGGTTTTGCTTTTTCGGTTGGACCCTTCCGAAGACCCCGGCAGGACTGTCAGAATTGACGCAGTCGACGAATTGGACGACTTTTGCGAAGCTGGGGAACCCGGCATGGCTCTCATTGAAGACAAGGACATGATTGATTGATCGTCTTCTGTCTCCTTTTTCGACGGCGCTCGTCCACTAATGCGCTCGTCAATATACTCGTAGATATGGTCGTTATTCCAGCGATTAACGTTCTCCAAGCTCTTCAATTTATGGACGCTAACTTTTGGGGTGTTCTTCCTGAAAGCACGATGAACAGTGTTATGGCCTGTCTGCATGTTAAATAAAGCATTGCTTGCTTCGATTTCTTCGCCTCCGGGGCACAATTGACTTAAGCTTTTTACTGACTTTGAAGTGCTGGTGGCGGAATCATATTCGAATGGTTCTTTTTTCTCCTCTGGTCCCTTTGTAGAACTTTCCGACGGGCTATCTTCCGTGGTGTTTTTCTGAGTTTGGGCGCTTTCCTGGTCCACTTCATCAGCGACAGGATCCTTACGAGGACAGGAGCGCTTGCGAGACTCATATATACGTTCCAAACTATCTGTCTCGAAGTACGGAACCTTGGGCGAGTTTTTCAGCGTGTTTTGGCTGGAGGTATCGGAATCAATTTTCGGAACTTTGGACTCCGCTTCGGAGAGTATATCACTCAGGACGTCACTATCTCTATCATCTTCGCTTGTGAGCGAATTCGCTGGATTAACCGGCTTGCTTTTGGCTAGCGAGCCGTAAATGTCGTTTATGGAGGGGTTGGTATACATGCTAAAAGCTGGTGATTTGATTTTCGCATAACCGGGATCTTCGGTGACTTTCTTTGGACTATCTCCATTTTCAAAGTCTTCGATATTGCTTGCATTACCCGTACTATTAGATTGCTGAGAAGTTAAGAGGCTTTTCTGTTCTACAGCGCCCGAGTTTATTTCCAAAGGTTTGACTGTAATCGCCTCGGTTTTGTGCAAGGATTCCGTGCTCTCCGATTTGGCCGGAGATCGAGTACGCTTCATAACCTGGTTGAAAGTCGAGGTCACGCCCCTTTTTAGCGAGTCATAGACATCGTTAGCGCTTCGTTTCTGAACAGATGAACTCGTGGATCGAACTGAATATTTAGATTCGGATTTTTGACTAACGTTCTCTTCGGTATCTTCATCAATCTGTGACAGTTTTGAGGAGGGCGGAACCTGCCCATAAGTGGCATTTTGTTGAGCCAGACGCTGAGCGTGCAAAGTGCCGTATTGATATTCCTCAGGTATGTCAATCAAACTAGGCAAAAACCGTTTGGTGGCGATTTTGGTCCGCGCAATGTCAATCATGCCACGTATTCTCGACAAGAACTCCAATGTCACTGGAGGTGGTGCCTGCTAATTGTCAAACGCAAAAAATGACACGATTACAAGCTAAAATATTTTTCTCCCCGCGGTTTTCTTTTACCTTTAATAACTGAGGATCCAAGTATGTCCCACTAAAATATAAGCGTTTCTCCTCTTCGCTCATATTCACTTTTGGGGGGGAAACGGTTGCCACCGAAGGTTCGGGAGGTGTCTCCTGGGCATTCATGTGGTTATTGTGCTCCATGGGATGGACTATGGCTGTCGTCATTTGTCTTCGCGAAGGAAAGATGTTACCGTCCTAACACAAAACATTTTTTATTTGCACCAAGAATTTCTGCAACATTTTCATACCCCTACCGGCGCATCGACGATGGCCCTGGCATCCGCAGCTGGGTATGGCCCAGTGCGCAGATTGCTGTTTGGTGGTGGAAGTAAAGTTGCGCCCATATGCTGCTGTTGCTGCTGTCGAAAAGATGCTCTTAGTGCCTGGGCCATTAAGTTATCTGGGTCTTGCAGTAAAGGATTAACGCGAACTCGGCCTTCCTCCAATAATGGACTCCCTGGGTGCAGTTTCTTATGCTGCGCAAGGGAACGTTGCCGTTTGCGGTATATTAGGCACAGTACAATGCCCAGGATGTATAACACGGTAAGTAAGCCAACACTGATTCCAATAGCTATGTAATCGTTAGGCTGCAGACCACCTTCCACGTTCTTGGCTTCTCCTAGGAAACTCGATTCAGCCAGGCCTATTATTAGTCCAGAAGATTGCATTATTGTCATTCCAACGACTTTTATATGAAAAAACTTTAATTTTTATCAGACATAGGCGCACACCTGGGCTGCCGGCGACCCGGAAAGCGATGCATGGTGAAAACACACCTACGCGGGGATTGGCTGTGTCTTTGCAAAGCAACCGTACGAGAACTATACGCCCTTCTAACAGGGCTCGTTTCCTTGGATCGCCCAACCACTATTCCAATAAGAGAGAGAAAAAATATTATCGCTATGCATCATATTTACATTAAAAGAATTACTTGAAGGAAAGTCTTATCCGCTTCTCGGTACAAAGCAAAGGGCGGTTCTAACGAGGAGGTATTGTCCACAATTACCCAGCCGGAAGTCGTTAAGTAATTGGCTTTGGATACAACACACACGGGTGATATGACAGGCTGGCCTTCCGCCCGCACATCTGCCAAACACAAATAATCAGAGCGTTACGTAAGTGACTGTTTTTGCGATTACTTACCTGATAATGCAATTTCCGCACTAGGATTAATAAGTTGGCCTTTCAGGGGCATAAAAACAAAAGGCACCTTTTCGTAGGTGGCGCCATTGACGTAATCTGCTAACACGCACTCTGTAAAGTCGAAAGACGAAAACACACGTTTATTTTCAAAGAAAAAGAAACTGCCATTGCAATAAATGCATTGAAATAAAGAATTTTTACAAAGAAGCTTCTTGAGGGGTAAGTTGTACGTTTAATTGGGATTGCATTTCGTATAATTTCTCGTAGCATTTCTAATGACGTTTCGTCTGGACATGACAGCATGCCCAACTTATAAGATTGCTTGATACCCAAGCTACTTTTTTGACTTCTCGCCGGGAGCGAAGACCTGATACCTGAGTCGAAGTTTCCTGAATTGCGTGTTTAAAATGCTGGTATGTAGTTCCAGATCTAAAAGGCAACCAATTATGCGTCCACTGCGCCCGTCGTCGTAGAAAAAAGGCGGAATGGAGCCATAAAAGTTTACGAAGGTACAAATGCACATATACGGGAGGTCAATGACTGATTTTAGCATCATATAAATTTAACTACCAATTTTAAGTAAGAACACACTGCTCGCGATCATCTACCATAATTTGGGGACTGACATCAATCAAACTCGGTCGCAATGACTTGCACTTCGCATTTACTTAAAAATTACATGATTCATTTGCATAGTTGACGTATCACCTAAGCTTAAGAAGATAGTAGGCACTAATTGAAGTAGGACCAAAACACAAGAAGCATAACTAATTACGTGTTGTTATTGATCAGCATTTTTGACTGTGAAACTTGCTACGATTCGTAGGAAACAAGCATTAGCCTCTTAAGCAAGAAGTGCAAGACGTGTCAAACACCTTAAACAATTCCATTAGTCGTAGCCGCGTATTTCCACATTCTTTCGCGCTTCCTTATAAAGCCCTCGACGTATGGCCCAGGATTTAGTTGTTGTGCGAAAATTTATGAGTAAAATGAATAATATTCGAATACTTTTGTTCCCTTTGCTAATCGTCTCCATCATGGCAGCATCATCGGCGGATGCGTGTAAAGAGTGGGACCCCTGGTGCAACCTTTGCGACGAATTCTGGTCGAGTTCCACGTCCAGCGTAAGTGACAAGCGATCAGTTATAGTTAAGTATACAAACCACTGACTTTCGGCATTTGCCAATGACTGCCTTTTATCCGTACAAGGTTTAACCGCACTCTCATACGTCAGGAAGTTTAATACGTTTTTGTGAAAATGATTCGGATTTGCAGTAAATAATAGTTTTTCAGCAAATAACGAAAATTAAGTCGTTTCTGGTCGAAATTCATAAATTCCCAACAAATCTCTACACAGATATTCGTATCAGTACAAACGCATTTAACTTGCTTTCTTTCAGGATATGGAATGCGATTTCGGAAATAATTTTTTCGACTACTATCACTGCGCTTGTGCTCCGAAACGCTGCCGCAAACCCTACGATCGCCAAAAACGGACGGCACAGTCTAGTAGCGAGGAAAGGCCCATGCTAAGAAGTAATATAAGAAACCGGCGACCAAACACACTAGGGGAAACTCTGGACAGCATAATAGGACAATTGCCTACCTTTCCCAAATTACCCAAAATTCCGCCCATGCCTAGTTTCAACACGGATGAAAAGGTGGAAGCTAGAGGCAAAACAACTGGCTACTCTTACGTAAAGGAGATCTCTACGTATCAAGAAAACGACAATCCTCCTGAAGTCACAGGTTACGAGATTTTTGAAGACCTCGCCACTGGCAAGAAAACAGTGAAAAAATACAAATCATGATAAGGTCCGCAAAGCTAAGACCTTTTGATTGCCGGATTTCAGCAAAAAATAACGACAATATTATTAAAAAAAAAACTATAACAACGCTTGACACTGTTACCAGTTTTCAATTACTCTGCGATCGGAAATACACACTGGGCAAAAATTTCCACTCACTCCTTCACTTATTACTCATTCTTTTTTTAAAAAAATATAAAAAAACGGTTCCTATGCTCTTGGATTTGCAAAACCTTCTTTAAGTAATACATGCTACACATGTATTTTCTTACCTAACTCCTCGAGTATAACTTAAAAACTAGTATCTTAGGTATGAGTTGAGGCGCCTTAACAGGGAACGATATGCTGCAGTATCCCATTTAGCTGAAAAATTAGCATTCTTCTTGTTAGACTGCTACAGTGCGTTTAACAGTACCTGTGTTTGATCGACGTATTACGTAAGCTATCTAAGGTGGACGCTCGATAAGAATCGAAGAGAACAAGTATTACTATTGAGTAAGCAGTGAAGTAAGAAACGGAGCTTTTTGCAGCCCACGTTGGCAAATTCGATATCCATTCGATACCAATTTAACCTACTTTCCTTATTTTCAACAATAAGGTGAAAGAAACTTGGCAGTGAAACACTTGCGTCCCCGACGCATATGTTGCAGTACATACACAACGGGTTCCGTGTCATCTTTACCATAACCGGAATATCTTCTTCTTATCTCTGACAGCCGTCCTCTGAGTAGATTCCAGACCGTCATTCCTATTAGGTATCGGGGTATAGACCTCGAAAAGACTGCTGGGCAAGTTAATTTTGCTGGAGTAACTCTTCTAACTATACGTATCTCTCGTGCCTTGTGTCACGTCCCGATTTCAAGAGCTCAACTTACTTGGCATCAGCTTTAAGCATGGGCCATAATTCCGCCTTAAGATACTGGCGCAATGTCTTGACTTGACATTGAGTACTACGTAGCACATTAGATCACCTTGACACAGACACACAGGACCGGTCATATCTCGTTCTGCTGCACACCTCGCCAGAGGATGAAAAATGGGGCTCCGCAAGTGCGTTGGGGGACTTGTAGTAATGAGAACAACGCATGAAGGAAGTTCTACTTACTTGACCCTAAGGAGTGTAGCGAATTTGAGGGTGCTAGGGCACAATCTGGCAAAATTACTCAAGCAAGACTGATTTAAGTGGCCAGAGATAAGCCCGTTGGCCGAGTTGCTTCGGGCGAATGATGCGAAGTGCCAACGCCAAAACTTATTAAACCATTTTCCTTATCCAACGGTAACAAGCTTTTTATTCATCGTTTAAAATATGGATGTGTTCATTTGCATGAGATATTGGCTCGCGTTACTGGCTCTATAACTAAACCACGCACTGCGACTAATTCTTATTCAGCTATTTCTTTTGGAATTTCTGGCAAGCAAAAGACCAGAAAAGTCGATTACCTTCACAAAAAACACTGAACATTTGTTGGAATATATGCACCTAATTTTCTCGGAGTCTCAATGTAATAACATTATCATAATTGTTTTCGAACCGTAGGATCAGTAAACAGCGTTTCTACTCTAAAAAAATAATTAAATCAATCAATGGATTGAAACAACTCGATTTGGTTGTTATTTAATTACCTGAGCATTACTTCATAGTTTAAATTGACGCTACTTTAATACATTGTATTTAAATGTGTGACTGCGAAACTCCGCTGTGCAATACAATTCACTAAGGTAGCATATGTCCAAAAAAAGATTGTGAACCAGCCTCATAATAAAAGCGGTGCTGCTATTTGGGTAGTTTAACGTACATGGCTTTGTCGCATAAAAGTGATGTCGGCAACAATGAGTTCTTCTACTCGTCTGTCAATGTCACGAAATGCTTTTCAGGGAATAAAAGAGCTTTAAATAATAAAAGTGCACTGAAAATGTCCTAAGCTTGCTAATACACTTGTGTGTAGCGCTTCATATTCTTTCTTTCTTTCTTTCTTTTTTTCTTTCTTTGTGGGCATCAGTGTCAAAAAAGTTGGTTGCCCATGCCATTCCACTCCCTGAAAGGAGAACTACAAGATGTAACAAAACAGGTAGGATTAAGTCTTTAATTTAAAACTGCTCTGTTTTACCACAACAGTGGCACACTGTTGTAATAAAACAACCGGAGTCACAAAAAATGTTGACCTCCCATACAAGTGCTCTCGGCAGAAGTTGCATGGTCCAGGTTAAAACACCACCGAGAACATTCTGATAACGTAGGGTTCATTCCGAACGGCCTTCTTGCAAGCCCATTAGAGTGAACTTGAAAAAACTGGAGAGAAAAACCAGGACGACGTTTGAATGTCGCATCCTATGAACCCTGCTTCGGGCGGCAGCCAATAAAATACTTTGCCGATGAAAAAGCAAAACTTTTGAAATGCCTGTCAGAAGATACTCCGATTACTTGCCTTCTATGGTGTTCACGCAAGTGCCGACATCGTCCCGGTAAATAGTTGTTGCGCCATCGCATTGACATTGACAAGACCCACGCCGCACGGGATGAGCGGACCGATTTTGGCTAGTGCAATAAGACGCATCGCATTCTTCATCTATATCCCAAGAAAAGATTTTGATTAAAGTCCATTCCTCAGACTTAGGTCTCTGACCTTTTACTCAGCGCTTTTAATTTCTAATTACCTGAGCCGAAGAACATATCGCCTTGGAAATGGCGGCTAATGGTAATTCCACTTGGTCGTACATTTTCGGCCCAAATCCCCAAAGTCCCAAACCACCAAAATGCACAGATGACCAGGCTTCGCCAATTTCGGCCCATGTTCGTGTTAACCCAAAGAAATCATCCAGATGTTCACTCGCCTAGAAAAAGGTCAACTCAATTAGAAACCAATTCAGGATCCCACAGAATGCTCCAATAAATAAGTCTCGTAGTATCCGAAAAGCTATCAATTCTGGAGCAGCACGTAAGCCTGTAATACAATTTGTTACCATTTCCTATACGAGATTTCAATACGAAGCTGTAAATTAAGGAAAACCTTACAATTCCCGAGAAATTAGTTTACCTGCACCAATTTCCATACAAAAGCTAAAGGCAACAAAAACTTGCCGAAACTAGCCTGCAGTAAAAGGCTTTGGTGGTACTAGGCTTAAATCCAAAGACTGACAGTCCCATAATTGGCTAGAAAACCCAACTGACGTACATTTTCTGTGTAACAATAAAAAATAATCCAGGAAATCAGGAGCGAAGGTACGAAAAGTACTCGTCAAACAAAAAAGCCTGTTTCTCTGTTGGTTGTTGAATCTCTACTGTCCCGAACCAGCCACCGAACAGTAAAGTGGAGTTTGTCTCCTCCAACTCTAACTTCAAGTTAAATTCACCTAACGCGACTCGGACAAAAGCTGTAGGGTAAATCCTATACTTACGTCATTTATGTCATTCAGTGTATGCAAGGTAAACACTCAAAGCCTTTTCTGTTGGTGTTCTACACCTTGTTTCCTATACCAAGGCAGTGTAAAATACAAGATTTCAAAAAATTCCAAATAATACACACATACACACTATAAGTGTTTGCACCTTCCACCTCAAGCTGTTTTGACCTCCCTTGTTAAAACAACCTTTCTTCTATAGCCAGCTCGTAAAGTGTTCAAACGGGACAGCTTTTTGCTCGATCTCAAACAAGATAAAAGTAAAAAGACATAAAAAACGAAAAAAAATACGAGCGTCTACTGTTTTTTATACTGGGTAAAGTGCACCATTAAGTTATTTTCCCTCTCCCCCTTACAGCATCTTAACATCCGTACAAAACATCACTTTAGGACCTTACGTAACGGTACTGACGGTTGAAACATACGAATTTACGCAATTAGGAACACGTCCAGTGAGATAATTGAGCCAGCAAGCTTATATAAGCTTCAAATGGGAGACAAAGACAAGTCATTCTGCGTGATTAGTGGTCATCTTCACGATAAATGGGATCCTTCAAAGCACCGATACGACTTCCTGGTTTGGCTAAAGTCATGTAACCCTTTACGTAAGTCTATACCAACACGACGTTACATAGAACCAAACTTCCTTATTACCTTTAAGCTTGCACTTGTAGGTAACTAACAAGTGCTGGATCTAAATTAAAGGCGAAGGGTCAAGCTTTCCAAGTTGCATCTTGTGCTGACCGCACACGAGGAAGATTATGTGCAGCACTTTACGCTGCGACTTTTTGCATTGTCTCTAAACGTGTATGAAAATGAGTCACCCAAAGTCAAGTTCCACAAATTACCCTTATGCGCTAAAGGAGGCAATTAAATAGCTGGGAGTCTTTTAGAAATTTATAAAAAGCTTTTCTTCGTAGCTAATTTTTGTCTAGTTTTTCTTTTTGTCCCCAGCAGAGATTTAACTTGTGCATGAGCCCATCCTTTTTCCTTATAATGAAGACCAGTCCGCTAGAAGACCATCTGCCGCACTCGCGCGGAGGCAGCGTTGTTAAAAACCTGAAGTTCCAAGGCACAAAAGCGAGATTCTCATATATTCCGCACCGCACGTCAAGGTAAATGACCTAATAAGCATGCAGGGGTATTTACTTGGTAAGCAACTTTTCTCACTGGAACTACAACTATGAAAATGGCAATCGAAGTTCCCTCCTAAACAGGAACGCTGTCAAAACTTTGGCTATTGACAAGTTGAAAGACCCAAAGTAACCGGAGTTTTATCATTCTTTCATTTTGTAACACATTAAAAAGTAAATTAAAAACTTGAAAATCGCAAGCGATGCCACCTTCGATTGTGAGAAAGGAAAAAGCTTACGCTGAAGCAGGACTGACAAGTCTGGGACTCGCAAAAGTGCGTTAGCCGGATGCTATGAAAGCGCTTTATGGCTTGTAATTCTGCTTGGCATAAAGTTTGCGCAACTAATGTCGCAAGTGCAATAGACATAAAATCCTCAACACTAGCGTACATCCAGACAAAAGGGCGAAGAGTATTATAAGAGGGACGTAGCAAATTATAGAACAGTTCACTTCAAATCCAGAAACTTTTTAACTTATTTCTTAAACTTTATTTAAGAAACTTTGATTTCTTAAACTGTATTTCTTACATTTATTTCTTATTTAACTCTCGTTAACTTAGTACAAAACTAACCGATTTGAATATCGACGCAAAGAAGAACAGACGCAAAGTTCCGACTCAAACTGTTCACAACATCATTAAAAAATAAAAATAGAGACTCTTTTAATTGTTATCGGGAGAATTATTGCGAACAAATAAGGGACGCGTATTACGCGCGATGACGAATCACGGCTCCACACCTGCAACAAATCAAAGCTAATGTTCCAAGGTAACGGAAAAGAGAGCCGCGGAGTACAGTTTTGAGCCTAATACCAATTGACGGACTTATATGAGCACAATGGATTGCTTTCTTCGCATCCGTGACTACGGTAATGATGAATGGTTATAAAACAACCCAAAGCTTTCTTACCTGCCGTAATCGTTTTCTTCGACTTCGCTGTCTGTTGCTCAATACTATAATCAACGTCTCAGGTCATGAACCCCAGAAACGTTAATTCAACTGTTTGTCTCTGCCTTTTGATCCTCTTATCACGTTGACCAGGCAACAAAATTTTTGCTCAACGAGAAGAAATGTCCCAAAAAAGATTTAAAAATCCAGGAACGTCGCACGATGGCACTTCACTGTTGTAAAATCCTCAAGTTCTTCGGCTTTTTTCACACATTCAGCCATTCATCAAGCAAAGCCCTCGAATTAACGTTACGCACGATGGCGCAAACGTACCCTTTCTGTCGTGCACAATATGTCAATTCCGAAAAGGAAGCGCGTAATCCATTGAACACTTAGTGTTTTTTCCTCAAAGCCTTTCCCAGACGGTGAGTTTCACCAGTATAAATCCGTTTGTTTTTCCCCCAACAAATCAGAAAGATTGAAATTCACCAAATGTTGGTCCTTATAATTTTTTCCCTTTTCTTTTTTTTTTTTTTTTTTTTTTTTTTTGTTAAAAAAAATATTCGGTGAACCTTAAAATGAATATCACTAATGTGCTCCTACGCACGACACTATTACACTTGTCTGATCACACAGAGATAAAAGGTCCTTCAAGATAACACACGAGGATACTGAACGTTATCTATGAGAACTGGAGGGACTACCTTGTGTCCACGAGAAGGATTGGCGGTGCACTGACTCTGGACACTACTCCTCGGCATTGTGGCTGCAGCCAAGTGGATCGTGATCTGATTGAGCGAAGGCATGGATGCATCCCAACACCAACATGCTGCAAGTTCAACAAGCCCTTGCTGACGTCACACACCTATACCTGCCACGGTCTCGCACTCCTCAGCTCTTGGGACAACTCGGCAAGGCTTCCGCAGTATCTCACACGTCCACGAAAGCGACCATTTGTTCTGCTGCGCTAACTGCTGAACCCTTTGAAATTACCTTCATACAACATTCCCACTGCCAAGAGTCGCTGAAAGAAAGTAATCTGATCGAACAGATTTCGACTTGAAGCTTGTTAGCAGTACGGAACTCCGAGTAGCATCTGCACAAACTCAGCAACTCCTCAACATGTGTTGTACCAAACCATGACACCTGTGCTGAACCTTTACACCGTTATTTTCCGACAGCATATATACACTAACATTTATTCGTTTGAACAAAAAAATGAACGCACTTGTTGGCTAGTTGGGCCGTTTTTATTGCAATAAAACCTGGATTTACAACGCATCTTTCCTTCGGAGTGCCTCTTGTGCATTTTCGTGCAGATTCATCATAAGACCGTTACAAGTTGCAGGCTGGCTTATGATCCTAATTTAGCTTGAAGAGGGTAATTCACAGAGAAGAGTGGGCAAAGACGCAAAAACATGAGTAACTCCCCAGCTCGAAATATTAATTTGACACTAGCATAATCATTAACATAACTGCATTACGCCCAGGGGCTGTACAAAAAGATTTGGCAAGAGCTTACCATTCATTGGTACAATAAGAGCTTGGATGCAGCAGTCTGTTGAGCAAAAAGAAACGAGACAATCTCAGCTAAATTTGCTTATATTGTTTGAAATGTTCAGGTCAATTCACTAAGAAAGCCTGGTCATGTACCTCCCTGGAATTCGTTACGTATCACTCCGAACATCCCTTTTAATAATGCAAACAATTGAAAACGTGACGATGATGAACATATCGCCATGAGAACCCAGCCGAACGGCTGCTTATCAAAATAAGAAATAGAATGACGCGAAAATAGAAGAGCTCTTCACGAGTGTACTTGACAATGACAGACTCTTTTCATTCTCTTTCAAGTTCAGTGTCCTTATAGAAACAAAAGAAGCAAAAACACGACGTACCGTCCCAAACGCTCGAGAACAATCTGAAATATAAGATCAGTCGATTGAAACCGTTACGATATATAGAGCGGATACTGATTTTTTTATTTTATTTTTTTTATTTTTGTTTTTTTGCTAGGGATTTCGTATTGCCTCTTTGCGATGTAACATCCTACCCTGAAGACATGCTGTTTAAGTGATGCTATTTCCCCTAGGGGTACCGGATTTTGTTAAGATGTCGAAAGGCTTTGCTTAGTTATGTCCCACATGTAACACATCCATCAGGTCGCTGAAATCAAGCTTTGGCTACTTGAGGGTAAAAAGCCTTTGGGCAATTAGGCAAAGAGCGCCTTTTAGCTAAAGGGCTATAAAGCGTCCATCGCCAATTCTAGGCAATGTGTGCGTACCTGTTGGAAAGTTAAAAACCGGAGCACAAATCGCCATTTTCGAACTCCAGCCTCCTGTATCTCGCGCTCCGTTACGCTACGTGCGAACTTTTCAACAGTGGATTACAGCCAAACTGAAGAAGGCACGATGCTATACGGCTTTATTGTCGTTTGTTTCAAGTTATCGACGGCGTGTGATGCATCCTTAACGGGAATTGGTTCCGGATGAGAGATTTATTCGGAAGCGAAATGATGTGTTAATGTCAAAACAAAGTCATCAACATCCCATCCTAAGGCCACAAACAGCTTTCATTGCAATACCAAAAACGAGTTTTCACCTTTTGCATTTTATCATTAATCATTCGTGTGAGCTGATTTGTATGGGTATATAATAATGCAGGCTTTAAACGCTGGGAGAGTTTTTTCAAAGTATTTAACTCATGATCATTTTCGGTTTTCAAATTTTGTCTGTTTAATATCGCAGCACAGATTCCGAAAGAATATGGTACACACTAAAATGAAAATGATGGATCTGGAGGCGAATGGCCTTCCCGCAGACTCCCAAATATCGCTGTGCCTAGTGGCCGTGAATGGGTAAACAGCTCATCTGAAAAGCAAATCATCGTCCTGTCAGCTGAGTGTAAGCTGTAAAGCCCTTACGGTGACACCCATAAGCTTGTTTACTGAGCATCGTCTCCCAGATCTTTTAAAAGAACATTTCAAGAGAAAAAATTCTGTGTGAAAGTACAATAGCCTTTCCATGTGCCTTGGACATCATTACTTACGCAAGCTCGAATTTACGAATTGAGTGGAATTTGAACTTTGCACTTTCGAAAGACATGTTCAAAACATCAACCAACGAAATTTAAGAAATCTGCATGAGCTTTCAAGCAAGTACACAATGGACGGTTTGGACGCAGTACTATTTTGGAAAAAATACGTATATTTAGAAATAGAAAAAAAGAAGAAAACGAATATCTTTAGGCTACATGCTTATCCCGAAATAATTCGTTTCTACGCTTAAAGTATGAACTGTATGTAAAAAATTCAGGAATTACAAATTACAAATATTTAGAAGCAGCAAAGACAAAAAGAAAGAAAGAAATGAACGAGCATGTCTAGTTTTCACGCTTATCGCGAACCTCTTTCGTCTCAACGTTCAAAAATACAATCTACGTGTAGAGAACCCACGAAAAAGACTGAAAATGTAAGAGCTCGGCGCGTCTCATTGTGGTGTTTGTCAAAGGAGGTTGTAATCTTCAGACTGTTATACTGCCGCCCATTCACGCCTAAAATCTAGCGATTAAGCTTTACAGTGGAAGCTTTGTTCTATGCTGATTTTAACTATAATATCTAGATATTTCGTATTACCGAATAACCAATTATAGTGTTATAAGTTAATAAAATGCTCTAGGTTAGTCATGCATTACTCGATTGACTAGTTACCTTACGAGGTAGATAGCTCACACCTCATGCCAACGATCTGCCTGATCTCTAGTACAACAGGAACAAAGGTGTGGAATTTGGTTTGCATATTCGTGCACCTTTATTTTTCAATTCTAAGAAACGACGAGCTTGCTTGTCGTCAGGATATCTAAATATAATGTGTACAATTCTGGACTATGGTTCAGTGCTTTTCTACGTAAGAGCGTGAACAGAGCTCGTTGTTGTTGCAATTCAAGTTTGTACACTAAATAATAAAAAAAGACCACGCTGCTAGAAACTTTAACTTGAAAGATACGAATATGAGGTGTCACGTGTTTTGCACCCTCTAGGGGTCCTGAGCACAGGGGGTAAAAAAGCGTAAACCAGGTCTTATAACAAGGTAGTTTTAACAAGCTGCTACCTGAGCAACGAAATCAGAAACGATCTGGTTATTTGTCTGTTCTTCCTGGCTACCTAATTTGGTTATGACTCTTGGTCTTGTTGGTCACATGCCCTCAAGAAACACGTCGCTAACAATGCGGTGACAAATGAAGAGTAATGATGCAACAACAAAATAACAGCACGACTCGAAAATCTGTCATTTTCGTCGGGGTTTATTCCAACGGAATAACGTGGTATGACTCCATACGACGCGCAGACAAACAAAAATGCAAATAAGCTGTAACTATTTGCCTCAAGAATCGCGATTTCCGCCACGTTGTTTCAACTTTCACTTCTTTTTCGTACTTGCAGATTTTTAGATTGATTTTTTTTATAGTACTACGCGTCACGTTGTTTCGCTGCATTAGATTAGTAATAGTTGACAATAAGCTAGTTCCTTCTTACTGACGAAACAAAAATAACCAATTCAAAACTCGAATTAATTAAGCTAATTTAACCCAATATGGTAACGTCCAAAAATCAGCTAACGGGGACAGAACTCCGTCCAACCCCAATTACGTCATCCGCCTCGGTAAAAAAATTTCTTTTCTTGTTATTGCGTTGATTCTAAAGTACTTACTTGCGATTAATATTTATTTTATTTCTGGGGGGGTTATTACAAAATTTCCCTCAATGTTCGTAATAATGGTGTAAATAAAATAAAAAAAAAACTGTTCATTGATTCATTTGATTTAAACCTTTATTTGTTAGCGTTATTTTTTCATTATTCTCCTAATCCTTTACAATCGTGGCCTAATTTTGTCAACTGTCCTGCTTTTCGGTCTCACCAGACTGAAAAATCGGAGTTCTACTGTAGATTATTATGGGAACACCATCATACTGAAGGATTATAAATTACTGTAGCATTAAGGATTGGTAATACAATGCCTTTCCTTTTGTTTTAACCTAAATAGCCCTAAAGAAACTTACATATGCCTCATGAGATGCTGTCTAAAACTCCGCTTCTCATGCGCGAAAAGCATGAGATAGGATCAGAACACGGGAACCTTGAAGCATGATGTACAAAAACAATCACTTCGCGGTCCCACGCGAGCAATCAAATGACCAACGTCTTGCTCAAATATTGGGCGGAAGATAGACTTACCTCATAATTTGCCGTGTACCTGTACATCGCGAAGGTTGTTTGTAATATGCAGTTGAGTGTGCACTGAACTTCAATACACATAACGTGTTGGAGATAAAATTTCCGTTTGTTTAGAAAAACAGATGAAAGCAAAAAACTTTAAGCGACATCTAGGGCAGAAGTTAGCATTACTGTTCAAAACAAGTCCGCGTGAGTATAAATCGCGACATACCTATGAATTGGCTAATAAAGTGAACTTACGCGTGATATAATTAGTAAGTACGCTGTAGCAAAGCTTGATTTTTGTTAAAGAAAAAGAAAGGAAGTTTATACGATACTGAATATTACAGAGATGGCCAGTCTTCCTACCGCCAAGGACAAATTTAAATCCATAAACTCCTTACTTTCGTTATTGCAAGCTTTGGAAGGTCAAGAAACTGTCGTAGAACTTCGCAACGAATCAGCAGTCAAAGGAACAATAATGCAAGTCGATGGGTGAGCAAATGTTCTGTTACAGAAGAGTACAACTTTACAGTATCAATATTATCTGCAGGTGCATGAATGTCATTCTGACAAACGCGTTAACCTACGACGATGAAGGCAAAGAATTACGCTTTGACCAGTTTTTCGTAAAAGCGAGGAACATTCGTTATGTGCAGATTCCGGACCAGGTAATACAATGCTACCTGTTAATAGTAACTTATGTACACTTTTTGTCTCCTTTAGGTGGACATCTCCAAAGCGATCTCTGGTCAAATTCAGAAATGCACAGGAAGGAGGGTGTTTAACATGCAAACAACTACTAAAGCTAAGCTTGCGCGTAAACGACATCGCGAAACATTACGGCTTGCACAGAAGGGCGAGTCCGAACCTCAACCTGGTCCATCGTCTTCTGATACTTAAATATTTTTGACACCGTTCGTGAATGTACTATGTTATTTTTGATACAGGGCAATTTTATTTAAATGTTTCTTGTGAACGAGGTTCAGGAAATAGCACACTCAGAATATTACTGGCGTGAGGCTTTGACAACACCATTTTCGGTAACAAGAGTTCACAGGTTTAGGACAATGATGTGTCCAGACTGCTAGTAGTGCCCGTCACTGCAGCCAGAACGTGTACTTGCTGAGCTTTGCTCCAATTGTACACTTGTCCGGGACCAAAAGGTTCTAATCTCGGTAACGTCGGTGCCGACAAACCAACTTCAGGTCTGCGAGACGCATCTGTGGCAATATTCGTTGAAACTTACTTATTCTCAAATGTTACTCTAATTTACCTCTGTTATTAATTTTCTGGTCTGCAGGAATATACTTCGATAAACGTACAGCTGGAAGCGGTAGAAAACCTCCCATAAGAGGCATAACGTCTAATGACACTACATGTTTTGCTGAGCCTTCCATTGTCACAACTCCTGAAATTTACAAAAAGGACACAGTAAAGAATACATATCAAGCATGAATTATATAGTGCTCTTACCGGCTGTACGTCCGCAAACAGCCCACATTGTTTGGTCAGCCAGTACTTCGTACATAAGGGATGTGTTGTCAGAAGCTTGACCAGGGGCGATCGTTAAAGTCATTTGACACATGTTTCCCGATCGGCAAAAATCGCTACCTTTCGTGGGCTCTACTTTCGACTTAATAGTATATAGAGTCTGTACGCAATAAAATGGTTTTTGTTATTCACAAAAGAATTACCCTGCAAAAATTTAATGTGTTACCTGATAATCAGCGACGTCTACAGAATGTTTGTAAGGAAACCAATCTTCCGAATCGCCTGTTTTATATTCCATTGTAAATTCCGCCTTGACAGGTCCAAACGTGCCTTCTTGATCGACAATTTCCCATAAAAAGTTAGCGGACTGTTCCTGTGAAATATTCTGTAGAGAAGCGAAACATAAGTCAAGTCCATTTAGGTTCTAACGTGTGCTTACGAAGCATTGCCGAGGCGGATTTTTACACACAAAATTCAGGTGATCAACTTTATTGTCCGTCAACGTTAACGCAGGCTTCGCTAAGCAAAACGCGCGTTCGAATGTGGTCGTTCCATGGATGACTACTTGCAAGTATTTCCGTAAATGGGCAGTGTGCAATTTGTGATGTGCCATAAACGGCGGAGTAAAGTGGAGTATAATATCGTGCAACTTTGGAGCCCAGGGAGCTTGAATCGTAACCTTGTGTTCAATGGTATTGGAGTCCTTTTGCTGTACCAAGTCAGCCATCACTCGAACTTGAATGGTTGTCGATTCGAAAGCCTTTAATGGAGCAGGGACGTGAATATCCAGTTCTCTTTTTGGGTCTTCATTTGCGTCTAATTTGATCTGCAAACCCCGAGAGGCCCACATTCGCAAGGAACACGCCTAAAGATATTTACACAAATTCGGAAGTCTAGCATTAAAGATTGAATCCGTTATTTAAAATAAAAAATAATAAAAATTAAATAAATAATCCAATACCTCACGAAGAGGCTCACTCCCCATTGTAATTACTAAATCGATTTGCTGAGGAATTCCGGCCAGCAAATCGGAACTTCCCTTCCGCAATTGAACTGTGGCTACTTGTTTTGCTATAGTCAACGGAAAAAGGCGTGCTGGAGCTGCGCCAATAAACTCCAGCTGAAGACAGCGAAAAATAACCTGGTTAAACAGGTAAACGCCTTCGACTCCGGTCTACACCATACAAACAACAGGAAAATCTGTCATTACCATAAAATTCTTAACATAATGGGCATAATTCAAGCTTACTTTTAAGTAGAGAGTGATTTGATTGCTGCCTGGGTTAATAATGAGATTGTCAGCTGAGAATGACAAGGATGTATCATGTTTAATGACCGCGGTATCAGTCGTCGGTGTTTGATGACTGTCTTTCCTCCTGAATAGAGAACACGAAAACGAACAAGCTGTCAAGATGAACGAATTCCAAATTGTGCAGGTTACTTCAGTAAATTGTGCACATTCTGGCACGCTAGGCCAACGGAGCTTAATCCTCCGTCTTGCTTGTAAAACTGTTGTTCTTGCATACACAGTTTCGTTGAAAAGAGGCCAAATTTGGTCTCTTCCACTCCATCAGCTTGAGCATTAGGCAACGGCAGGACAGGAGATTCCAGTGGCGTTGTTGAAGTCACGGGTTTGTTCTTTACGCTCATTTTCCTCTCAGTTCCTATGGTACAAAATAAGCTCGTGTATTTGCTAAAGGTATTTGTCAAAGGCAATTACTGTCTTTTTTGGATTCTGATTTGTAAGGGGTGAGCGAAACCAAAACTTGATTGCAAACCAGAGCCCGCGGAAAATGGCTTTCCACGGAGATAGTAAGCTCGATGAGGGAATCGCACACGATTACTTTATGAGGAGTTTCACCTTTGACTACCACTGATGTGGTTTTCAATACCGATTTGCTCGTTAAGCACAAATTTTCGCCTAAAATAAAAAAAGCGTTCAAGCGAATGGTATCGTACGGTGGGAATACAAGTTACCTTTCAGACCTTTGGCCCCGAGGATCATTTCATCAAAATAATGCTTTCGTTTCTCTTCGCCCAAGAAACTGTATGTCGCAATACACGCGCACGCTTTAACGTATCTAAATGTCAGGCCAAAATCAGACAACGGAATCCGCAATGATGCATCATAGGAAAAGATTTGGTTATTTTATCATTCTTTTATTTGGTAAGCTTTCACGGTCGTTACCTTTCAATGTCGTCCATGGCATTATAAACTTCGGCGAGGTCGACATGGGTGGCAGCTATTAAAGCGTCCCATTTTTCCTCGGCGAAACTTTTGAGCGAATCGCTTAGAAAAACAGCGGCTTTATGGGGCTCCCCCAATTTAAGATAAAAGCGAGCCAAATTTCGCCCAATGGACCTGGCTGAACGTAAACGTCCCACATGTTTATACGTTCCCATTGCGAGTTCACTGAGCTCCTGGAGGAAACGTGAAAAAGTGAACGTACGAGCAATTCTTCTTTTTTTAAAGTACAAAACACTTCAGAGAAAATCTTACTAAATAATGACGTTTGAAATGGTCTTTGGAAGACAGACTTTCCTTCAACTTGTCTACCGGACTGGGCTGCTGTGATCCATCTGGAGCAGGGCACTCTAACATGCCTGTGGATAACGTAACGACTTTATGAAGATGCTCGCTTTTTATCGTCGCGTCTGGTAGAAGACCACACAATTGTCCCACTTCGTAAAGCTGAAATATAGCCATAATTAAAAACGGGACAAGACAAAATCGAGAAGCTGCGCCTAGTACTGTACTTTATCTTTGGCAACGCCCCATAGCGCTGCCGAATGCAGCGCAAATTGATCGCCCTGCTGCGGGCTTGAAGTGGCAGCGGCTTGGCGTTGACAGGCCTGCAAGATTTCCAGACAAGACAAGAACACCCAACAAGATACAGCTCCTTCGACCATAGCCACGCCCAGAATCCGTAACTCGTGCACGCAGTTTTGCAAATACGGCAGGCACCGTTGCGCAACCTTAGTTTGACAAATAAACAAAGCATGGACAACTTGTAATAATTTGTTAAAAGATGTTCTAAATGATGTATGGTAAAGTAATAAATCGTAGCAAACGCAAAATCGAAAGCTTGGAAAAGGTCTCAAATATATTAACTGGAAAAAAACTTCACCTCGACGAATTTATTATGTGTGAAAAGAAGCGAGCACTGGCGGGCAAGAAGGTAGTTCCGAAAGTCTATTAAAGACGTGGTTTTGTTTTCAATCTTGGTTCTTAGATTTTGATTCACAGAACTGTCTACTGTTAAACAAACGCCGTTCCAAACGTCCGGGGAACGCTGGAAACTGGAAAGCCATTTGGGCATTTCTAAGAATTTCAAAGATTATTCATACATTGTTTAAAGGTCAGCTTGCCGAAGTTTACCGCCCATGGTGGAATTGAGCACAAATTGTGTAAACAACGCATCGAGTTCGTCGTACTGCACCAGCGCTTCGTCATGCAACCCCAACATTTCGAACATAAAGGCTAATTCTTCCTAACACAGGGACAAAAGGTAATTACACGGACTACAGCGCATTTTAAACTATTGAAATAGGATCCGCCCATACTTGCATGAGGAAATAGTCAGCAAAATTCCAGGAGGGGTCATTTCTGTGTTCGCGTCTCGTGCGCATATTATCTTCGAATTTGGTGATTGCTCGATTGAGTCCAGCTAAAAGAGCTTGGCGAATGCGGAAAAGACACGTTTGCCAAGAATCCGATGTGCGCGAATCCACTTTATTCGGATCCAGAACCGATATGCATCTTGACAAAAAGGTCAAATCAAAAGGTTCCCGGTCTGAACAGCTTCAGTTTCTCTACGAATAGCTAGTACCTTTCGGGATTCTTGGCGCCAAAGTCATTCTTGACGCGATCCAAAACGGTAGTGCGCGGTAATAGCTTATTTCCTTTCCGAGAATCCGCACTTTCCACCAAAATGATGAGCCAGTCCGGGTTTTCCGAGCCTCGCGCTTGGCTGAACCATGTCTGAATTGCATCTCTCGCACTCAACTTGTACGCCTCCAGATCCTAATAATAGCAATAAAAACCAAATAAGCCTCTCAAAAGAATGCAAAACTAATAGCAACAATGTAAAGCACACAACATGTAAAGCACTCCATACCGAGCAATCCAGCCAATAGGTATGCAAAACTTGTCTTCCTCGTAACTTGGGAACTTGCTCGTTGTCTTTTAAAGGTGAAAGGGACGCTTGGAAAAGCTGAAACGTCGTGGACAGAGTTACAGCTCTCGGAATGCGACCGTAAGACCGTTTCCACTCAATCGTTTCCTGTGCCAAACCTTGGCTCAATAACCCTTCCAATGTTGCAAACAGCTCCACATCACCAGCATCTAAGGCAAACACACATGTTTCGAAACCGAGTTTCACAGTTCACCAGCGTTTATTTTCGTTACACTGTCATTATGGCTATAACCGAGCGATTTAAAAATAAACAACGTAACGCGATCTTAGAATTATTCTTCTAACTCTTGTTGTCGGGCTACTGGTGTCCGATTTACCAGCTGTTAGCAAGGGGCGTGATTCTAATTTTCAACACCGGGCCTCTCGGAGCCGGTTCGCGTCATTTTGTATTAAAATGAGTGAAACCAGAAAAAGTAGCAGACTTCTCCATTACCTTGTGCTAAACTTTAACGGCTCAACATGTGATTCTGCCATGTTTGTTTGACTGTCAAGACATAAACTCCTTCTAAAAAAATCTCGGAGAAATTACGTGTACTTACACGTAGTAACGGGTTTGATATCCATGGCGCCCATTTTCTGCCCATCCATGATAAACTGATCAGACAACGCCAGACACCTGGAATTTAAAAAAAAAATGAACGTTAAAGCGCAGCACACTCAAGAATATACGGCAATAATCTACGTTCGCTTGTTAGAAACCAGCCACGAACTTCGAAATGATAAAAAAGGGAACTTAATCCGGCTTCGGCCCCCTCCCCGTTTTTCGCCAGCGCTTGGACGAGGTCAAGTGTAACGTTCTTCGGTTTCTTAATCTCTAGAGTACGTCAGTAAGTAAGCACAGCAATCAAACAAAGAAACACCGAACACATTATGGATGCAAACCACCAAGGCATCACGGTTCGTTTATCATAGGGGGGCTCGGCTGGTTGCCAAATCCCATCTTTTTGCATAAATTCCGTCGGGATAACCAGTTTCGCTCCGTTTGCTTAATTATCAACCTTGTCCGATGGCTACTGCATACATTCGGAAACCCATTCAAACACACACAAGTTATTTTAAGGGGAACGCATCATGGCCGATGCAATGACTAAAGCCGCGAAGCAGACTAAAGCTTCGGCGTTCGCGGGCTCTCACACCATACAAAACCCCTAACACGAGGGTCGGGTGGGAGTTTTGTCGCTGGGCAAGAAAATCCCCAGGAACGTCCCACGTGTCTGTCAGTCTGATCTCAGCTATTATGCGGAGAAGAACCGTGCGGGGAGTTTGAATTCGGTCTTGAGTGTAAGACATTTCAGGCGTTCCCTTCCTCATTGCGTGGATTGAAAAAAAAAAATTCCCGCTACCGGCAAAGCTTTTCCGAAGCCCCTTTCCCCGGCTTGTAATGGTATCCGATTTGTTTCCGTTGTAAGCCCTATTTTTCGTTTGCTTTACGACTCGAGGATCGGACCGGTTTTCGGGAGCACGCGAAATATTTGTCAGGAGTGTACCAATTATGCAGTGTTATGTTGGGGCATGAAGCCAGGTGGAATCACGTCCCGCAATTTGGTCCTTTTTATGCGTTCATAGACGCAGAAACCGTGTGCAAAAGGTTCTTTATGATTGGGGAGGGTTGGCGTGTGGAAAAAACGGAAGGAAAGTGAATCGAAGGCGAGATTGTCGGACGAGCCAAACTTGTAAGCTTCATCACCAAATATGGCTTGGAGCTGCTGGGACCTACTCTGGAAATGCCTAAGGACCTGCGTGGCAAGATACGGTCTTTTGGTGAGTCGACTATAGACAGTATTTTACAGTTCTTGTTTTCCTTTTTTCCTTCACTTTATTTTGTGGACTCTTTTTGCATGTCTGGAATGGTAATATCTCGAGTCCTTTTTTCTCTCTTTTTCTTTTTGCCTTTTTGTTCAACCCCCCAAGAAACGCAAAGGTGATGAGGGTATGTCGTTGCCTATTTATGGGCCCGCCTTTCACTTCTTTTGTCGTCGTTGTTCCCCATCCAAAAAGTGCAATCATACTCCAATGTAATTTGGTTTTTTCGTGTCTAGGTGATTTGGGTGGGCATTAACTGGCTCGTTTTCTGGAGCACGTACAGGATGTATAAGGGACAACCTCAGTATTTCTATTTACGAAATATTCTTGGTGTAAGTTTTTGATTTCATCTTCCCCCGGGGGAAAAATCTTTCAGACGTAAACTGATACCGCTCGTTGTGCGTTAAAGCTCCGACTAATAACTCCGCGTGCAGTTTTCCAAACCATGACAAACCCCAACTCTTTTTCTTTTTTTGAAAGAAACTTGCATTGTCTAATTTGAAAACTTTCGCTAGACCTATCCGGAGTGTTTATTTTTCTTTCCGGTAAACCGCCACCATCGCGGTTAAGGCTAATATTTAGAGACGGCGACCGTAATTCCAAAGACGCCTTGGATCAAATGTCACAAAGTGATCCACAAAAAAGTACTTACAGTACGTCTGCTCATTAAAATCACGGAAAGCAACGAGCTGGCGCTAAAACAGGGACTTTGAATTACAACCAAGCGTTTACTAAATCTAACGTAGTTTACGACACGAAAAAATGCATTATGATGCGCAGCATTGAACGCCAACACCCTTTTTTGTCAGCTGTGTCAAGTTTTATTTCAGTTTCCGCCAATTTCTTAATATCACGCATTCCTGGTGATTCACGATCTAAGTCAGTCGAAACCACAACTTATCTTGCGCTGTCAGTTTACGACTGACGTTTAAATCCCCCCAATTTCTTTATTGAGCGTTTGAAGAGCTAATTAATGCCGTAATAGCGAGGATTATGCATATCACGCGGGACGGGCGCAATGCTCAATCTCAGCTGCTGTGTCGTCCTCTTGCCCATGTGCCGCATGCTAACTACAATGGTACGCCGCTGCTCGAGCAAAATCTCACGCCAATTCACGATCATTTTGCTGGACCGTGCCAAAATGTGTCACATAGTTTGCGCGTACACCATCTTCTTAGCTTCCTGTAAGTTTAGTTACAAACTGACATGAAAATGCCTCGTTTGGCCCGCAATTACTGAACGACCTTGTCACAATGTCTAGTGGCTCATACGATAGCGCATATCCTTAACGCTATCAATTTCTCCAACTACTACAACATGGCTTATCCGGAAGTCAATCTCGCGTTCTACCCAGGTCAAGTAAGTCGTATTACTTTTCCGAAAGTTCTAATTAAAAAAGGAATATCTGACGCTCTAAAAGTAAAGGAGCCAGCTTGGGCGCTGATTCTCTGGATCTGACTCATTTTCTTCATGTGAGGGTGTGAGAAAATAAAACTCCAAAACCGTCGCCGTCTAAACAAGTCGGCCACTTTTTTTGACCACGTTCTTTTCTTTCTTTGGAGTTAATGGCAAATCTAAATCCTAAGGCTGTAAAGCAGGAGTTTTACGTCGAGATTTACGAGAAGCTTGCCTCCTGACATAGACCAATTGCTCTGCACTTGGTATTCTAGTCATTTTCCTAACAAGATGCCTCAAATGTGTGATTTCCAGAGGCAAGCCTGGCCCAAGCTAATATCATGTGGCTTCCATGACTGCTTTGTGAAATCACTGTCACTAATAGAATATTTATTTTATTTACAGGACCCTTTCACGATGCTGCTTACCACACGTTAGTTTGAAACCAAAACATTCATTTTTTTACAACTTTAAACTTTTAAAAAAAATAAACCTCTATTCCGTTAGTACCAGGGATCACGGGGTTGTTTATGGTGATAGTGCTTTTGGCTTTGGTCATCACATCCACCAAATCTTTCCGGAGTCAGCATTTTAACGGCTTTTGGTACACGCATCATTTGTTCGCCCTCTTTATGATTCTCCTGGTAATCCATCCACTTGGGTAGGTGCGTATATCGCACGTCGCAACCGACCGAACTTTTTATGTGGACTTTGTTTATGAACCCTTCCTTAGTGGCGTCCTCAAGGAGCAAACTAACATCAAGCAACATGTGCCCGGCTGCATGCTTTTGGCCAACGACACAAGTCATCCTGTCTTGGAAGTGATGCCAGAACCCGAGGGCGATGATGTGCACGAGCCCAGAAATGCGACTGTTTGTCAAGCTTATCCTGAATTTCAATCAATGGAGACCCAGGTTCGGCGCGCAAAATGACGTTTCAATGCAAGCTCGTGGGCTTGTTGGAGAAACGGTGGGGATTAAAGGCGGGTACTTTTATCTGGGTTTGTTTAGACATGGATATGGGTCTCGGTCGCTCTCGTCATTTATTCTTGCGATTTGGCTCTCCGCATCGTCAAGCGGAATCGCCCAGCTCAAGTGGTGGCCGCTTTCCAACACCCAGGAAATATCCTCGAGCTGCAATTGAGTCAACCCAAATTCTCATGCAAACCATGCCAGGTAATACCTTGGTTCACACCATGCAACTTTGGCGGGATCGGTCCTTGATTTGTCCTAGATAAGTTGTCGTCAACTTACCCACGACAAATTGCGTGGTGTGGAAAAGGTAAAATGAAAAAAAAAGAAAGAAAAGAATTAAAAAGTAAAAAAAAAAAGAGATGACGCTCTGTCTAATGACTTGATCTTCCTTAACCAATATATTCTGGTATTCCCCCCGGGTTTGGACTCAGTATGTGCTCCTGCAATGCGAAGATATTTCCATATTCGAATGGCATCCCTTCTCCGTTACCTCCGTAAATCACCGTAGCTTGTTTTATTTACAACTTACGACTTTTCACGCGCTCTTTTTAGTGTCCTGATGAGACTCACAATTATTTCAGTGTTCATATAAAGACACTAGGAGATTGGTCAAGTGAGTAAGAAGACTCGTTAGCCTTTTTCATGTATGTTTCTTTTCTTTTTTTTTTTTTGGTTTTCTTTTAGGCAAAATTGCTGATCTGATGTACTTGACGCACGATTATCACCCCGAGCTGAACTCTCGGCGGCGAAAGCTGACGTAAGTGTTCTTAAGATGTTTGTGAACACACTCGAATTCTGTTTCTTGTGGAAAGGATTTTTGTGGATGGACCCTTTTCTAGTCCGACAACAGGCATTTTGCGTTCCAGAATAGCTATTTGCATTGCCGGCGGTATTGGCATTACGCCATTTATATCCGTAGCGCATTACTTAATGTAAGTGTAGCCAACACAAATTCGCTAGTCATAAAAATGTAATTTCGTTCGTTGAAGACGACAAGGATGGACCAAAAGACCCGAGAGACTGCATTTAGTATGGGTTGTCAAAAACATATCAGATTTGGCATGGGCTGCACCCATATTAGCACGTCTCATTGACGAAGTATATACGCATTTCACCTTTCGCGAGATCATATTTCAAGCTCTTTACTGTAGGCGTGGAATAACGGACTTCCTGATAAGTTAGAGCTTCGCTTACATCTGACTGGGCAGCAAAATCAAAACGGGGAAGGAGTCGAAGTAAGATGCTAAATTAGACAAGCGTAACTTTGAACACATAGAGACAACGTTCATATACATTACTAGAGCTTTAAGCTGCCGGATTGTATTAAATCGAGAATAAGCTTCGGGAGGCCCATATGGGATGATTTGTTCCGATTCTGGAGTGGGATTTATCAAGGGTAAAAAATATTAATTGATTTTTAACAGAAAAAGGTGCAGAATTCAAGAAAATCTTACAGGTGTCCAGTGCAAGTGTTTTCATGTGGACCAAAGCAGATCAACCATGCCATCAAGCGCGTTATTTTCAAGCAACGTTGTACAAAAAATTTCGTTTACACTCACGAGGCATTTCCATAAATTATTTTAACAACACATAAGAATTACGTTCTTTGACTTACTAAAAGAGTTACACCGATGTCATTTTCCCACCGTCCTGAGGGTAAACTTATAACCGGAAATAGGTGTTTTCCGGAACAGTATCGTATTCAACCACTTTATCTAACACAACTTATAGCACAAAAGAAGCATGCGAACGAATCCTTATGTACACGGAACTATGCAATCTTTCTGTATAAGAAATTTAACTTGTTACTCATTACAGAGCCACGAAAAGTGGAAAACATTCCGTGTCACTTGTATGTAAATAAGAACATGTTACTAACAAAATAATCGCTATCGAGTTGGCAGCGCTCATCATCGATAACTGGCGGAACTTCGAACAACCAAAGTCACTTTGCCAAATAGGAAGAACAAAAAAATGGCACACGTAAGGGGCATAAAGAAAAGTCAAGTCGAGTATTGTTTAGTTAAATAAATGTGAATTGAAGTAAATAAAAATATACACGATATAGTTTGAAACAATTGTTGTATATGTGCCTTGGGAGGGTAGGGAAACTCTTGAATGGCTTTGATGTTTAAATTTTTCGCTAGAGAACGCTAGTATTGGTGAACACTTAATTAGAATAATCAATTAGTCCAAAATTTTGATACATTACAAAATGTTGACATGTTAAGCTATTTTTAATTGAGCTGAGTGCAAGATATCTTGAAATTTCTAGTTAATGTCTCCTTCATATCATTCAAATCCACCTTTCAGATCTTGTAACAATGAGTAATTTCTTACTTACATATTAGGTTGTAAGCATGCGCCACAGATTGGCATTGGACGAAAGGTAGATTTGTCAATTCGTCATTCGTACTTTACAAGCAGCAAATACATGTAAACAAATACTTGTTTTGATTTTGGAATAGGATTTGGGTCACCAGATCACGTATCTTGCGGAGCTGCTCCTTACATAACAGTGGAATCGTTAGTTGATATTGGCAAAACTGAGCTAAGTTATTTAAAATAATGGAAAATTGGGGAGGTCCGAGTATTGTTGAGTACTTTGCAGAGCATGAGGGGTATAAATGTGGGTACTGCAAAGGAAAGGACTCAAACTACAGTCATGGTATGGTGTTTTGAATCGAAATAGTCACTGAAAAGAGAAAAATTATTAAACGGTATTCACATATCATTCTTAAGGAATGTGGGCCCATGCATTACGCGTCGTAGATTACGAAGACCTGATTAATCGTGGTTGGAGGCGAAGCGGTTGTTATTGTTATAAGCCTACTATGAACAGAACCTGTTGTCCGCAGTACACTATTCGGTAATAACCGAACTTACAGAGCTACTTTCATAGGTTTAATCATCTTTTTACTTTTTAAGATGTTTGGCTACGGAATTTCAGCTAACAAGATCCCATAAGAAAACTCTGAAGAAAATGAACCGGTTCCTTAAAGAAGGCAAAAAGTCAGTCAGCCAGGAGTTTCGTAGAAACTCCACCTCCGAGACACCCGAAGGTTTGTCTGTTGGTGTAGCTATTTTCACTTGCAATATTATGCTGTATATTAAAAGCAGGTCAGAGTGGTGAACATTTTCCGGCCATAGCTGAGCTTACGTCACCAACCAAGATTGAACTTTGCTCATTTGAAGAGGCATCCAACTCCTCTGGTGTTAATCCTATAAATCCTGTTACTAATGAATCTCCAGTACCTGTTCAGCTTGAGCCGAAAGAGAGTTCAAGTCCTGTCAATCCGCCCTTGAAAAAGGCCAAAGTTCGTCGTATGGAACGAAAATTAGCCAAGCAACTTCAAAACAAACAAAATACACAGCCAGTCATGTCCAAGAAACCTAAAAACGAACCAAAGAGCTTAGAAGATTTCCTTAAGCCACCTCAGGATGCCAAACATAAGCTAGAAATACGTTTAGTCCAGTCGCATCCCCGCAGTTCCGAATTTGAGGCATCTCTTTCTGCATCTCACGCGGTGTACAAGAAGTACCAAAGCACCGTCCATCAAGATAAGCCTGATGAAGTCACTCAGCATAAATACGAGCGTTTCCTAGTCAATTCTCCTTTAGAAGTATGTTGCACATTAACAGAAGTTTTTCGTAAAAGCTCGACAATTAATCAAGGAGTTGCTACTTTTCAGTTCTTGTGTTGTTTTTTCATGCTATTCTAATCTTAGGCAGTGGAGTCGTCTCGCATGCCGTGTGGTTACGGCTCTTTTCACCAACAATATTGGTTAGACGGGAAATTGATTGCGGTTGGAGTAGTCGACATCTTACCACACTGCTTATCATCTGTGTATTTTTACTACGACCCTGACTACAGTTTCCTGTCTTTGGGAAACTATGCTTCACTCAGGTAATCTTACGTCTGGCCTTTGGAGAAAATGTATTTCAACGATTTCTCCGCTTCAGGGAAATTGCGTTTGTGCGCCAGCTCCAGCAAGTCAACCAAGACTTTAAATACTACTACATGGGCTTCTATATTCATACATGCACGAAAATGCGCTACAAAGGCAATTACCAGCCGTCATTTTTATTGTGTCCTGAAACGTATCAATGGCACCCTTTTCCCTCCTGCGTCTCACGCCTAAACCAATGCAAGTACGTGCGTTTCACCCAGGACGCAAAGGTCAAGGATGAAGATGGTGAAGTTAATCCGAAAGAAGTAATATTGGCTCAGGACCATCAAAAGACATTACTAATCAGTTGCGTAGGTGTTGGTGTTATACAAGCGTAAAGCAATGCGCTACGCTTCTTATCGTTCAGTGACTCGCAACGGGGACGAAGATGAAGTTCGTGAGTATGCCAGCCTTGTCGGTATGCATTGTGCAAGGCGTATGCTCTTGTTCAGATCGTAATCAGTGTTCAATAAATTATGTAACCACTGCAACTTGTTTGGAATTGAAAATATATGTACTGGAACTAAAATCTTTTTCGATCTTGTTGAATAAATAAGATAGTCATAATTATACCCAGCGCTTCACTCAGCTGCCCTGGTTCTCTTTTCCTTTCAGTATATCGCGTTAAGCTGCAAGTCGCAGGTTTCACGCGCTTCCAAAGAGTTGGGCATTGAGCAAATAATAGGATGGCGCTTGATCGCATTCGACGTTATACCACCAATCGCACACAAAAAATTGTTGATTGAAAACTGTACCGTCGGGACAAATGAAGGCGTGTGCCCGTCCGTCAGCTTGGCAGATATGGAACACCTGAACCAATATATTACATTTTACGAGCTGTTCCACTTTCACTTTCTTATCGATACTTTGAAGCAAAAGTTATATTAAAAAAAAGTATAGCAAAGAAAACGATGCCAAACCTGACACTGGGCTTCTACATCTGCATAATACCCTGGATATGACTGGGTCGCGCACAAGAACGAAGTTGGCGGTGGTACTTCATAAACCGGATAATCCACACCGCGCTCACCAGGAATGGACTTGACAGAACTAGCAGACGTCATATACTCTTTCGGTACTCGCAAGTATTTACCTGCGTATGAAGTTTATGCTTAGGTTATGAAGGTTAAATGGCCCTTAGTTGGTCAATGGGCACGCAGAGAGGAAACAAAAAGAAGAAAAGTAACATAAATTAATCGGCACTTACTTAAGGTAGCATAGCGAGGATCGTTGTCTTTCTCTGGAATCGCCAAGGACGGTTGGCTTTGGCTGATTTGAACAGGGTCACGGGGACCGTGCAAAGCCTTGTAGACGGGGACAAAGTTTCCTTTACCCAGGGCTGCATTAGGACCTGACAATTGCAATGATTTATAAGGCAACAAAGAAGGCGGCTTGCGTGACGCTTGAAAGGGACGAGCTTCTTCACGTTCACGACTTGCAAACGAACCCATTTCACGTCCATTAGACGCCCTTGTTGAGGGTCCTTTATCATACCCTGGCTTGGTGCGAGTGGTGGGCGGCAAAACGTCACCTGTTGTCGGGCGGTTGGCAGCTTTGCTTATAGATGAGATTATAGGCTCTTCTTCAGTGTCAACTTCGTCTTCGTACGCTGGCCTGGTTTTCTTTTTCTTCACTACCATGCCATAAAACATTGACATGGGTTCGAGGATTGCTGAAATGTTGCGAGGATAGTTTTCTAAGGCTCGATCATGGACTCGTTTGCGAGTTCTAGACGATTTTCGTGATGCGTTGGAGTCTCCATAAATAGGTTTATCGGATGTGTACTCAAGAGATGATACAGGTACGGGATGGTAAGTGCTAAGTTGGGTCGTAACAGTTTCCAAATCGGATACATTACGTAAAGTGGACGCTATGTACTCCGTAACGGGTTCTAAATCCTCGCCCTTATTTTGCGCCCGTTTGGATGCATCAGGTGCAGGTGCTCGAGAGGCAAACTGTGGTTCTTTTCGCACTAACGACTGCTGTTCTTCGAACTGGACCTCATAAATCTCGGGTTTGCGCAACGAACGGTTCACCGGAGGAACTTGTATTCTTCCATCCGAGTTTATGCCAGTAAGGCAAGAGGCCAAAATCCAAAACACTTCGAAAGCACGAGAATGTAACACAGTAAGCATACGTCATATAAGCAAATATAAATGTCAACTTCGTGCACAAATAATGGACTTGAACTTCTTGAAAATTAAGCGAAAATGTTATAATATAACTCTCACTGAAGGTAATGTGGGTAAAGCGTTAAGAAAAGCTGCCACTTCATTAGAAATAACTTCGCAGTAACTTACTGATAAGCTTAGTTATCTGTTCGTCTAATTTATTACTTCACTAATGAAGAAGAAATATTTAGAAACATCACATGTTATTAAAAATTAAATAAAAAAATCACAGAAAACTGAAATGTACGATTTAAGTATAAGCACGTCACTAACAAAATATGCGAGTACTTACGTAGCAAAAGGAGTCTTTTATTTATCATTTTCCCCCACCAAACTATTTCTTTTTGGAAAACAAGCACGGTCAAGAGAAATAAACTTCGCGTGACTGAGGCAAACAGTGTAGTTGAACTGAAGCTGTTCGTTATTCAGCGGGCAAGTGCAAGTGCATTGGCAATGTCTTCGACGCTCAAGTTTTATCAGTTCGCACAAGAATGTGTGAGACGTACTGCACTGTTTCACATGAAGTGCACCGGGCAAAAAGTTGACTTTCACTTTCAACTGGATGAGTATACTTCGACAACTGCCTTATAGCGAGTATCTTCTAGTAACCCAATCCAAGGACACTACAAACCGCACTGTACTGCACTGTTGGGCCACGTTACGATTCTTTCCCGTTACGCCATTATTCATAGTACTGGGCTCCTTCGCAATAGAATCTGAAAAAAAGCAAATTAAAAATGAGGAGATAAAACGAAAATTAGGTTTATCAAAACAATGGTCTTCTCTCCCATTAAAAATGGCTGCAACATCACGATTTTAAACAGCATCAACGTCTGGGTAGCAGATAATTACGAGTAACTGTATTTCTGGTTTTCATGACAAATTTGTTCACGTTGGGGACGTTTTGCCAAGTATCCGTTTGGCCTTTAAGAAAACCAGTCCGAACATCTCTGCAACAGATGGCAAGGCAGATATATTTGAGAAGGAATGTCGGCTGTGTTTTCATAAAGAAAAGTGACATCAAATACAGTATACAAGCCAAACATGCACAAATCTTTCCTTACTCAGATTTATGTGCTAACACCTGTTTTTTAACACCTCACTGTATATAAATAGTCCTTGGTTGAAGTCGTCGAAAGCCACGAAGCAACCAAAAATCTTTTTGCGGATCCTTAATGAGTAATTTGCCGACTGTAAATGTTTCCAAGTTTTCTCTCATTTGCGGTTTACGGCATTTCTGCTCTGTTTTGGCAGGGCTCATCTACGAGGGATGCATACGACACCCACGACCCATGCCAGCACGGCCCTATGTTAAAAAATTCGGCAATCAAAAAACACAAAAAAGGTAAATGATATTTTATGAGGCTACGCTGGACGCGAAAATGAATGAGAATGACGCAAAAATGGGAAAGTTCCAGGCGAGAATAATGTAAACCTCATTAAAGCGTATGCAGAACTCAGGGACATTTTAGTCAAAGAAGCAGAACGATGGCAATGCCTCGATATATTTAGAACACACTCCGTACAAAAGAAAGAAATGTAACTCCAAGAAAGTGTATTTGCACACGATGCAGGGTGAAGGACAGTCAATGTTTTAAGACCAGAGTTGACAAACATAGTCACAAACCCAACGGATTTTTCACTTTTGCTATCTTTTCGCTCGAGGCTCGTAACGCACGTAGCAAGCGTCAGCACGTGTGTCAAAAAGGGCAAATTATTACCCCCGTAGCTA
The DNA here is from genome assembly GCA_022885665.1 of Triops longicaudatus. Classification (NCBI taxonomy): domain Eukaryota; kingdom Metazoa; phylum Arthropoda; class Branchiopoda; order Notostraca; family Triopsidae; genus Triops; species Triops longicaudatus. The sequence goes on from JAGQDJ010000135.1 coordinate 238,246, forward strand.
TTATTACGTTAGACACCTTTGACCTTTTCAGGTTTTGCGCCACCACACATTAGCGGCTTTAACAATTTTGATGACAAAGCATGTCTCACAATTCACGAACATTGTATGCATGTTTTACATTACTTTCTCCAAAATAATATGCAATTCTACGGTGTTAACTTCTCGCGTGAAGGAGCGCTGCAGTAGAAACACTGATACGCTGCAGTATTGCTTCCGAATACGAAATATTATTTCTCATAATCCTTCACGAAATGTCATCTTTCCAATACACGTTGCTTTAGTTTTGTAAAAGAAAGGCTCAATTCAAAAAAGAAACATTGACCGTCACGACAAATGAAAGAAAATAATAATAATAATGGAACCGAAGAAAATAAACTACAGTAGGGCGTTAACAAAAAGACTTCTTTCGAGTTCTTTTTTCAATGTTTCCATTTTATTTATTTTTTTATTGTTACTTTTTTTTACAGAAGCAAAATCAAGCGGCGAATCACACAATAACCAATAATTTGGTAAAATTATTTATCGGAGCTCAATTGAAGCAATTTCGAGAGAGCTTCACTATTTTACAATTTTCTTGCTTTGTGGGTTCGTAATGAGGAATAAAAAGGGATTGTATGGCAGCAACTAATTTGCGGTTTAAGCAACAGAACGTGAAATCTTGAGTACAAGGGTGCACGGTGCACCTTGCGTAAAGAGAAACATACCACTGTCATGGGAATTTCGTGTATCCGAACTACTGCGGCACACGCGGTTGGGGATCATAGCCGATTCGTTCCTGGATAACTTCTCGTCGCGTTCTGCCGGAAGCTCCAATGCTTTCCAAACCAGTACCTGATAACGAAGGGGTTTCGATGGGGTTGCACTTGGATTTAAGGGCTTTCTTCACTTGGTCGAATTCTTGTAAGTCATCAATTTTTAATTCTATGCGAGTTAGAGCTCGGCGCGACATGACAAAACTGCAAATATAAACCATTTTGTTTATTGAGTTTATGTAAATTTGTTATAACTTTCTGTCTTTTGTCCAAAATAACATTCTTAAGGTCTCTCAATAGATATTCTACATAACGGTTTCATTAAAGTATTCATAAGGTTGTAAGTTTTTAGGTATGTACAGTACTCATATAATTATATAATTAATATTATATACAGTACTAAATATTAATGAATATTAGTATAATTTATTACGGAGCAAGAATACACTAGTGACTTGTCGCCTATTTGTCGCGCCTGAAAAGGGAATAAGCATACAGACTTTAATTCTTCTTGTACTTACAACACAATTCATGAAAGATCAGATAGACTATTCATTCATTCTTGCAAGACGCTTGTACGGTCTAAGGCAAACTGGAACACCTTGGGCAGTGCGGTCGGTTGGGCACATTTAATTATCTTTGAAACACAGCAAAAAAAAAATGTTGCATCTTACAAGAAACTTCTACTACCTATTAACGGCGGTTCCCTAGTTTTTACAGTTTTTTATAAAAGAAGGTGACTTTAAGAGAAAAGTTGTCCAACCTACTCCATGCTCAAGGTGCTCCACTCGTCCCTAATAGTGGTTAAAACAATAGCTATGACTATACATATTAGTTAAAGACCAGCTTCGATCGATAGCACCCATGGTCAACGAAAAGACGTCCACAATTAAAAACTTAAAAATGGAGAGAAATTCTTAAATATAATTTTTTAATGAACACTTTCGTTTTCATGATTTCTTAAACTAACTTTAAGGATGTGTAATAACAATAATTAGGCTCACTTTAACCACGGAGCATTTAACGTCTTTATTTTTTTATTACAAACGTGAAAACTTGGTAAAAAGAGGGAGCTAAGCTAGTCCTGTGTTTAGAGTAAGCAGTTCTTGTTACTGGGATTCAAAACCCGCGCCAGAACTGAAGAGAAAGTGATACATCAGACGCGCCGTGACAGACCTGTTATATTCTTAATTATTCCTCCAATACTTGCGCTTTTTCGACACTGATTAATTCATAAATAGTAAATATTTGACTTGTACCCGGTATAAAAGAAAGTGAAAACCCCGAATCTTACGAGATTGTGTCGTTCAGGTCCAAGAACCCCTTTGTTATGATTGAAAATCACTGCCAACAAGTCGATGAGCATTTATCCGACTAGAGCTACCATCTATCAAGCAAACAGGTAACTAACGTAAATCTAAAGCGCGCGAAACAATCCATTTTAACTGTCCGATAAGATATCATAGACAAGATAAAAACGAACTAAATGATCATTGCAGCGTCTGATCTCGCACAGAACACCATGGTTAGCCACAGCAAGATACTCCTACCATATAGCTGCTATGAAGTGGGCCATACTTGGACACCTTTTTGCAGTAAAGCAGCCGCCGGTGTTGGTATTTTTTGTTTCAAAGAAAGTTTAAAGATATATGCGTCCGTTTACATAGTAAGCTTTTTCTTTCGTCTGACTTTGCCATTAATAGTTGTGCTATTCTTACTAGATGTCAACTTTATTGCGCGGAAAATTGCCCGATAAAGAGGGCTGGAAAAAAGTACTCATTGGCATTTTGCGATCGTCGACTTTCTTGAGCTACAATGCCTTCGGATTTCTTAGCTTCTTTTGCTTATGCAGGTAAGTTTTCCTTTTAGCTCAATTGAAGTTATCTTTCAGAAACCGTATTTCGTCCTTATAGATCCGTTTTGGGTAGCTTTAGTACAAAGTCTAGTGCCTTTCTGCCCGCATTTCTTGCAAGTTACTTAGCCGTTTTAATCGAAAGGCCGAGCAGGCGGAGTTTACTCGCTATATACGTCACGAATGTTGTAAGACATTTTCTACTTTAAGTGCCTGTTAGTATCCATAGTGTCTTATAGGCTTCTGAAACCGTTTTTCGCATGCTCGTCTATCGTGGTTATGTTAAGCCTATCCCTAAAGGCGAAGTTTTGGTTTTTATGGCCGCCTTAGCAGCTTTAATGTACTGGTTTCGGGTCACGGACAAATCCAACGACTCCTTGCATTCACTGACCAGGCATAAAACACCTTTTTACGAGCTATAACTTTTTAATCATATAAGCTAGGTTTATCGTAGGCTCGGGAGAAACTCGTCGCTACCGCGAAAGACGGAGGAGTACGGAGAGCTTGCCAACTACCACATGGGGTCGTATTTTGGCAATAAAGCATTCCTCATGTGCCCATAACGATGGTTGCATCCACTACGTTGCTAAAGTAAGTTCGTATTCTTGAGCCGTCGGAGAATAACCCTTGTTCTGAATTAGGGTTTATTGCGAAAATTTCTTTTGGGCGTGGGAATGCACTTGGGTTTATCCGTAGCAGTTAATATTCCTGCCAGCATTAAAAACCCATACAGGCTTATCCCGACGGTAATCCAGAATAAGCACGCAAGATTTGGAGCATTCTTGGCTTCTTTGAATAGCCTCTTTCGAGTAAAACCCTGAATCTTACCTAACCGCATTATACACGTAGTAAAAAACTGATGTAGGTAACAAGCTGCGCTTTACGATGGATCCGCAATCGCGATGACCCTCGCCATGCGATTCCAGCTGGGGCAATATCCGGCCTGTCGATGCTCTTTTACCCGAATACCACTGTTGCACTTTATTCGGCATGGAAAACAATAGAAGTGAGCTCGCCTCACAAGTTATGGGTTCATCAAAGTTAACGCATTTGGCACTCTTTTGCATAGGTAATCTACAGAGAAGGCATAAGTTCAGGCACGTTGCCATCGTTTCCTGGCTTCGTGGAGCTATTGTACGCTTTATCGACAGCCACCCTGTTTCACGCCGCTGTTATGGAACCGCACAATTTGAAACCATCCTACTGGAAATTTTTGGCACGTATCACGGACAACAAGTAAAAAATAAGTTTATTATAAAAGAATGGGTTTATTATTACGCAAATAAACTGTTAGGATCGCTGAAATGAACCGAAACTTGCTAGACCAGTTAGGCCTTGAGAGTTCCAAATTTGTACCCAATTTTACCCCGAAATATGAGCTTCAATACGTGAGCCACCGGCTAAAGCATGAACTGCGTCTTATACCATCGGTTTAGCTAATTCGCCTTCAACAGTGTAAGATACTGAAGAAAGGGAGAAAAAGGAATTTATAAAAAGAACGTGTTTTGATGTCATCTCTCGATATTAAACATTGGGGTTTAGGAAATCGTACAAAAATACACAAATCAAACAGCAGTTCCTCTTTCCAAGTTTTGCTTGATTTCGGTCGTATACTGGCCATAAAAGCGCTCCAATTTCTTGTTGAAGCGCATATTGCGCTCATTAATGTAGTCAATATCTGCGTCATCATCATGCCGACGTCTGCGACTGTACTTGTTTCGCTTTTCGATCCTAGAAAAAAGGGGACGGATTATTGGATAGCTTGTCATCAAGTCGAGAGCATCACGTACTGTTTTTCTAGGTCAGCCACCATGCGATCAACAGCTTCTGGCTTATCCACATGAAGGCCATGAACGATTGTATTGCGCTGGGCATAAAAGGCATCCCCCAACTTCGCCTTTTCATCTTCATACTCCTCCATGTCTGGGCGAATGTTTTTCACCAAGCTTGTGTAATGTCTTATGGTAGCTTGCTCAAAATCTGCAAAGCCAGTATCGGGATTCTTCTGAGCTTTCTTTCGGTACAGCCTTTCAGCTTCTGAAGCTTGTATGTCCAAGTTTTTCATGCGATCATACGTGAGTCCCTGCAAAGACAATCACAATCATGTTTTTTTTTGCAAGGCTAGAGACAAGGATTACCTTCTCCTCTGCTTCTTTACTTCTAGATTCTTTCTCGAGAATCCAATCTGCTTTCATTTTCCGAGATTCCCAATTACTTGGAAGTTTGCTGCGTTTGTCTTCTTCCACAACTTCTTGGTGGTTTTTTACTCTGGCCTCATTCTACGTAGCCAAATAGTTATTTTAATTTTTTGGCGTCAAGGTAACAAGGAGAAGAGAAAAAACTCACACGGTGCAAAAGTATACACAAAAAAGGAAACAAATTTTTCCTTACCCTGCGCTGGTGAAGTTTTTTCAGCCTTTCAAGGCGTTCTGCGCGTTTTTCGTCAGCTGAGGCTGAGCAGCTTGCTCCAGCATCTGAAGAGCTCATTACTTTTAACAGTAGACGATTCAAACTTGATATTTTTCTCCAAAAACAGATATAAATAGTGCCCTTTCCCACAAATGTCGCAACGTAAATGCACGAATGCCCCAATTCATTCGAGACTAGCGCCAATTGGTGGTGCGGACAGTGCAGGGACTGATACTTAACCCGGGTTTTTCAAACTGTAAGATTTGTCTTAACACAAGCGAATTGTGAAGGCCTTTACGTTGACAACCGAAAAGCTTACGAAATATATGAGTTGTTGTACTCTGATGCTTTTGAACGAAGATATGGTCCCGTTTAATTAATTTCCAAGGACAGTCTAACAAGCAAAAGAGGCAGAATACTTAACCATGGCATTCGACATTTCCAATGCAAAGAGCTGTAAAGTGTCTGAAAGGATTAGTGTGCGATTGTTCTCGTCACTATACAATAATAAATTTGCTATGCCTTTCCCCTAAGAATGCTTTTAGTTTTGTCTTCATGGTTGGGTCACATTTCTTTTCAATAATGAACAGAGTAGAATCTTGTTATAAAGAACCTCCGGGAAAAAAGTGCTTGGGATATGCAAAGCTTCTTATATCTTACGATGTTTATAAAACTCACAACCTTATGACCTGTTTGTAGCAGCCGACAACTAAAGGGATTCGTTACAATTAGATTCTACAGGATAATAATTTTTCAGGCCACCGAAAGTTGCGTGGTTCTTCATTTCGTGCTAATTTACACTCATAGCGTTCAGCTTAATGTGTTATCCTGCTGGAATACCTAGTACGTGTAAAACGTAATTTGTAGTTGTGTCGTATAATTACCCTAATCTTCCTTTACCGCTGGCTCTCAGTTTCCATAAGCTCCGTCGTTTCCATTTACGTCTGTGATATACGAAACTGCGACAGCGTCATTTAAAGGTTTAACTGCATCTTATTCTGTTTAGACTAATTAAAATCAGTATATTGCTCAGAAAAGGTTACTCACATAAAGCTGAGAGTGAAGACTCCAGCCTCTTTCAAATCATTAATTTTTTAATACCCGCTCTCTCAGGATTGCAACGAGAATCCAGTCATTCCCGCCTTTTCTGATAAGGGATTAAATAGTTCACTGAGTTCCTCTTATACTGAGCTTAGTTGGCTGGGCGATGATGCCCAACCTTTTCCATCTCGCGGCTCACAGTTGATGTGTTTGCCGCTAGTCCAGTTTTGATTCCAAATCTGTAAGTCGAAGGTCGCGATCGGTCAGTTCGATAGGCTTTCCCAGTACAATCATGAGATATTTTTTCCCCAGGGGCCATTCAAATGGGCGGCACGCAACAGAGATAGCCCGAGTATGCCGTGTTGCACAGAACTATTCTTTCGTTCACTCTGTTTCTTGCTTCACCTGATGTATAAGAAACATATACACGCAAACATTCCCGTGTGCCCATATTAAGCCATGTTTGAATATATTGACTTCAATAAATTACTTCTAGCGAACGGTTCACTGAGTCAGTGCTACAATTTGGATAGGCCTCCGTGCTCTTTCATAGCACACAGGGATATTAGTCAAGGAACGTTGCTTCGGGGTGGTTACCCGATTAAGGATATCGATATGCTGTGGTGTTATTGGTCAACAGAGGCTTCCCTGGCGTGTGCTCTATGTGGAAAATATAGTTCCCTGTCAGACCGAACCGTTACATCGTTTCGCAAAGAGTTCATTGATCATAAGTTCTTCGGCGAGCTGCGGCACCTCTGCTAAGGACGGAAGGTCAGTACCAGCAGCTGCAATCGTTAATTGATTCTCGATTTGCTCTCGCTTGCACTTGGCCCAAATGGGCCTCCACAGTTTGACTCCGCGAAAGCCCCAATTCTTTCCCATATAACCAGGAATTCGTTTAAAATTTTCCACTGAAATAAAATAGATATATTCCGTCCAACTAAGAAATAAAGATTAAAAATATGGTCTCTTAAAAAAAAATAGAAAATAAAAAACACATTTCTCTTTCATGGCACATTTTCGGGCCGGCAAACACTGAAGCAAAATTAATGACTGTATTGTAGACAGCTTATCGATAGTAAAAACAAAGGCATGCTATTATGTATGGTATTTTGAACTATCGCTTGCTTTCTTACATAGGCAACTGTATTTCACGTTACAGTTTACAACAATATATGAATCGCATTTTCCCTACATGTTGGACAGGCAAAACGTTCGTTTTGTGCTCAGTATAAGAAAGAGCTACTTGAGAGAATTTCCGACAATGGACATGTTGGTCGCTGAAATGCGACTACTTAACTGACACTTGTATAAATTTTGGTATCACAATGAATTCTGCCTAGCTTCATACTACAGTAAAAATATCGTACCGGGTACAATGCACATTGGAACCCAAGTGAAAATGTCAGTAACCAACCGAAAAGGAAGGGTATGTGGGGTAACAATTACAACTAGTCAACTTTGATGGTAATTCTCTTAAACATCCCATTCGTGCATGCTTTATCCCCATTGCATGTAAACATATCGCACAAATGATAAAATAGCAGGCATACATGGTGCAGAACAGGAAACCAAAACATTGCGCAGAGTATGGTATTGGGGTGAAAGGGTGAATTAGGTCTCCAACCCAGAAACCCTTGCTACACCACCACCCCTCGTTATAATAGCCATTTTTTTTTTTCATGCAGTAAAGCTCATTTACTTGAATATAAAAGAAGGTTAGAAACGTCCTATACGGAATTCGGCAACGAAATGCAGCATTTCGCAGCCTGGATGTTAGTGATCATGCTGGTAATGTATATGTGATACTGGCGAATCATATAATACAAACTAGCCGAAGTGCATGGCGCGGGACATAAAGCTTTTCCTGAATACAGAATTTCGGCCTTTCTAAAAGGCCTAAGTCTCTACGAAATGTCCGTTTTGGCATGCTGAATGTTTGGCATGATTTGTTAGCTCTACGAAAATAAAGTGCATATCGACTAAAAAGAAAATATATATAGAAAAAATAGCAGTCTCGTAAGTCATGAATAATACCACGATGTCTTTGAGCATATAGAAGGGATGACTGGCTTAAGTAGAGTATAAAAAACTTTGTTTTTATCTTGTGTAAGCAATCCTCTCCTCATCCGTTTTCCTGCTGTATTTCACGATCATCCAACAGCATTTTGAGCGGAACATACTCGCGGTCCATGGAATCAGCACGATGAGCGTTGCTGAGTCGTGCCAGGGAGTCTTCTGTGTTTCAAATCGACACATCACTCCATCAGTATTTTTTGTCTCTTTTTTCTCAAACATAATTCTCATATATTTTTTTACACTATAAAAATACATTTCTTGGCAAATGTTAACGAGAGGTGGTTGTCATTTTGTTAGCAGCCCCGTTAATGAGTGTGGAAGGAACAGGGTAGACTGACGAGGTTATTGGCTAGGAGAAGCAGAGTCTAGTAAGTGGCATCATGGTTAATCAAAAACTGACAAGCAAGTAACTGTTTGGTAGACTAGCTATTGTGGGATTTTCAGTCCACGCCTTGCAGAGGTAGTTTCATGTCACATACAAAAAGGAATAACGGAACGCTTTCATAAACATTAACGGGTATAAGGAAGATTAGGCAAAAGTTGGTAGGAGCTTATCAGTGGAGTTAAAAAAGAACCCTAGTTCGTTTATAGAACTCGGGAGACTAGGCGCTCTTTTGCTTGGGTGACCGTAATTATAAGTTTACCTGCCAACGGAAGTTCTGCAAAAGTGGAAGTTAAAGTAGCCTGTCCTCCCACATCGGAGCTGCGCGACGAGGAATGTCGGCAGCAACAAAAGCAACAACAATAGCTCCAAACAGGCTGCAGAAAAGTGCGACAACCCCGCCCATTCTGGCCGCGAAGTACGACGTAAATGTACGGATCCAGCACAAAGTTGAGTGCGATAAAGACGTCAGCCAAACGAAAAAATAACCGTTCTTGGTTTCCCGGCTCAGAGAGACCTACCGGGATGGCCACCTAGATGAAAAGGGATGTAACGTGATTGCGCGGTTTATGATGCACTCCCAGTAGAATTATCATGGACACTTTCACAGTTACGACGGCCCGAACGTACTCTATGTCATAACTTAGGAGGCCGGCGTTCGGCGTCGCTTATGGTGCGTGTTATGAATGAACGTTTAGATAAAGGCTTAAGGAAGATACTCACAAAAAAAGGCAACTTACCAGCTGCGGAAGCCAGCAGACAACGTAGAAAATGCACAGGACAGCCATGAGCCTGGCAAAGGAAATTTCTTCTTGGGAACATTGTGACACAGCCGACTCGCGACGATTACGGGGGTTGTGATTGCTGGCTATGAATCCTCCCGTGCTAGTGAAACGATACATCATACAAGACAAGCGTGAAGTCAGCCTTTTTTTTGGGGGGGGATCGATTCAATTTATCACATTTCAAATTTGTCTTTGTTTACAATACCTATTGCAAACAGCTAAGGCGGCATTTCCCCCTGGTGTCACCAAGCTGCGATGTTGATTGCTAGTGCGGTGGTCACCGAAGCCGTAGCTGTGTTGTCGCGTCAGGTTGAGGGAAGTATTGCTGCTGTTGCGAGGCTGCATGCAACTGCAGGACTGCATGGCCACAGCAGTGATACCGGCGCCGTTAGGGAACGAGTAGCGGTGGCTGTTGGACAAGTTACTGCCCACTGTCAATTTTGTTGCCGTCTTCGTAGTCGCTAAGCCTGTTGTGCCCCCAACTGTCGTACCGCAGCTGCTGGCCCGACATGCTCCGAGATGCTGATGCGGATCCGCGGGACACGTTGTGAGGACAGCCGCTTCGCAGTCAGGTTTGCAGCCCTGGTCGGATTCTAACCTCATTATTCGATTTCTTCCGTCTTGTAAATGAGCTGCTGATGACGGTCGCCGCATTAACGAGCGGCTGCTTATCCGTCTTGCCGCACTTCGCTTGCCCATTTGGCACAAAGCGTGAATTACGCCGAGGTTGCAGCACACAATGCATACACACATAAGCATACCTAAGCCAAACGGGAAGAATAGCGCGTCAACATTTTTGAGGTCAAGCGTAAAAAAAGCGAATAAGCCGAAAATTTATGACAAGCCATCTTTGTGGGGTTTAACTGCGTATTTTGCTCCCGCAGCCGTTTTACACAGCACTTGACGCACAGAGTGTGCTGACAGAGCGATAACTGGGTAGCTTACTGACAAGTGTCAAATGCAATAGGCTGGCAATAGAGCTGTGCCTTTGTTACGTGATGGTGGGACGGAAAAAAATTCTTTCTTCGAGATTTAGGGCCAATAAATCAGTTCTGAAACACAAATCAGTTTTTTTTCCTATCCTAGTTAAAATAGCTCACACCGAGAGCGATAATAAAACGTTCTGCAGAGAAAGTGATGTGTCGACTTGGCGACCTACATAATACTCAATCCTGCATTTTTCCAATATAGTTTTTTTTTTGGATGGAAGTGGAAAGCGGCGAAAGGAAATATTATCTGTATTTTACAGTCAGAACTTATGAAAAGAAAGAAAACGATTGAATAAAATGCGCATAAAAATGTTTCGGAAATATTCTTTATTTTTGAGGTAAGAAAAGGTGCTGTTTGCGCGAGCTCAATGGCGCATTTAGAAGCGAAGCAATACGAGTGCACTCTTAGCAGGGTCCTCGACATTAATTAAAAGAATGCTTTTTACGTAGGCTGCATATTTCTTGAGAACTCTAATCTACAATGTCAGCTAATAACGATTGGGCTTCCAGTTAACAAAAAAGGCTTGTTTATTGCAGAGAAAATCTTGCTACGGGTTCTCTGCATATTGCGTTTGGCAACATGTGCGCTCTATTTATTACTAAAACTTTCAGCTTCTCGGTTTTTGCCTGAGATGTATCGCTTATTGCAAACATTCGTAAACGAAAGCCAACAAAAGGTGATCGATTGACAACCTGACAAGGAAACCCTTTCGGAATAAGTGTTAAAAGCCATTTCTAAAGAATGTGCAAAGTTTTTGGAATACGTGTTCATTTTTAAAATATCACAAAATCGCCAGTTTCCATGGCATATACTAACCCAGTATTTTTAAGCACATCACTCAGAATTAATTACAGATATTTATTTCCCTGCCCATGGCGATATATTTAACACTGATACTTACCAAATCCAAACACGAAATACGAGTAGGCTACTTGCGAAGCCGTGGTCCCAAACCGGTACCGCGTGCATTTGGGTTTCTCGCTCTCGTAGTACAAGCCGAAGCCCATGAATGGCATACAAGCTAATAGCGTCACGAAGGTCCAAAGTGAGAAGATGGCTCTTTGGATCCGCCGATACGTTACATGCTAAAAGAAGGTCAAATGAAATAACACAGTTTGTTAATTATTCCTTTACCGCACATGTTGCTCTGCAATAACATTTCACTTAAATAAAATTCCTTACGCTTGGTTAAGGCTTCAGACAGAACTATTTTGTTTTGTGCCTTTTTTTTGTCATAATGCTGTCTTCCAGAAGACAATTTTTTCTCCTTCGGAATCCTATCTGTGTAAATTTCCCGCTGGACTATAGTCCAAGAATCAAGCAACCAATTTGCTTTCTCTGTGTCGCTTCCGGGTTGTTAGCGTTGCCAAAGTAATTGAGAGAGACACAGGCGACAGAGTTTTGCAGGAGAAAAAATGCGATCTCAATGCGTCGCATGCTTACAGGGAACTCTTGTGCACACACCACAAAAAATAGCGCTTGAATTTAGGCAGAACCGGCTGTTGCCCGAAAAAGAAGATGAGCACGTCGTATATAGCTGGAATCTCTTTGGCGTCTCTCCCAAAACCCAATGCGTCTCGACAAAGCAGAAAGTCTGCATTTCCAAGGGGACATTTACACCTCCCGTATCTACACTGACCTTTTTTGTTACGTATCCCCCCTTCTACAAGCTATGGGAGAATCAATAGGCCTATTAACTTTTGTCGAGAAAGAATGACCAGAGTTATATATTACATGGCAAAAGAAGAAAGGCACATCGTGCTATAGGGAGTCTTTGGCGGCCTTTCGTAATAGAGCGAATGTCTTCGATCCAAAGTTCCAACAGAAAAAGACAGAAAAGGCAGCTTTCGAAAATGCACTCACAAACGATATAAAGAACGTGAGGATGAAACTGGATACTTTTTTATTAAAAGTAAATTGTTTCTGTCTTCCAAGTGGCGGGTCAGCAAATCGCTCACGTTTCGTTTTCGGTTACCAAACGCCGCCAGAAGAGGGCACGCAATAAGTGCACAGAACCTTTAAAAAATAACGTCTTCTCGAAACTAGTTTTCTCCAGTTAACAACTTTGTAAGAGTTCCAAATTTTGCCAGTGTTACCATCCAAGAGAGCAAAAAGGCTATAGTGTAAATAATTTCACCGTTAAATCTTATTTAAGTCAGCGAAAACAAGAATGGTACAGAAAAGCAGTCTTCATTCCACGTGTAAACTCAAATTTACTCATGCGTCAACTAATCCTGACGCTACAATGGGACTTTTCTTCAGTTCAGCGGATTACCACCATCATTGCTGTATTTCTGGTGTGGAGGACCCACGAGGTATTTGCCCTGCAATACTTTCTCTCTTACTAGAGTGCCACGAATTTCCGATTTATGTAAAGTTCCAAGAAAGCTGCTCTAAAAGGTGTGAAAAACACGATTTTTTGTGATGGGAAAGACGCCTGCAAAAGCATCCTGACTTTTTCCTTCGCATCCGTAAACTACGTTTTCTACGTAGCTCTCAGGGAAACTTTATAAGGTACGAATTTCATTGCATTTGAAGATTTTCAGTAGACTACAGTGGGAAAGACGTGTTGCTTTTCATCCTATCTACGGCGAAGTAATCTGTTCTTAAAGAAATGTCGATAAGTAACGCATTCCCGTTAGTTTACCTACATCAGTTGTGTTTTTTAAAGAAGAAAAAATGTTCGACAAAAACTTTAAGAGCCTGTCTACTCGTAAGCCAAACCCCGGTTCTTAAATTATAACCTCTATGAAATGAAAATTGACTTTGAAGAAAGTTCATCCATAATCTTGCGGCAAAATGAGAGACAGAACTGGAGCTCTCTTTGTCGGATTCATTCAAATTATACTAATTCGAACGTAAAAGGGTGGCACTGATTATCCAAAAACAGCAAGACGGAAGAGAATCCCAAGACGTGATGTAAATACACTTTTAAAAGAAGCAAATCCTGCAAAACATGTTTGCAGGAAGGGACGAGACCTTCATAATCTTGTTGGTTAAAGCTAGTAAGATTTCAAATTTTGAATCTTGTTGATCAATGAAGTGTAGCTCCTTTTTTTTATTAAAGAAAGTCCTCTGCTAGTCTGGCAAATGAAATCGACACCCACGCAGATGCAAATATAATAAAAAAGATATATGTAAATTATGTTAATTTTTCTTTTTCACTTAGGGAATACCTCCTCCCAGATCTGCTCTACAAATCTTGTCGGCAACAGGCAACTTCGTTTTCGCTTGTTAAAAGGAATTGGAAATCGCCTATCTTCCTTCACAACAGGGAGCAAACAAGTTTACATCTGCGTCATTGTCACTCTGAATTTTGCAATGCAGCACCCAAACACGGGGTATCGCATGATTTGCTTTAGTATAACCATGATACTAAATCCAGCATTGGCAGCAAAAGAAACCGTTGCATGCTGTCTGGTTTTAAATTTCCCTCGTTCTGCTTATCAGCTTATGCGAATGTAAAAGTAACTTCCCTTTCTGAATTGCTTCACGAAACCGCTAGCAAGCTCATATACTGGAGAGCTCTTAAATCATATAAATAGTTGGAAGACCATCGTTGGCATGCTTACGACATTTGCGGAATTCGTGAGCGGATGTGGTAATACGTACGACACTTCTCACTTGGGACGTGCGCTTCAAATACCGTGCCAACAATTGAAGCGCGACGCACGAAGCCACCGATTTCCGATTGAGCATGACTTTTACAGACCTTGTCCCTCCATTAAAACATTAAAAGCACTGTATATACCTCGGATTCTTGAATTACCTGCTTTGTATGCATATTCGAAACCTAACTGAAAGATAAGCTTCACCAAGATTACCGTGCTATTCATGAGCTGTTGTATTTCACATAAAGTAGCTGCGAAGTCAGGAGGATCGGTCGTTAATGGCAAATGGTGACGAGTACTGGTCAAAATACTTTCGGTGCTAAGTCCAAACCCTTGTCGATTTTCGCTGTCCAACCCCCAGCACATTAAAGAGATAAAATGCACTAGCAGCTTCTTTCCATTCCAGCAGTTCCTTTCTTATCGCCGGAAGGAACACGGACGAAGAGTGCGCCGCTTTCGTACTTTTATTTCCTAACAAAACTGCCTTCTCCTAGGCGCGAGAACCGTTGATAATACGGACTAACAAATACAAGACATTATATTATAGGACCAAGTGATTTTCTATAGGGGTACTATACCGCCGACTAGTCTTTCAATAGAATATTGCAATTTCCACATCAGAGGCGCCATAAATCAGCCGAAAGTTTGTTGTCTAAATAAAACTGACGGCAACGAGGTCATATCTGTCTCACGTCAAGTCATCAAGAGGTTCACGTGGAACGTCTCAATAGTCGGAAAAACGTAGTCTGTAACATTTTCGATCAAGGTTACGTAAGTTTGACGTAGAAGCTTACACAAGCTGGTAGTACGCGTATTTTTTGTCTCCGGCAGAACAGGTTAGAAGTGTATGGAATTTAGGACGTCCTTGGAAACGAGATTGTTAACAGTTGAAGGCTGAAGAGCCACCATGTGTTTATGCTTCCTACTTGTGCAACACGGCAAAACACCCTCATATAGTCTTGTAATTTGGAACCGTAAATCTAAAGATAGGCACATCGATTTTCCCTGAACTGAGCGGTGCTAAGAGGTTTGCGCTTATGGAAACGGTAAAAGTAAGCAAAGCAACAAGAACTTTGCTCTTTCTTGTGGCAGTAATTTACGAATTTTGCTGAAATTCTAGTAGCCATGCGCCCTTGTGGACTAAATCCCTTCTACGTAGGTTAGCAACAAACCCTCATAAAAAGCCCGCTAGCACGTGTCCACCGTAATAACAGCCAAACACTGCACGTTTGAGTTGTGAAATACTGTCTTGTACACTCGTGGCGTTATTCTATACTACCGCCGTTGTGCGACACAAGTGCCAATGGCTTTACGTTTCCTTGCACAAGACATAACCTCTAACACTAGTCAATTTACATGCCTGCGGCACGAAATTCGTCAAGAAAGCAGAAATATCTCAGCAGATTGCCCAAATTCTTAGAACGAAGACATACTTATTGCCATCAACATGGCCAGAACAATTTGAATTATACTAATTTCTCCAGTTTAAGGGTTGATTTCTTTCAGAGAACTTAACGCGTAATGAAAAAGATCCTGTTTAATAGATGGTTTAACTCACTGTTCGTGAAAAGTTAGATTTGTTAAGGTAAAAAAAAAAATGTGTTGACCGAAAAATTTTCAGGTACGTAAAAATATACATTAATTTGCATAAAAGTAACTGATTGTGAAAAATTGTTTTAAGACAAGAATAACTAATTTACAAGCAAATAATCTTGCTGCTGAACAAACGTAGTAGTGAATTAAAATAAAACAAATATTAAATCTCCCAGTTTTAATGAGCCTATGAAATTTGGGCCTTATGAGTTTTTGACTATTATCAACACGTGTAGTTACCAAGCTGTAATTCTGCCATAAAATTGGCGAAAATTTCTAACAATTTTGTGACCGGCATAAAAGTGGACGCGCAAGTATCGATACCGCGTAAATGGAGGGATTTCTGGAGTTGTCACCAAGTCACTTAACGTGTACTTCACGGGTATTTTTTAATTTTTTTTTTTTTTTTTTTTTTATTTTTCCTTAAGTCAACTCCTGTTTTAGATGGAAACAACTGATGAAATGGAGCTCATGCTCTTAAGTCTCGTGCATTGAATTGCTGTTTGTTTTCGAACCTACAAAGTTTTCGGCTCACAGTGCAATCTGACTGTTCGGATAGCTGGGTCGATGAAAAGAATCGTTTTAGATTAAGTTTAGATACCTAGTCGTAATAATAACTATGTAATCTCCCATACTAAGTAAAAATAACTATGATTCGTCATCCGTCTTTATGCTTTCCTCCCAATTAGCCTCTGAATTGTATCGTCGTTGTGCGCTGTTCACGACGCCATATACCCTTTATCAAATTTTTTTCACAAGATTTGCAACTCGAGATAGAAAATATGCTTAAGATTTAAGCTCAATTCAAGGCTATTTATTCACACTTTATCGATTCTGAGTAGAGGCCGAAGAAATAGAACGCACATTGACCATTCGGCTGGTTTGGAAGGCGCATCCGTATTTAAATATGCGAAAAAAATTCACTCTGTAAATCTTGAAACCTACAAGCGAAAAAGCAATCTAAGACTTATTTCACGAACGCATATTAAATAAATATTTCTAGCTAGTTTTGGAATAACTTCTATTCGAAAGAACTGACGGAAAACCCGTACAGTTGTACGGTAAGACACCCACGTTTATTTCAGCCATTGTGTTGCGCAGTCGAGTAATGTAACACGCTGGCTAATACCGGTTTGAAAAGCGAGACAGTAATTAACTTCCACGGTACAACAGATGACCACAATAATTGAACGTTGTAACGCATTGTAGCTTTCTTAGGAACTCTTTTTGGGTTTCTCTGACCACCCTTCTATATTGTGCATACATGCTCGCGGAGATCAAGGGTTTGTGTGCTAGAACTGCCGAATACTTCAAGGTTCGTTGCCCGGGAAGTTCTATAGATCCAGGTCTCGCTTGCATTACTTTCAAATAAGACAGGATAGAACGACCATATCGGGTTCTTTTTTTTTTTGACACAAAGAAATGTGTTATGGAAAAGATAGCTGTAAATAAACACCTCTCAGACTTTTGTATACGCTTGACTTGGGGCCGGTGGGTACAAAAATCTATTATTCTACATGAGAGTAAATCTAAGCCTGAGTTTTTCTTCGCCTAAGTGACAGCTCAACAAATATATGATTTTAGTACCTTACGGAAAAATCGGTAGGGTTCTATAAGATAATCAGATGTAACTCTTTCTGTTTTTTTTTCTTTTAATCCATTTGTGACTCTGATTTGTGCTTTTTATACCCAAAATAAGAAACTGAGAAGACACATTTAATTATGAATATAACTATGATTCGTCATCCGTCTTTATGCTTTCCTCCCAATTAGCCTCTGAATCGTATCGTCGTTGTGCGCTGTTCACGACGCCATATACCCTTTATCAAATTTTTTTCACAAGATTTGCAACTCGAGATAGAAAAATGATCTTCAAGAGCTCCACTGGAGAACAAAAACATCGTGAATAATGAAGGTACGAACCACAAAAGCTTTCCTGGCGTAGTCTTTACTTACTAAACAAACAATGCTGGCTATATGTACCGAATCTTGCTGGAGCGTGGTGAAAAAAGTACTTTATAAATAAATAGCAAGCCTGCGTAGCTCTTCATTGCAGACCACTTTGCTAAGGAGCAAATCACGGTGCTGCTTTTAGAAAATTAGGCAAAATCCTGTTATACAGCTCTCGATGTAAATCATAGATGTGCTTATTACCCGAAATGACTGTTTCTGCTTCCTGGGGCAGAAACAGGGGCCAATTCTGCTTCGTAATAACCTGCCATAAACTACGTCATGGCGTGATCTTTAAATCGGTGGAAAATTTACAGAACTTAATACGTTTAATACAATAAGTTTTTATGCAGACTATTTAACATCTGTTTGCAGACATTCGTTCTGTAATAAGGAACGAGTGCAAAGAAATTATTTTGTTCGCAGAAAAGGTCTGTATGGTGTCACAATACACCAATTCAAGGGAGAATATCCAACGGCGCGTTTAATTTTCCTCCTATTTCGTCACCTACTAAGTACGCGAGCTTTGGCTACAACTCTTCTGTCAAGGATTCGGAACACACAGAGTTACACACTCCTGTATTTGTGAACGACGAAGGACAAACGTACACGTAGCAAAAAAAAAAACGGGACGTTAAAATTAAGTGTTTTATAGCACGTTGAGTACTTTATATATGGTAATAATTCTTTGTTTTTTATGGAAGTTTCAAATAAGCCATGTCCCCTTTTTTTAAGCAGAAAAAAGACACTCAGCTGTTCGCTGATTTTACGCATGGTTTTCGCTACATTTAAGATGAACAACTTGTTAAATTTATACACGTGTACATTATGTCTATAAACAACGGAGTTAGTACATTACGAATTGTTTAGAATGAGTCTGTTATGGCTCTATAAGGTGACCTCGGCTAGTACGGATGTGAATAAACTCAAACAACGCTCAATATGTATGTTAATATGAGTTGTGAATGGGCTGCGCGAGCCAAGTGTGCACGTTGAGCTTTTCCTATTAGGCAGTCATCCCATCAGAGCATTAATCTCTATAAGCCACCGCATAGAGAATGAACTTTAACACATTCAGAGACCGCCGCCACAAGCTAAAACACGAATCCGTTTATCTTTGGCAACTACTCTGTGGCTTAGAACGGTATACTAATACAATTAAATCATCCATCTTTTTCCCCAGCTTTTTTCTTAGATTTAATTCTTTTTATTTTTTGCTTAAAAATACCAGTATTTAAGCAACCTTCCAGATTTGATTTATGCATTTTCAGGCAAGCGTACGTCATCACATCTCGGTAAATGTAAATGTACAGAACCCCAATAATGCACGTTTACATTGTAAGAGCCGTGCTGTCTGTTACAGAATATTCGTGAAAACCAAGGGACACCTCTAACGCCAGTGGCGTGTTTTTTAGTATCAAAATAAAGACGTAAGCTAGCTCGCTTCCCAGCAAATATTCTTACGGAAAAGCTTTTTATTTTTTACTTAAAGTATTTAGGTACTTTTATTATCTAAAGTATTTAAAGTATTTAGGTGTAATTATTTAGGTACTTGTTACCATCCGTCTTAATTTACGCTACATAGAGAGCTACAAATAAATATTTTCACTGACAACTCGACACAAGTGGTTGTCTACGGCAACATTTGGGTATCGCCAAGTATTACCTGTACAGGTATCTAAATCGTGGTTTTAAAAAAATCAATATTTACGGCGTAACATTTTTTTTTCCTTCCTAACGTATTTCCTCGCCATTGATCACTATCGTAAGTAGCGTTTCCCAGCCACAGCTGAGCGAAAGTACACCTTCTCCACCGTTAGGCTGATATGACAAAGATGGACGATTGCCATTTGTGAGGCAATTACATCATAAAAGTGGAGATAACCCACCCCGCAAACGACCACGTTGAGGCCAATTAAGGAGGCGATACTTGTTACACGAAAAAATGTTACAAGGATTCCCTTTCAGAGAGTCTAGAATATACAAGACCAATATGAGGATTCTTTCGATGTCCCGAAGGGGAGAAGTAAGTTTTAATTACGGCGTGCTGCAAATGTGCTTAATGAGAAAGGTCAGTTGCGCGTTGGAAAGTGCAGCGCCGGAAATTAAACGACAAAACCGAGTCGTCACCCCCGAAATCGATGGACGCAGCAAGTTAAAGTGCTCAACGACCCCAACCGTGAACAAACACTTGACTGGACCAAAGTCCCTGCTCCCAAAACATGCTCAGTCTCGTCGAGAACCGTTTACTCTATAATTCAGCGAAATCTCTTCATTTTTAAAGATAACATGTTTATTTTAAATGTTTATTTTAAATAGATTTTCATACGTGTTTCGTTTCAGTAAAGACAAAGCGCAGAAAGGCAGTGATCTGGCATCAAAACCGATGGCTTCCATGTGCCAATATTGGGACTTGACAGTCTCCCGTCGTTCGGAATATTTTTTTTTTTTAATATCTCCCGTCAAAACCGTGTCTTGTTTGAAGAGAGATCAGCGGGCGCTTTACTTTCCATTTGAGTGCTCGTCTGCGTTTGACACAGAAATCCAAAGGACACCAAGGATCGTGCCCGCGTTTAAGGCCTACCTTCTTCAGTGACAAACACTAAAGAAAGATTGCTCATCCTTATGGTTTTCTCGCTTTGGCGGACAATGAACCTGCTATGTGAGGCATCAATAACCTTGGAAATAAGCAATCGAGCTGCTTTCTCAATGAAAAATTCATTCGATTCGGCTGAGTGCTAATGAGAAATTATCTTAAGAGGCCAGCGCAACACACAAGTTGTTGGCCACGGGTATCACAAATGCGTGCAACGAGAGGCACCGAGAGCAATAGCCAGAAAGAGTCGATCACTTAAGAAGAGCACGCATCACGCAAGAAAATCAGGAAATATCGTGATATCACTTACTCCAAATGAGCTTCTTAGCTCGTGCAATCGAAGATTTTTGGTGGTCACCTACATACTCAAGAAATCGGATTAGTTTCCCTGCCACGGTTGCTTCCATATTCCCTGTGTGAATCGCCTAGAGCATCGTTATTCTCGAATTGTACAAAAGAATCTCTAGATTGCTTTTTCTCTTGCTCGTTTACGAAAACACGTCTACACGCTGTGCTCACGCAATCTTCCGTCTTGAAATGCCCTTAGGGGAAAATAAATCTGGAGTATTACGGATGAAAACCAGCGAAGCTTTGAACTTAAATTAATTCGAACTAACAAAGCAAAAAGTCTTCCTGTTTTTCAGTCCCTTAAAGGTGGTGTTTCCGTTTTATATGGGTTATTGCCACACAAAAAAAGTAGTATAAAAGTGAATAGATCTTAATTTTTCTTTGAAATTACTTCACAATGGCACACGAGTTGTGCCCTAGTTACGTCCTTTGTCCTTTCATGGGTGAAAAAGGTAAAATTACTAGAAAAAAAAAGGTGAAAAGCCTACCTTTTGGTACCAGAAAGGATGGGTAAGAGCTAACCACCTTTCGACGGCCATCACTAAGGAAACGCAGCCCGAGCCTAGTCCAAAAGCCCGCCAGAACACGCGGAATCCACAGAAGAGTCGATTCAGGACCCAGGCTGGAGGCAAGTACAAATGCAAATACATCTGTGCCAAAGACCCAAGGAGGGCAATTAAGTCATTCCAGGCGAGACAGCGCAGCATAAGTGTTTGGCGTTTGTTTCGGAGCGTTTCATGCCGCGCCAGAATAGCTAACGCAGCGACGTTCCCTGCGATGCCAAACATGTAACTGACTGTGAGGAGTATTTGCACTGACGAGTCCACGTGGCGAATTTTCGACGTGGTTGTCGTGTTGTGAATCCATAAGGACGACACATTGAAGAGAGCGTCTTCGCTAGTCCCAATGACAGCAACAACGCCAAACGCACTGGCGTGTTCAGGAAAAGTCCAATTGATGGCCGCGTTTGTATCCAGAATGTCTGGATCTCTGAGCATGGTTTGTGCGGTGGCTTCTGCTTAGGGTTCCGTTCATCCAGAGCTACTTCACCTCAGCTGGCTAAACGGGGGTTAGCCTCGCGGCTGACATTTCGCAATGTAGAAACACTTGCGTTCTGCAACAGCCGAGCATCGAACCACGGGCTGGGGAGTCAATAGAACGTCAGGGTAACAGGGGGTCAGCTTTTTAAGAAGGGGGAGCGTTTCGGGATGAAAGGAGTTCTAATATTCTTCGGTAGCTTCCGGATGGTAACATAAGCACCTATGCCGACGTCTCTACAACCACTGCTATTCGTGCTGCAAGCCAGTGTCAGAAAAATCTCCTGTGAAGCACAATGAGGGAACAATTATGAAAACCTTGAAGCTATTTGAACTTGTGACGATCGTCCGTAAAAGGAAAAAGGAAAGCTATCAATGTCGCAGTAAAATAGGGAAAGGGGCAAACGTTTACTACCCGGAATTTTTTTCCATAAAACTCCCCTTAATTAGCGGTGGATTAGGTGCACGAAAACCAGATCCACCACCGCAATTAGGCATCAGCATATGTTTTCTCTCCCTGGACAGAAATATCTTTCAACCCAAATCCTCTCTACTCTCCATAGCCCACCGCGAAGTTTTTCAGTGTCAGGAGAATCTCGGAAACCGAGACTTCGGAAAAGGAAAGAAAAATAGCTTTTGAACTCGGAAAGAGTGTTGCACTGTGGTGGTCATAGAACTGTTGACTCTGTATCTTATTTCTTACGTTCCTCCGAGCACCGTCGTTCATCATGGACTGCCTCGAGATGCAAGAGAACAGACAGGCAGAAAACAGAACGATAAAAGTTGTGCTTGCTTTTTCCTGAAAGAGAGGTCCCACTCCTAAAAAAAAATCACTGTTCCGTTTATGGAACTTGGCTGCGTGGGTTCATTGTAGGTAAGATTTTAATACTTTTTATTTAAATGAACCACGAAGCTATAGTGAATAGCCACTTTTTGTGAAGATGGAGCAGTTCCAGGATATCAAATAAATGTCGTGCGTAAAGCTTACAAACTATTGTGGGAGTCTTTGGGGAGTGCTCCGGGTTTTGCTGAATGAGCAAGTTTGGTGGTCTCCAAGTACGCGCTTCATGAGCAAGGAATCCCTGTGGCGTTAATGATGTCTATAAGACAGACTACCGTTGTTGTATTTCTTGTTGATTTATGTCTTTCTACACTGTTTAGTTTACGGTTTACACCGAAGCTCGTTCGTGCAAGAATATCGCCAAAATCGGACTCTATACGACTTGTTAAATTCCATACCAGGTAAACTTGGAGGGGAATAAGATAGTTTAATGCATGAACGAGCGCACTGAAAGATCTTCCAGCTCAGTATCATGCCTATATGAGATGTTTGGCGAAATTGCCAAGTTGCGATAAGGCCCCTCACCTCTCGTAACCTTTTTTGCAACCGAATAGTAAATACGAATGCAGTGTTTGTACTTGCGTAAGTGGCGTACCAAAAGAAGAAAGTGGACGACGTCCCTTCCTCCCACAAATTTTAATAAGGAGTTTCCATTTAATGAATTCAACTCTCCGAGATTTTTACTTCTCGTAGCGCTAAAGTGGTCACGACAAAGAAACGAACCTCACACCGTAGGCAGCCATGCAAATTAAAACTCCCTCTTGATGTGACTTCTGTGTTTGCCACGCCTACGCTGGGCTGAATTTGCGTTTTAAAGCTACAAAAGGTTCCAAGCCACTTTTCTCCACCAAAGTCCATTCTATCTTTAGATTTCTTTTTTGTAAAAGTTACCCCTGTAGTGTTTTACAATATATTAAGGATGTCAATTAAGTTGAAACACGAGGCGTTAGACAAGGACACCTTTGGTTTAAAATACACCGTTTCTATGCGACTGTTATGAGTATGGGCGTCACTGGGATTCCAATTTAATTGCCCTAAAAATACGACAAGATATTATACTACAGAGAAAGGTAAAAATGACGGATATACCTTACGTAATGACGGTGTCGGCAAGAAAATCAAAAGTGAAATGCACAACAGAAGAAAACCGGATCAACTGGCACGATAGGACGGAGTGTACAACAAGAAAGCCTATTCTCTCTCTCCAGTTTTTCTTATTATTTCCTTGAAGGATCAGCGAGCATGCCATTAATCCCGCACCCACGGCTAACAATGGCGCATCCCGAGATAATTAAAAAAAAAGCAGTCTACTTTTAAAAGGTTTCATGATCTAGCCACGGTAAAAAAGAAAACGCGACTCGTCAGATTCTTTTACATTCCACTTCCTTCCTCGGTGGCACGAAAATTCAGAACGAGGAGAATTACCAAGGCAAAACTCAATTAGACACTGGCGAAATCCAATACGAGCTGTTCTGCTTTTCCAAAGTTAAGATCGGCAACTTGATTGTTTTTTCCAGATATTTCCGGCGTAGCGTATAAGACTGTTTAATCCATGACTAAAATTTATCACTGGCTGGGAACGAAAATGTGTATGCAAATAAGTCAATCAGCATGTCAGAAGCCGTTTCCCCAATAGCTCCGAAACTGAGAACTGTAATCGAAGAGCGAGTCGTCTCACGACCCAACAAAAGGTGCGCCAAGCTCTGGACACCGAGCGAAACTGAACGAGGTAGCTTTATTGGACTGTGCCACGAGTTCTGTGTGTTGGAGCGTAAGCCCCAGCTCTTCAACTTCTGCTTCTACCCAGAGGAGTGAGAAGCCTAATCTCATGCGCGCATGCACGCCTTCTGCTTCATCTCTGTTTCGTTGACTCTGTATGCACTACACTAATAGAAGGAGTTTAGATGCAATAAACAGCCGCGGAAGGTAAATGCTAAAGGGATATTAGCAAAACCTCGCAGCCCTATAGCATGGTAAAGGGACCCTATACGTCCAACTACCCCACACTTTTTCTCCTAAATTTGATACTCACCGACGCTTTCGATGGCGGTTACATATCGGCGTGCCTTCGGAGCGGCTGCTGTTTCGTACAGATAGAACTGGTTGCAGGTGGCTTCATCGCTCAACGCCTTCCTGGGCCCCCTCTGAAACAAGATCTGGACAAGGTTTGTATATAACTTGTGATACTTAAGTTAGATACACGGAGTGAGTAATTTGTCTTGCTCAGTTTAATTTTTGCTTTCTACACTTTTATTCATTTTAATACAAGTTTACACAGTAAATTCCAAAGTACAAGGCCAAAGGGGAGTAAAAAAATCTTATGTCACAGTGCACAAGTCACGTTGGTGGAGTCAACTCTGCCGCTGAGCAAGAAAACTCTCTTGCCTCCTTTTCGCTTCCGAGACGAATTGTAGTCAAGCACACTGATGAATGTTTACGATGCCGCTTGATCCATGCCAGCCAGCAAAAAACATCCGCAACAGGTGTGAGCCACAAGCCAACAAAGTTGAAGTACACGCTGCGTAAATATACACAAATTTGTCAAGGTAGGAGCACACAAAGAAAGGGAGCGTACGCTTAATTGTCTTGTTTTATCTCTCGCTTTTAGAGGTGTGAACGGATCGATATGAAATCTGGCGAGTTGGCGGCACATTTTTTTACGGTCGAAACCCAGGCCAACGGACGAACCGTTTCGTAGCAAAGAAAGTCCTTACGAGCGTTCATATATCCTGTGTGCTGGCGCTGCTGTTACTGATAAGTGGAATTTTGCTACCTTCTTATAACCCATAGCAGTCGCGACCATCCCCATCACGATGACTATAAATGGGCCAACAAGTCCGTAGCAAGCCAAGATAAAACGTCGTCACTGACAAGTTCTCCCTGAACACCAATGTCAAAATAGTAATACCAAATCTGTGTTACACACAAACAACGCAAAACCATCTTTGGTCGTATGCTGTCGTCTTTCAAGCACGAAAGATAAGCAACCGTAACAAATGCACGAGGAATACAGTTTTGCGGTGAACTCAATGCTGTTACACTAAATAAGGCTCGGTTTTATAAGCGTTACATTTTTCACTTAAAAACCCTGCCGTAAGATTTTTTTCTCTTCAATGTTTTGTTTATTATCTGTTTCCAATCCTACTTATGAGAAAAAAAACTGTTGCACTTCTCTAGTGAAGAAAAGAGCAAAATAAGTGGTGCAATGGCCATACTTTCGGTGAAATTGTTCATAAAAATGAAGGAGAGAAAGGAAATAAGAATGTTGCATGTCCGAACTGCTCTTGTTAGTTTATTTTGTATAACTCAATGGAATTTAATTTAGTTCGCTTATAACTGGCCTTGTTATTCGTGGGTCTCATGTTGCGGACCAATCCTAGCGAATTATGTGTATTAGACACTCGGCACCGGACGTCCCAAATGCGTTAGTTTGCTCCCTTGACGTTACCAGGTAAGGGACTCAAGGGATTTCTCAAATTGGTTACGCAACTGAGTAGTAAACATTTTATCGTCATGAACAATCTTAAGCTTATTAAAAACCGCACGGCATTCGTGACCGGCTCTAAGAATACAACATCAATCTAATTGGTGATTACCATTATGTTATGTAATGGAACGACATCAGACTGAGAAACACATAGTACTTAATGCATAACGATGTGTTGAACTGATATTACGTTTAATATAGATGGCTGTATCTAGAAAGTTAGGGGCTTTAATGCTACAAATTTTATTAAAAGGCAATCTGCAAGATTCAGGTTAATTGCTTAAAAGATTTTGTGAAGTTTTCTTGTAGATTTTATTACTGTACAGTAATCTCACATGCAAAAGGGAGTCCAATAAATCTGCATACTACGCTCCTGATTACGACCCTGCATAGTTACAAGAGATTTCTTATAATTTGTATTAAACTACATTACTTATATACATAGTCCACAAGACGATCAAGTTTAAGCCCCAAGCTTCACTCATTTATGCCATAAAACGATAGACAAAGTTCTTATTTATATATTTACCCAATGGTAATCGCCAATCTCCGTGCCAACTACATTCCTTCTTTATAATTAGACCAGTGAGGTCGATGGCAGGATGTGAGAAGAGGGACTTTGCTTCTTATCGCCAAACTCAACCCGATCAGCTAATGGATAAGTCTCAGTTGGTTCTATTGTACATTTAATATTCATTTCTTTTTTTTTTCCAATTTCCTGTGTACATTACGTAACAAGGTCAGCGTAGTTTCACAGCCAACAGCCAAATCGTTGACTAATTCTTATCAGTAAGAAAAGCATTAACTCAATTCTTTTTTCGATCCATCAGTCGTGGCATTCCAACATTCCGGCAATTGGTAACTGGCACAAACGCCATTAAATGCGTAGGCACCACAAATCAGGCTTCTTAGAGAGAAACACGCACGTTGTCGGTGCCAGAAAAAATGGCACTGATTCCTCAAGCTATAGTTTATGGGTATGAAAATATTCGGTTAGAGTGACATTGACTGGATTTTTTTGTAACAGGTTCTATCCCAGAAAAGAAATGTGGCATGGCTATTTCTTCGACTGATCGATGAAAGGAATACAGCTTTTTTCTCGTTTTGTCGATTTTCCCTCTTGCCAAAGAACAAATAGGGTCGTCATCGTCTTCCTTATTTGACAATGAAACCTCTTTGCCCTGAACTAGTCAAGCTGATGTCATTCTCTTCTTTCCAATATCTTTGTTCCCTTAGAAGAAGGGAGCAGAAAGGGATACAAAAAGTGAATCCCTACTTCCGTTCTCGAAGGTAAAAAAGGGGGAGAGGGTAGATCTCCTTTACGTAAACTTTTCTTTTTTATGGTTTTGGCATGCCGTGTTGCATGGTAGAATCGTTTCATGGTCGCATAAACCTAATGAGTCTTACCAAGTTTTCCGCCCTCAACGAATTTCTCCCTGACGAATGCGATAGTTTAAAGAGGCGATTTAATCAGCAAACAGCGTTCGGTGTAGCTCTTATAACAGGCTCATTGAAGTGAAAAATACTCTGGTCGAGACCAACAATTCATTCCCTGGCAGCAACTCAGAAAAATTATAACACGGAAACGAGCCGTCCGATCTAGACGCGCGAGGAAAAAACCATTTGGGAGAACGCGTCATGGTAGTTCGCAGTGCGACAGCCAGCGTTTCGTTCCGTTCTCTGAGAGCACGCGCTTATGCTTGGAATTGCGAAGAACGAAACGCAAGGCAATTGTAGGTTAGCAATGTTGCTCGGTCTTAACAAGCTAGTTTTTTTTGCCTGAAAAAGGCGTGTTTCTTATACAAGTATGTCAACACCTCTTGGAGAAATATTACACACTCTCTATGTGAGGTGTTGTAATGACTCAGGCGACTCTAGAAACCGCAAGCACATTTACGTCGCATTAAACCAGCTTTCGGCTTTGATCAAAGCAACTCCTTAAGTCGTTCAACGTGGCGTCTTTTTTTAGGCCACGAGAAATTAATGGCTGTTTTATATGTTGTCACAACAGCCAGGGGTCACGGTCACAGTTAATACAGAAATATAGTATATAGAGAACATTATTTACGCAAGAGGCAGTTAGAAACGAAACGAAAATGAAAAGAAAGAAAGACCCAGAGCGATGCAGAGGTAGTGGGGAAAATAAAAAAGAATGAGAACGCCGTGGTAAAAGTCCAAATAACGAACATTAACTGCCATCACTAAAGGCACTACAGCAATACGTTGCCACGTTCTACTTGACGAAACGTCTTTCTTCGTCCCAAAACGATTTTCTCCCACTTTTAATTTACGAGAAGTACAGCAGTACAACTCCTATAAAGCTTCTCAACTCAACAAAAAGGCATGTAGTTAGTTTTACGTTAGTATTCCTTGCTAATCAAGCGAAGCTCTAGAACTTTCAGTACTAACTAAACTTAATTCTGTGGCTTTACTATTGTTCCCATGCCAAAGATGTGACAGGGAAAGAGAAGAAGAGGCTTTTCTACAGTAATTCCAGGCATGACAAGCAAACGGAGACCTTTTAGTCCGCTATTACTAAGACTATGGAAATTCTAACATTAGCAAACGAACGCGGCTCATTATTTCCTAAGAAGAATGCTCGAGCCCTAGAATGTACATTGTGCGTTTGATAGGGAAACGGACGACTCAAAGGGAGAGGAACGATCATAGCAAACATTAAGGCAGGGGAAGGATAGAAAAAATAAAGAAAACTAGCCCTCTTTGTTTCTTCCGTTGTACTCTTGGCGAGGAGCTACACGACATCTGAAGCCAAGAACTTGACTACTTGAGACCAAAGTTGGCTCACGCACCCAAGCAGGCCCTTGAATCTCAGTATTTATCTTGACAATTCAAAAACGCCTCAAATGAAGATGCCTATCTGAGCACTTCAATGGCATCTAACGCTTCTCTCAGGAAGGCGTGGCCTGTCTTGAATTAGTTTATTACCTGCCCTAATCACCATAACAAAGCTCGCTAAACTCTCCTGGTTCGAGGTCAAAAGCGTCAACTGCAATCGAACTTCGCTGCAAACCACCATTGCGGTGAACCGTAGGCATTTGCATTATTAAATACCAGAAAGGAAATAAGTGTGGTAACTAACTTCTCGTTTTATTCATCCTGGCCAAATAAGGGTGCGAGGATCTTGTACATCATTTCTCCATACAATATGTTAATACCCCAAGCAAGGCAAGGCCGTCATTTTTTTTTCTATCTCCTTCATTTTTTTCAGCGTTGCCTCTCCTTGTGGAGTTACGACAACAGCTAATGAGACAAACACTCGAGCAGCATAAAACTCCCAAATTATATAACACGCTTTAGTACGAAGAAGAACCTTCGAGCAACAGTCAAGAGTATAGCTTTACAGTGATCCCTATAATTACAAGGTCAAGCGAGAGCAAGTCACTTTGTCAAGTGCTCAGTTGAAAACAGTTGTTATCTTTTCCGGAGTCTAAGTACCCCATTCCACGAAGCAGAGCTTACTACACGAAGTCAAGGTTACGCGAAACCCCATTTTTTGTGTTCATAGTCTAGTAAGAGATTCTTCTTAAGGAGCCACTATTAATACCTACATAAAGTTTCTGCTCCTTGAGGATAAAGAGCTCTCCTTGGTCGTGTTGAATATTAAGCACACCACGTGACTTGTGTTAGTGCCTCTGATACGCACACAAACACGCTACAAAAAGAAAGTGAGCATTCCTCGAGTTGCGCGTTATTTGTCATATATCGTCGCTTACATAATCCTCACACAAAGCTTCCTAAATTTGGGACACACTGGAAAAGAGGCGTTAAATTGGCCAAACGCCGACAAACGGCAACGCTTTTTTGCATAATGCAAATGAAAGCTAAGCTTTCATAATTTATCTCGGCTACACTAGCCAGCATGGTAAAGGCTCTTTGTTTCCATCCACGTGGAGGAGGAAAACCGAAAGGATTACAAATTATCTACACAGAAAAAAATATAAATAAAAAACTCCTTTACTGAAACTCGAAGCGTCAAGCATACCCTACAGCATATGCACAATACAAGCGTAGGTGGCTTGAACCAGTGAACTGTACATGAACTTCGCTTCAGTGATCGACCACTTGAAACTGTGAGCCAAGTTTACAAACAGTAAGTCAACGACGAAACAAAAAAGTGTAGACGCTGCCTGAAAAATCGTAATCAAACCCTGAACAAAAATCAAAACAGCTTTGCACAGTAAAACATAAACAATTTGTTTGGATATTTTGTGAAAAGCCTTGGTTAAACTTGTTCGGTATAGGATACGGTACTCCACAGTTAATGCAATAAACTGGTTATTCCGTAGCTCAGATAATACCCAAATTAAGAGAAATATTCTTTAAAGAGGCCGAGAAACTAAAGCTACAAATTCCGTAGATTTTTTCTTTCTTTTTTTTCAACCAAGTCAAATGTTGCCGTAAGTCCTCGAAGATTTTCAACTAATGGAAAAGAAGGCCAAGACCAGTTAATACGATGCGTTAATGTTATACAGCTGATAATGGCCCAGTCCGAAATTTGTATTCCGCTCATGCCAAAAAGAAGAGGAAGCTAACGGAGTTCTTCAGTGCTTCCAAAAACGGATTGAGAAGCAGATTTCAGGGAGAATGAACACCAGTACACGAAACTACTCCGTCTTTGCAAGAGCTTTCTCGTTCATTTTTAGGCTAAAGGCTTGTTTCAACATGACAAATGCTACAAACGTTATGTAAAGGTCTAATTAGGCATCTGCTGAGGGAGGGTCAATGAAAAAACAGAGGCAACTTTTTCTTTGACAACCATTTGCCTTCGTCTGGGACAAACGACACACCCAGCTTCTATGACGGTATCACTAGTAAGTGTATCACTTCTGGCTATTGCGAAAACAGAGAGCTTCGTAATAAAAACGTAAGGTGACCTTGCTTATCACCAGCAAGCACGTGAAGCAGTTACATAAAATACTGTCATCGAGACTTATGCGTATTTCTCTTCCCGAAACATTTGCCAGCAACCTTATGCAGCGTCGAATGCCCAAATTTGAGTCTAAGCGTCATGCAAGAGTGGTACTAATGTTCAGAGACAAATATGTCCAGCGTCACGATTTTCGTTTCAATAAAGTAGAAGTTTTCTAGTGACCAACCTTTAATGCTTGTTATATGCAAGAGCTACATCCGCGAAGGTCAAAGTTTACCACGATTTGATCGTTCACCTACCATTCCTTATGGACCAGGTCTACGTCACGACACAATAGTAACTCTTTAGCTTAGGAGACATATTTAGTATTCAGCTAGCTAAAGCGCGTGCAGTGTTTCGACATGCTTTACCTAACTCTTCGGTAATTTGGAAGGCTTGGCCACGGATCTTTTACCAACATGGTTTTTAGTTCATCTTACCAAATTGCACCGGGAAAACACGAGCTTGGACGTTAATTACTGTACAGGACTAAGTGTCCGTATATGTCTGGTAATTATCACCTGTTTTTTTTCCGCTTTCAAAACTTATATACCGAGGTCCACAGCTGTTCGGAACAACATGTGAAAGCTCCCCTTGAAGTTACTGGATAACTGTGGGCACTGCAAGTTCAACTTGAAAGATATGGAAAAAAATAATCCCGTCAAGTAACTGAAGTCGTTCGAATGCTGCTGGTCACTTAAATAAGGAACATTCAAACGTGCTTTTATAGAGCCCAACTAATTTACCTGTCTATTAGCCAAGATTAATGTCAAGGAGGTAGTTTAACCTGTTGAAAAGCTGTGGGAAAGCGATTAAGCACGATGAATACCTGCGACTCGACATCGTCTGTGTTAACACGCGTGATTTAGGCTTCTGAACGCCAATAAAGAAGAAACGCCCTTCTGAAGGTTGACTTTACGTCTACTAAGTAAGTGTCAACACGTTGTCTAAATAAAGGTCATAAAGTTGCATTTCTCTTTTTATCAGTATTTTTATGCCGCGCAGTACAAGCCCGCTTGTTCAGCCTCTACTCAACCAGACTCTTAGTTTAAAAAAGTCATTTGATCGAAAACATAATAAAAATAACCAGTTTAGACTCGTAAGTATAACATGATCTATCTATATTTGTATCATAAAGGTGGTTATTTGATTTTATCTACTCAGTCAAATAATTAGTAATTTCTTAGAGAATAATATCAATAATAAAATAGACATACTTTCTAAAAATTATACTTGGCTTTCGGATATTCATACTGTTGCATTTATTCTTGTACGATAAGCCATGTAAACCTACTTGTGAAAAGGTTCCTCCCAAATTACGGCTGGATAAAGCGAGTCTGGATGAGAGACGTATTACATTCTGTGCAACCTCCGTTGAGCACATTCCAGTAAGATAAGCTGAGTACGCTTAAGCTCAACCAGTGTAATTGAAAGTCCTAGAACTTCTCTAGAAGTGAAACAAGTTTTGCTGCTTTTCCCCGCTAGCATAGAAGAAGAAATCTGGATTTACAGTACATGCGATTAGAAGTTGGTAAAAGGTGAAAATGGAAAGCATTTTCCAGCAAGCGAGGTGTGATTTTATACAGTCGCATTTTAAGCATGATATGGCTGAGTAACAAAAAACAGGTAATATTCGTTTGACACGTGTTGGCAGAGGTGCATTTACACGGACTGCACGTACTCTTGGCAGTCTACTTTTTCAAAGGGAATATGATAACACAGTAAAGTTTGTCACATGTGTTTGCATTTAAATGAAAATCCCGTCGTGACTATGTTGGGATGCTCGCTGCAAAGGATGAAACCCTATCCCTGACTTCGTCTTTCTACCGTACTTTCTCCTCTTGGCCTGGCACTATTCAATATCGTACACTGCAACGTGAGTGGATGACGTCGTAAGTCTAAATTGACTGCTTGCTACGAAGAACCTCTCCGTAGCGGCTCTCTGTTTAAGCGAGGATAATGAGAATAACTGTGTGCTTCTGCGAAGTTTCGTCTATGACAGAAGCCCATGAAACCACAAATCATAGTCTTCTATTGTTCTCCACTCGAACAATGTGACATGGAATGTCACGTGGATTGGAATTTTACTATTTATGCGTAAAGAAGGAAGCTTGACTGCGGAAAACTCTCTGCCTCGAACCAGCGCTTAGGACACAAGTTGCCGAGCAACTGTTTATGCACAAACAATGGTCTTGGTAAGCAAATGCGGCTGTACTTCGCCTAATTTATCAAGCATAACGAAACGTAACGGCGTAACAAGGAAAGAAAAAATGAAAACGAAAAATGCTTCATACACATAGACATGAATAGAACTAACGCTTGATAAGTACAAGTCCTTTTATCTCGTGGATCACGACTGCTTAAGAAATACCTCGCGCCATTGAACTCGTATAGTGAGCTTGGTGTCTAAACACGGTATACAGCAAAGCAGCTAGGCAACATCTTATGGAGCATTTCATACGGCCGAAGTTTGCTGGCACGTTCCGCGGTTGAGAGTGTATTATTGAGCTTTCATTCTTGGGGAAAAAAAATAGACTACCAACAAACGTAATTCGAGCTCGTTTCATAGGAAATTTCTGTTCAGTTCCATTAGTGTTGCGTAATGCGCTGCTTTGAAATATCTAAAAGAAGTATTTCTCTGCTTTGTTCATACATATTAGCAGGCTCCTTTTTATTTAGTTTTACCGGCGTAACTCAAGCTCGTTGCCGTAAATAGGCTCTTTATGATGAGTAGGAATTACAGCTGATAAGCCTCGATTTCTTAGTGCAGAATACTTATCTGAACTTCTTTGAGTCGTTTCACGTCACATTTACTAGTAAAAGTTTGTATATAGTTATACTGTAAAACATTACTGAAGAAACGTCATGAGCTCATCCGTTTTCGTCCGTGTCACCGCAAAGTAGTTTTTTTATTGGAAAAACAAGAAATTCCTGTGGGTGGGTAAACTACAAAAGCTACTCGGAGTCATTTACGGGGCAAAGTCAAGAGTTGTATTTGCAAAAACGTGTTTAGTTATTCATTCGAGTCAGTAGCCTAGAAGATTCAGTCGCGCTTGATTTCAGATTCTAGAGACGTATTTCGAAAATTTACTCTCAAGCACATGTCCTATTTTTTGGAAATTGTAGCTTGCAAATTATGACACAAGAAAATGTGGCTTGCCAAGAGCAGCCCGAATACCCTCATGAAATACTTTCAAGTAACGCGGCATGTCAAGCTAAGCTTTACTAGAAACCCCTCTAGATGGTAGCAGTCGACGGCCACAGAATGGTGAAATGTGTTGTAGTCGAACTGTTTACTAACATCTGAACAGGAAATGGCGTATAAAATGGCGCAAAACTTGCGAAGATTGGCATTCTCGGCGACTTTGAAAACTAACGCGTTGAAGCTACTTTCTCCGCGTCTCCAAATATGTGCATCTCAACGGTTTTCTTCCCATTTTTCATTTGTACCTGATACAGTTTCGGCCTCTGAAGGTAAATAAAAATTACGGTTTTCCCCCTTTTTTAACTTGTAAGAAATACATTCGTTTTCTGTTACTCAGGAGAGACAACCCGGATGAATCTCTTTCAAGCCATCAACAATGCCATGGATGTAGCCTTACAAACAGATCCCAGTGCAGGTAAAATCAAATTAATTCTGAAATTAAAGGTGGCATAAAATGATATTACAAATGATATTGCTCTGTTGTAGTTATTTTTGGCGAAGATGTAGCGTTTGGTGGTGTGTTTCGATGCACAGTTGGATTGCAGGAAAAGCATGGTAAATCCAGAGTATTTAACACCCCTCTGTGCGAACAAGGTATTGCTGGGTTCGGGATTGGCCTGGCGGTTGCAGGTGCTACAGCTATTGCTGAAATTCAGTTCGGTGATTACATCTATCCAGCTTTCGATCAGGTAACAGCTATGTCAAATTACAGTGTTCTGGAGGTTAATTAGTTTTCATGTGCTAATGATGTAATGGGATTGTGCGTTGATAAGCATAAATTCACCTCATTTCCTATGAAGACCGATTTGCGGCATCATGTTTACAGTTTTATGTTTTTACTGTCTTGTAGATTGTCAACGAAGCTGCCAAATATCGGTATCGGAGTGGAGGGTTGTTTAACTGCGGGTCATTAACTATACGAGCACCTTGTAGTGCCGTAGGCCACGGTGCTCTATACCATTCTCAAAGCCCAGAAGCTTTTTTCACCCATTGCCCTGGTCTTAAAGTATTTTTAGATGCCGGCCTACGTCGGTTTTTATTACCCTGTCATTATTTTTTCGGTTCCAATTCTAGGTCGTGGTCCCAAGGGGTCCTATTAAAGCGAAAGGATTGCTGCTGTCCTGTATACGTGACCAAAACCCTTGCATATTCTTGGAACCCAAGATCTTGTATCGTTCTGCCATAGAGCAGGTGCCGGTGAAGGATTACACTTCGCCCCTGTCTTCCGCCGACGTTCTAGTCGAAGGTAGGCAAACACGTAAATGAGTGTCAAAGGATTCTGTTCGTAAAACAATTGCTCCCTTTTCGTATGTCTCTTCTTCGTAGGTGATGATGTAACTCTGCTTGGGTGGGGAACGCAGGTCCACGTTTTACATGAAGTAGCACAGATAGCTAAGGATAAACACAACATTTCTTGCGAAGTCATTGACTTGGTTACCTTGTTACCTTGGGACAGAGAGACTATTTTTGAAGTAAGCGAGTCCTTACGTTTTGTATTCGTTATGTAAATATAGGCTAATTTGCATTTACTTTGCGTTCCCAGTCTGTGAAGAAGACAGGGCGACTCATAATTGCGCACGAAGCTCCAT
Source organism: Triops longicaudatus (assembly GCA_022885665.1). Lineage (NCBI taxonomy): Eukaryota > Metazoa > Arthropoda > Branchiopoda > Notostraca > Triopsidae > Triops > Triops longicaudatus. The sequence continues at coordinate 273,723 of JAGQDJ010000135.1, forward strand.
TGACTTCGGGCTTTGGCGCCGAACTTGCAGCGGCGGTTCAGGTACGTCTTTTCTTTTGTTCCATTAGACCTCATTTTGACTACGCAGCGCACTGAGTATTCCATTTTTCTCTGTGTTGACGGAATGACGCAGGAAGCCTGTTTCCTGCACTTGGAAGCGCCCATTCAGCGAGTGGCCGGCTTTGATACGCCCTTCCCGCACATATTCGAGCCTTTCTACCTACCGGACAAATGGCGGTGTTTGGAAGCTGTTAAAAAGATAGTGGATTACTAGGAATTGTTCACCTAGCGAGCCATATTTTGCATATAAACCAGTGGAAATTGATACTTATCACGGTGGTTCGAAATATAGAAACCCGAAGGGAACCTTTAAAGTAATGATTATGAGTTCTAAATTCGGCATGTGCTGAGAAAGTGAGCGAGGTATTTTTCAGTACCGGATTGAATGGAGGTGACCCGCTGGCGTAAAACTGGCACACTACGTGCATGCATGAATGCAGCTTAATCAAGTATAGCTGTGGTAGGATGTCGCCACAAAAGCGATTCGCCAGTTTTTCGATTGAGGACATTAGCTTGCAAGAAGTAAGCAGTGAAAGGAAAGGCAAAAACGACATAGGAACCTCTCCGAAAATATTAGGCCTAAGTCAGAAAACAAGAGCTAAAAAGAAAAGAAAACTTTGAATGTAATATGTGCGTCCCTTCACCGGTCGTCTTCTTAAAACATTAGCCCTACTGCCGGGTCCCTTTACTTATTTACAATTATTATCTTTAGCTGATAACCATAATCTGTGATACCCAGTGAAGAGGGTATTAATTGGAATTGCATAATATTGAGAAATCAGCGAAATTGAGGAGTTTCGGTGCAATCTACCAGAGATTTGCGCAAACGTTTCCAAAAGCTTGAAGAGCGAAAGTGTTTCTTAAGATATCTCGAATAATAGCGGGTTGACTACAAGCGTAACGGGTAAACAAGAGGCAAGTCAAGCAGCCGTGAAGGACGCTTCCTTGCCCTTTTTTGCCGTTTCTGCTTTAGTTAAACGTTCTTCAAAGGCATGGCGAGGCACTTCGGTATTGTCTTATGCCAGCACCACAAGATTACAAAATATTGGGACAGGCATGTATGCAAACCCCAATGTAGTGCAACAGGAGCAAAGAAATTGTTGCGAACCTTCGCGCTCGACCAAGTTTCGAATCGTGCAGTTCCAACCGCGCCGTAGTTATAACATGCAAAACGACTTCAGCCTTGGCAACCTTGCTCTACCTGACTTTTTCCGTTCCCATTGTCATAAATCGTAACATTCCAAGAGATAATGCTATTCGTGCTAGTGCAAAGTTTTCTGGGGCTAACTTGCGCTTGGACCTGTTAAACAACTCCGGCAAATGAGTTGGTAATAATAGTGGTAAAAATGGTTTAACAGAGCAAGTTAAGGGCCTAAGTTAGATAAATTGACGCCCCCACAAGTGAAAGCGATATTTTGTGTAAGGGTCTCAGAAAGAGGAAGTGTAGCATTTACAGACGTCACATTATTGATTTGCCGCGTCTCAATGACGTCCAACACGTAAGTGCGTCAGAACTTTTGAATATAGAAGCTTTGCTCAGCGTGGGTGTTCTTGGGGCATTTATATCCTTTTTTTTTTTGCTTAAACAAAGAAAATGGCATGCGGTTTCTTTCACCGTTGATGAGCCTAATACGGGCTGCTTGAGTTGCAATACGTGGTTTTCAAAGCTTTCCACCTTTGCTTATTGAGTTGTTCGCAGAATAGAGTAGCAGGTGCTTAGCTTCCCTTGTCCTAACTGATTAAACCCACAATTGCAACCGGCTTATTCGATTCTCTGCGAAGACAGGCTAACGAATTGCACGTTACCTAAGGCACGTGTACCGTGTCTATAGCGATATTGGTGATAGGGCTAATCAAACAAATGAGCGTCTGCACAACAACGCACAAAGAAAACAAATATCGAAAACCGTGAATATAACGACGTCTAAGCCGGGTTTGCAACAGTCAAGTGGTCATCGAAGTGTTAGAATTATTATGCTTCATCATGCAATCCAAGTACCGTTGCGTACGAGTCCTTGGGTTTCCATTCTTGATACGACGGCTTGCTTCGCTGTACTCCCACATTCTTTGCGTCTACTTGGCTATCATAAATCTTGCTTGCGTAACAAAGCTAAGGTGTTCGATTCATCAGGAGCAAAGGAACGAACGTTTGAGGTTTACGTGCTTCACGGGTACAGCAAATAAAACAAATAGGAAACAAATTGGAGCGAAAACTATGAAAGAATCGCCCCACGATCTTCAAGGACGTTTTCCTTCAAGGCAGGGCGGTGAATTAATTTGCAACAGGACCAAGCATTAGTATGCCAACACAAATAGTCAAGATTGCCAATCAAAGTGGCCATTTTTGCGTTACACATTTTTAATGGACTTACCCTGCCCTTCAGGACGTAAACCAAAGACATGTGTTTCTTTTTAAGTCTTTTATTTTCACTTCCTTAAACTCACATGATTCCTTTAATAAAAAAGGTCCTTTGAGACGTATTATGACAGGCCCTACGAAGGACAAAGCCACGCAAACAAGTTTTGGTATTTTGACTAATACCAATCATTTCCCTGCTATTGTAGGATACCACGCCATTACCACGTGATTCTGCCCGTACACGTCAACAGTACAGTGTGAGTTGCCTGATCGCTTTCTCGAGCCTGTTTGCATGCTTAGAAGAGCAAAATAAATAAATAAAAACTTTTTGACACATTTCGCGGCAACAAGAGGTTGAAAATAAGATACACTTTTGGCACACTCGCAGTGTTTAAGAATTTGCATTCCGAAACGGTAACTGCAAGTGTTAAAAACTACGTTTTTTCTAGAAAGTTAGTGTAAAGACCGCTCTTCATGCCACCCTAGTCAAAATAAAGTCACAACCTTTTTTGTCTAGGTAAATACAGTGTTTAAAGTTACCTAACAATTTTTAACCCTTTTCCCATGTTACAGCTTATGAGTTTTCAGAAGGGAACGCACCGGGGTCAGGTGGGGCGCGGCTTGCAATGAAAAAAGGCATAAAATCTCAACTCAAAAGCCAATTGTCCCTCAGAATTAGAGACACTGGACAAACTAGACTAAAGAAGCACGAGCTACCGTAGTGGGTGCAAGGCAGATTGGATGTGGAAAGGAATTTGCGTTTCAAGTCTTAAATTCCTCTTTTTCTACCTTTCCATTTTTCGTTTATATTTTTCGTTTATTTTCGTTTATATAGTCCTAACACGACTGAAGTCATTTTACTAAAGAAAATAAAAAGGTATGTACAACTGTCCTGCACTAACCACAACAAGAAGAAATTTTTAGCAAAAATATTATTTCTGAATCTTTATTTTGTAATTACAAATTCTTGTTCGAAGTTTCGCATGCGCAGGGTAACTTTGAACACCAATTATGAAAATAACATGCTCGCGAAATTGGTAAGTGACATTAAAGGCTTGCTTCTTTCTAGAGGGTAGACTACAAAACCAAAGTTTTCTTTTTCGTTTTTACTCGAAAATTAGTTGAAATACGTGGAAAAAAAACAGGGGGGAAAACACTTACAAAAAAAAAAAACTACCCCGGCGGATGGTCGTAAATCATGAATTATCCATGTTTGTTCGTCTTCTTTTTACATCTTAGGTATAAAAAACATCCTCGACCTGTTCCTGCGATTTCGCTGCTCTTTGACTATTACTTGATCCGTATTACACAATACAACTTACGGATGTGAAGCTAACCCTGTCGTGTTGTCTGTTGACAAACTTTTTGTTCTTTTAAGTGGAGGGCTTTTTTTACTAGACAATCAAGATATTTTGCACATTAGGTTGCAGACCACTGCTGCAGCTTAGCCTTGCATAGCTGGAAAGAAACGGACCAAGCAACCATATTCCAATTTCACGTCACCGAGTAATTTAATCTCTGTAATTACTGGAGCGCATCAGCTGCGCCCTTTAATGCTTCTCGTGGAATAAGCGCAGTAATCGGCTCTCATTTATCCTGTACTCTAGGTTTGTTATTTCAGTGGGGATAGTAAAGCCACGAGTGCTATGTAATAGTATTGTTTTTGACTTCCTTTTTTTCAAAATGAATTCTATTAGAAATAACGCATAGATAGTCTTCCTGGAAATTTGCTACCCTGCTATGGTCAATTAGATTTCTTTTTTTTTTAGTAAAAACTTAAAATGACTTTTTGGTCGCAGGAAACGAAAAATGTCAATTACCCATAGCCATGAAGAAGTGTCGTCTCTTCGCTGCGAGTACCATAATCACAACTTACTTACCGTTAACTCATGTCTTTTTTTTTTGTAGATCCAGCAAGATCGCACGACCTTCAATTCCGCCACACCCATTCTACACCTGCCTCCTACTTATAAGAGCAGAAAACCTTATCGGCACTTTTGTAAAGGGGGTTTGGTTCAAAGATAGGCAAGTGCTATAACTCGTAGGTGACGCGGTTTCTTGATGGCGGGAGCTTTTCCAACGGGGCGGTACAAATACACTTACTTTACTTTTTACTTTTTTTACAATGTTATATTAAAAATTAATCTCAGATGTATTTATCACACTAGACTGCGGACGTAAAGATATAGTGAACACTTCGCTTGCAGTTCGTTTTTCTGCTTTGTCGATTCCTTTTGCTTTTTTTTTTAGTACAGGAAGCTTAGCGAACAGTCTCATATACTCGGGTAATACATGAACTTGTTCGTACAGGAAATGTGAGACGGTTTCGAACTTTTTACGAATGCGTCCCTTGGCTTCAGTTACTGTCAGTTTAATTCAAAATATTGCGCTTAAATTAAAAAAGTAATGAAAGTAAAGGAACCAATACATTTGCGATTTTTTTTACAGCCCGCGTAGGCTTGCGCCTATTGTGACATTTCTTATTTGAGGTTCTGTTATACGGTCACTTAAATCCGGGTCTGCGTGTGTTTGTTTTGGTGACCTTGGTGAGTAACACAAACGCTCAAATATGAACCTCCATTACGACGAACGCTGATGCCTTTGGCGACATTTTAAACAGGCATGACTAATTTTCTTCTTGTAATGTTAATATATTATGTATTACAATCGGTTGAATACTAAAAACTGCGCCACTTCGGAAACATGCATCAAGATTTGTGCATGCAATGCCAACTTATTCGTTTCAAACCCTCTAGTTTGTAAAATTGCACCTCTGTATATGAATTACATTCAGGCAATGACTTTTGCTGTTACAATGTTACTAGACAGTAATTTAGCCAATCTGTAATTTGAACAAAGCTCAGAGACGAATCCAAACAATTCAATACTTGCGTCATTGCAACCTTGTTGGAATTACACAATGGCGTTGTGAAGAAAGGTTAAGATCTCTTGGCATTTTTCTCCTTAAACGCAACTCTCATGGTACTGTTTAAAAAATACGATATTTTCCAGAGTTTATGCTTTCTAAATAATGAAAACGTTGCTACTGCTGCTACGATGCACTTATTTAATTGCTGTGACATTCCTGACGTCTTGTTTCATATCCCAACCTCTCTTCGCAAGTCACTGGGAACTACACACAGCAGAAATTTTAATACTAGCATTTCCTATTCGTCTACCAGAAAATAGTTTAAGTAAATGTTTTTTTATGCAATATCTCAGCTTCTTTTTAATTCACAGTGTGTTAAACGAATTGTGAAAAGTATAATCTATTTTTTAATAATTTGTCTACACCTACATAAATTTGAATAGCTAAGTTATATTTACACAAACGTTTCTTGGGTTTTTGAGCTCCAAGAGTGAAAGAAACACCACGTATTACTTTCGTCTTTGATGCGCTCGATAGCACTTTCCCCTCATTTTCAGAAATTACAATACTGTTGACTGTTCTGATCTTTCCAATAAAGGATATCGGGAGTCAAAAGGGTTTTCCTCATCTAGTGAAGTCTCATGGTCCCCAGTCTCATTATTAGTGCATTACTCACTTCCAGTTACGAGATACCGCTCCGGGATGAAAAATTAAGAACGACTTTTGATGAAAGACGTTTTGTTTTTATCGATCTTTGAGACAAAAGTCAGGTAAAAAGTTTTCCGTCTGGAACAAAACCTTTTCCGCTTCGTCTCTACAATGCATAGGCATAAAGCTTCCTGCTTTGGCATTTAACCTTTCGCCCAAGTTGTGGAAGCTAGCACACATGGTGCTATATGAATTGCATTAGTTCTGCCCTATTTTCGTCAACGGAGAATGTTAGGAGAGGCAAGACGGCTGGACGATCAATGGATGCAGCATATACGCACATGCACAAGGTTGTGGGTGGAAGTTCAGGAAGTTCAATGGCTAAGCAGGATACCATGGCAACCTACAAAGCTGATGGAGCCATGACGCTCGCTCTTATTATTCCCTAGCACAAAATACCACTTGTTGACTCCTCCAGTTGCGGCATCTCCAGCATAGCCTAAAATAGCTTCGTTGCCGTCGTTTATACAAGTATAGGCTCCTTATTGAGGCTCCCGCTTGTAATTGGCACCAACGAGGCCAAGGGATACAACTTGGTGTTCTTTGGGAGACAATGTGCCGGTATTGCTTGGCCGGTACATTCAAGCAACAAGTGTGCGGGAAGTTCACTTCTTCACATCTGCGTCCAATAAAGTGAAAGCGACACAATTAGGAGACAAAACTATCCGAAAGAGGAAACAATGACTACAAAATTACAAGCAAACCAAAAGCAACAAAGATGTAAATAGGCTAGTATGTAAAACTAGTACGGTAAGAGGCATCGATATACATTGGGATAACTATTTCAGGAACCTATTTTTCTATTTTTTTCTTCCGTGGCAAATTCTGCGGATTTAATACATCAACGCAAAAACCATTTCTATGCACACAGGGCTTTTGAAAGCTTTTCATTTATTTCGTAATCGATAATTAAAGTGTTCCTTTATTGGATGAATAGTGTGTGTACAGAAATTGTGTTGATGCCAAGGCCATCCACAAGCTTTCGATTTGATGAGACTTTCGAAAGAGATTTCGTTTGGATATTGGGGAGATCGGCGAGCTTTTTCGAAGACGTTAAGACAGTTATAGGAATTTTTCCTACAGTCGCCCTACAGAGAAGAATTTCGATAAGAATTTTTTCCTGATCGCTTCTCACAGCGTAGTATGCAGCATTTCGGCATTTTGCACTTTGACCTTCGTTACCTCGGTACAAATAACCGGAAGAGAAGAACTGTACTAATATATGCAAGACCAACCTTTAGAAGTGCGCCTGTGGTATCCTAGTGACAGTTTTAAACGTAAACAACGGAGACCATCCGGGGCGGCGTTTCTTGAAAGACTACTCTTTAATTTTTCTCAGTGGCACATCTACCTAATTAGTAAAAAAAAAAATTTGTCTGGAATAAACCTTATAAACACGGTATCTTTCTGTGCTAAAAAGACGTTTCATCATATAACCTACCAATAAAAGATTGAGTGAAAGGTTTCGAAATTTCCTTAACTGGACTATTTTTGTGGCTAATTGCTGTAACACAGAACGGGAAAACTCAAGTTAAAATATCGTAACTTAAACCGGACTTCGGTGGGTCATTTTCATTTAAGTACGTTATGAAAGCCCTGAACTAATGCCGTAAAAAAGTGCAATATTTCTGCGCTAATATCCCGACATGATTCTTTGCCGTACTCTGCGTGGAATTAATTTTTCTACTCAATCGAAAACAAAACATTGAGAGAAAGGTGGAATAGGTTATTAGGTCAGGGAACATTTATTCATTCATTTGTAATGCATAGAAGTAAAGCTGCAAACGTTTAATTAACTTCGTCTGCGTGTTACAAAATGTACAGGATGGGAAAAAAACTAAATTGGAACGACATTTTTATAACTAAACACTTGTTTCACTCAAGCGAAACATTGTATGGGTGTTATTATACTACGCATGTGAACTCCGTGCGTTCTGTTTGGGATTGCTTAGCCCTGAACTCAATACTTGTGTGGAGAGACCGGTTTAACTAGGTTTCCAGTTAAAAGCGAAATCGACACGAGTTTCAATACCGAACACTCGTACAGTACATCTGCCCGAGTCCCTATTACTGAGGTGAAGGGAATATATGCTACGCAACGTACTGATGGGTATCAAAATCTGAAACGAGGGTGAAAGTATGTAGCCTGACAAGTGTCAATGGGTTCGAAAGTCGACTCTGAATAATTTGCGCCAGTTTCGGTTTACTCCACCCACTAAAGACGAGTCCTTTTTAAAACACATACTGTTTACGTTCCTTGTACTTGCGGGCCAACTGGACACTCTTAATGCGTGCTCGGACTTGGTTAATGGTCCTTGACTCCACGATTCCGTTGTGAGTACACAACTTCAATAGATACCTTCCCGAAGCCCGTATTGCACAAATGCGGGTTCTATTCTTTTTCTTTTATTACCCTCCCGACTCGCGAGCTAACTCTACAAACACCACGAGTTGAATGACCATGTATTTACTCAGGCCCATTATTTCTAATATAAGCTTTCACGAGCTTCTCGAACACTTTTCATAACTAGGCTTGTTTTCGCCCCATGAAAAGTTTGATAACATGTGCTAATGTAGTATCTGAAAAGAATAATAGACAGATGCTTAATTGTTCACTATGTCATATCCTGAATTTATGTTTGCTTACATTTTCTTTCCACTGCTCCTCCCAAGTTAAGATAGTGTACGTGAGCAAAGGAGAAATCTAACCCAACATAAAAAGTAATCCGACACACACACAAAAAATAAAAATACAATCTGGGCAAATCAACAAGTTTCAGCATGTTCTAAATGGCCGTCTGTTCGCTTATCGCCGGAGCATTTCGATAAACGAAGGGATTTCTCTCTCAGCAGTCCACGTAATGCATGCACCATCCTATTATCACGTGATGCAGCTCATGCGGTCTCCTGGGCTAACTTCCCACTTGTCCTGCCGCCTTTTGGCCTTAGACGAGCCCGCTTGCCGAACCGCGCCAATCCGCACCACTACGGCTATCGACTCTACCTTGTAGGGATATGCTGTCCCTACCTTCAAACCCTAACCCCCCGAAAAAAAAAATCACCAGTCGCTCACCTGCATACAATTTAAAGTTAATAGTTTCCCAATTTTTCTAACACAAATTTCCATGTTTCTCTCCTAGCCTATTCGTATCGCACAAACTCGAGTCGAGTTCATGCTCTGGAAACTTGGGTTGCACATCAGCACTGAGGGGACTTGACTAGGCTTGGCTGTGTCTGAGCCTGTGTATCTCGGCTGCTGTTCAAGGGGGCATCTAGAAACGTCAGCTTGTTTTCAAACGCTCGTTTTCTCGTTGCCATTTTGAAAGCAATTTTGCGAGTGCGCTGTACTCTAAAATCCGTTATCGATTCCATTGTACTCGTGTTAGTGACAGCGACAATCAAACGTAAGTGTGCTTTCCGTCCACATTTTCCCTACCTCTTTGCCACCAAAACTATACAACTTGAGCTTACAACTAATTTATTATTAGGACTTGAATTTACGGCATTGCGGGGAAGCTTGGAACGTTCCTGCATTGTACATCAGCATATCCGATCATCCTTGACTTTTGTTTTCCTCCGTCACTCGAGTCTATTTTTGTTAAGCTTCGTACGGTTTCTCCTTCATTTAGTTCAACAATCTGCCTCTTCCTTGGTTTCCTTCCCTCCTACGTCTTGCCCCCGTTTCTCTAGGTTCTCACTCGGTTCACACATGGTTCTCGCCGGCCATCCCATTCAGCTGCGAATTTAGAATCGTTTTGAAAAAGCCTACGTCGCTCGACGTTGACAAGCCTGTTTCGTGCGTATCCGGGCCATTTTCCCTGGAAATCCATCACTGCATTTTGACCATCGCCAACGTTTGAACAAACCAGCGCTCGCCGTAGTAGCATTTGTCCCCCAGCCACCGTCGCCCCTCGTTGTTGACCACCCCAACCCCCCACTTCTATCTCGGGAGCCAAGTTCTGATCTTCTCTAGTTCTGCTGGAACCTTTGCCCTTTCGCCACGTTTAAAACTATTGAGCCAAGAACAGCCAAGCAGAGACAGTTTCTCTGTGTGCAATCTTGCATACCCCCCAAAGTGCAGCCCAAGCCAAGTGCACGTTTACATTAAAACCACTGATAGCCTTGCCACACTCCTGATTGAGCATATTGATCGCTTTTTTTCCCACTACCTTATTGTCTCGCCACTACGGTCACCAATTCCACAGCGGATATTGCATTGTTTTGTCGCGGAATTAGAAGCTGCAGCTGATACAAGTGTGCTTTCTCGGTTCAAAGCTCGGGGAAAGTCCATCATGGAACAACACCAATCTCCCCGTCGTCAGAAGTGCACCTTTCCGCTAATGCAGGTAAGCGTAGGCTTTTTTAAAGATCTAAGAAGCCCTTCGAGCGTTAGCAACAACGTGCTGTACAAAGTTGAGCTTGACCAAGGCATACATTGTGCAACTTGGAACGATGACTTCCATTTGGTCAAGTGCCAGTGTTGAATGTTTCAAACCCATGGATTCGCAATTTGTTTGGAACTTGCCAGACCCATTTTGTCCTTTCCAAGTGGTCTTATCGCATAGATGGAGCTTCGCTGGACGCACTTAGCTCCCTGGTTAGCTTTGTCTATGTTGAAAAAATGTTAGGTTTTTACTCGGAAGTAATTTGAGCTCAGCTATCTCCCCGAAAGGAAACTGACACGACACTGTAACGAGTATCGGGATGAAATCGGACAGTCACCTCTGTAGGGTTTACGAAACTTTGTTATTCTGACCAACTCAGGTTAGTATAGTTTCACAGGGCTTCGAATACCTGATTTCAAGAAAGGCTTCTTTCGAGCAGAGCTTTCAGTGCCTTTCATAGCACTATTTTCAATGTATTCGACATAGGCCTCGTGTCTTGATGACTTTCACATTTTCGTGTACTTATTTGAAGCACCTACGTATAATGAACTAAAGTATTGCAGATCGTAAACTTTAATCACATACTGTTAGTTTTTAAAATTAAATTAAAATCGTTTTTAAATTGTAATTTAGTTCATACCCTGTACTGTACTTTACCTATGAATCACTGCCTTTTGGGGAAAACTTCAGGAACCTAAATAATACTACCTGGTAAATAAATATGATTAAAATATAAATCATACGATTTCTTCTGTATAATAAAAAATCCTCCTTTCCCTTTTTTGGGTAAAAATCGATGCAAGCTTTCGCATATTGTCTTATGTATTTTCTAGTCTATACGTCTTAGATGTAAAAGCAAATTTGCGGTTTTGTATTATTATTGCTGTTCGTTCTTAATCTTATCATTCCAGTTTTGTATTATGCTTATCATGCAGCCTCGCATGCTGATAAGATGGCGTTTTGACCCCGTAAGCCACAAAAAACGGTAGCTTTCTTAATTGACGTTTTTGAGCGAGTAGGTTGTTCAGCCTAAGGGATATGTTTGAAATAGACAAAGTTGAGTTGGTATCTCTTGGCCGGAGTTGAGGCGTGCCAAGGAATGACAAGAGAAAAGTCACGTGCTATATATACCACGTGGAACCGTGGGCAAGGCTGACTACGTGGCTTAGGCAATTCAGAGGTAGCCTAGAGAGAGATCCTAGTGTAGGCTATATATGTCCTAGTTTTTTTTTAAGAATATGAAAGTTGGGCACTCGGTTGCGGAGACAGGGACGGAAAAAACACAACACGCATCTTAACGACGCAGCACAGGAAGAGGTATCATTGTTTGTGGGAAGGTTGAGGTACGTCACGTTTAAGTAGTACTATGCTAGACAATTCAGGTCAAGTTGCTCGAATACTGGCATTCATGACTTGGGTGTCTTATGCCCATAATGCGAATAGGGTTCATGAGAGGCCCAGTAAAAGTTTTGTGTTCATTTTCTCTGTTTAAAGCTAATACCTTGGTATGTGCAAAGTCGGTCAGCAAGTTTGTATTTGTACAATTGTACTACCGAGGCCTCTCATTCATCCTTGCTCCAACCCCGTACTTCTGATGTCAGGGTAGCGTAAACGGAATTGAGTAAAAGTGGTGTGTATTTGGGTAACGTCATGGTAAAATTTTAGTCAAGTTGATCGATTTTTTTCTAGCGATTATGAGAATGGTTCATGCCTGATCGCTAGAATTTTTTTAAAAAAAGGTTTTTATAGTATGCAATATTTTGGTAATAGGTTACAAAGTTTTCCAATGTAACGCAATACGTGATTTAGCTAATCAAAATATAGTAAAATGTTGAAATCCAAGTATTCGTGTAGGAAATGAATAATTACACTAACAAGGAAACGTAACGACATTGTTAATTATTTTTTCCAGAAAAGCAGAAGTTTATGGATAAGACGAATATTTCGTATTTTCCTCTGTTTAGTTATTTTTGCCATTTGTTTGGGATTAACCGTCTCTTTAAGTCCAGCTAAGGTCTCATAGAAACGGGACAAAAGGGTTTTCCTCCGTAATCCGGGACTTGTTCGTGTCTTGGACGAGTACAACTGCACCAATTTGTGTCTTTCCCCCAAAATGAAGTTGTTCGCGATATTAGAAGCTGCAATACATGGAGTAGTCTTTTCTTTGTAGCTAGTAAAAGTGACATTGTGAAACAAGCAGCTGGGCACATGTCACTTGTGTGTCGGTTAAAAAAAAAAAGCACATACGCCCCTTTGGGTACTGCGTAGGTAATGCAAACTATAGATGGCAAATAGGATGTGAAAAAAGCGCTATTGATGTAGAGCTTTCAAGGGTGGTCTTTTGCGTCATTCGGTGGTGCAGCGCAAGGGGTACAGAAAGTCTCTTTCCAGAATTTTCGAGTTTTATCGACCCCCCTTCATGCCAGACGATAGCGTATGCTGACTGATCAATAGTAGGTGGCGCTTTTACTAGCCCTTGTGACGTCACTTGTTTGCGGGGGTGTTGGAATAACATTGGACTGGGGACGAGAGATCGAAGCTCTGTAAAAAGACGTCATAGGTCGAGTCCTTGATGCTTGACTTCCAGATTACTCTCTTCCCCCTTTCTAATGAAATCGCGCGTGTTTCCGATCCAGATTTTAAGAATGCGGAAAAAAGGGTCTTACTGACTATGATTACGATCAAATTTGGTAACCCGAGTGCACAAATCACAAGGCAGCGCAGAATTACCGAAGGATGTTGTGCATAAGCTGAAGTATTATGCCGGCGTGCGGTAATTAATTGGCGACACGTAAAGGCGCTTTTGCTTAATTACGTTAGCACGGATTGTATGTGAACTAATGTGGGTAGTGCTAATATCTAGTAGTGGAAAGATACCTAGTGAAGAGGCGGAAAAGGGAACAAAAATGTGAAAATACTTCGTACAATCAATTAAGCGCATTTATGGACAGGCAAGGCGGATTAAGGGCACTAAGAATAGAGTTCTCCATAATGCTCTTGTATACCGAAACCGCTTTCTTGGAACAGACACAGAAACTCGGAATGTGAAACGTCCTCAAAAAGCCGTTGGGACGTTGGCAAAGACAATTTCTTCCTTCAGAAACAACCGTTCCGCTGGGGTCCTCTTATAAATTTCAGGCCACTTGTTATTGTGTCGTTTTAACATTGTTTGGGACCTTTAGTGTTGCGCATTGCGTATATATGAGCACTATCCCTGAACCGGTAATGGCATAAATTGGTGAACTACGAGGAAACCGGAAGCTAGTGGTGAAAAGAAAGCTTTGTTCTCGTTTAACTTTTCCTTTCCTTTTAAGTGTGGAACTGTTGTCCAGCTGCGGATGTCATTCTTTTGCAATCACTTTTTGCTATATTTTTTTCCTGTGCATGTCAAACTGCGCGAATTGAAAACTTGATTGAACTTGTGGATAGGTACGGAAAATAAAAAAAAAAAAAAACTTTCAGATTATTGTAGAGAGGAAAAAAGGGAAGTGGGATGATTAACCTTGAAATTTCCACATATTCCAAAGGACCAAACACGTGCTACTTCTGTTCAAGCTTAGAAAGCTATAAAGAAATGCAACTTGCGTCTAGTTTCTCTGGCTACATTTGAAAGCATGTTTTCCTACTCAAGGTAAACTTAGGGCTCTCCAGTGGCCACGCTGGAGATAGAGTAGCGATTGCCCGCCACTTTACACTAGGATTCCTCATATGTTTTGGGGAAACAAAGCCACTGTCACCCATTCCGGACTCGTTGAAGCCGAAGCATAGGTCTCCAAGCATGCGAATTTAGTGTGTGACGAACTTGAGTGACAAACCATGCACAAACGACAGTTACCCTAATTTGAGAAAGTTTTTTTTATTTTAAATAGCCATAATGAAGGTGTCTCCTTACAATTGCACACTTCTGGGGTACAATCCAGTTTTAGTTATATATTCTGACCGTTTTATCTGCACAATATAAGAATGCATCTAGAAGTTTGTATCATCTTGTACTCTGTAATTATTCACCATACTTATGTGTCTTAACGTAACTTTGTAGTTAGGTCTTTCACAGGCAATTTATATGAGAAACGTTCACGTGATTCCTGATAACTAATTCAGAATTTAATCAATCTTTAAACATATTATGGATAACAAGAGAATTATACGTTCGACACTGCAAGCTCCCTCAAAAAAAAAAAAGAATTTTGCAATTTTTGAGTTAAATTTTCTACTTCGAGTGTTTTTTTTATTTTTTATAATTGTTATTATCATTGTGTGACTCCAAGGTCAGAGCTGTACCGAGGATTTTGGTTTAAAAAAGTTTTGTAAATTTTTGGGAGGGATTTCGTATACATTTTTTGGGACATTGGAGATTTTTTTCCCCACCTGCCTCTCATAAAATCAAAAGTTCGGGGGTCAACCCTCTACCCCGTGGATATGTCCTAGTTCAAGATCCCAGGCATTATTTCTTATTAATATTCTCGGTGGTTCTTTCCTGTTACACGCCTGTCACCTTTTAAGTTAAGATAGATTAGCTAAGCCAAATCAGGTTAAATTGAGTAAAATTTTCACGCAAGTGTCCTGAACCATAACAAACGGATGGAAGCACTGTAAAGGTAGTTGAAGCCTGTGACGTAGCTGAACACATTTTTTCAATAAAAAGTCAAAATTATTACAAATCACAACTCAGCTACTTGTATTGAAATAAAGTAGTGCAAAGTTTCAACCCAAAAAAGCTATTGGGACTGAAGAAAAGACGACAGGACGTGTATTGGAAAAACACCCTTTCATAAGAAAAATAATAATATCAGTGTAAAAAAAAAAAAATAATATGATGAGCAGTCCTCACGGGTTCGCTTGAACAGTTTTGAAGGTATTTCTTTTTTTTATCAATCTTTCAATTGCCTAGAAAGTTTGTAGTTTCCCTTTCGGATTTTTTTTTTATGTAAAACTTTTCTACCTTATGTAGTTATGATAAAAAAAACATCTATCGAAAGTCTTTTGCAAGAATTGGGCAAATTCAACAACTTTTTATTATAAGCGGGTTGAACTTGCACTTGATTTGACGTCAATTGTTTGACACGAACTTGGAAATGAGTTGGATTTTAACGGTAGGGGATTTGCATGTCGAAAGAAAGATGACAATTCTTTTCTAGAAATGTCAATGGGAATCAAGTTAGCATTTTCACTAGGAACTAATGACGGAGTTGATTTTGAGATACTATGCAAAATTTATTCAATGACGAGCGAGGGCGTAAATTCAGAATTCTTAAATAATTTGTAATTATTATAAATAGTTGTCAATTTGTACAGAAATGCATTTAACTGACTTGTTCAATTCCGTTACTAGAAATTGGACTTCAATTTGAACTTGTATAAAAGTTAGTACAAAGATTTGGATTTAGAACTGGAATAGTTTTTGGGTCAGAAGAGCGAATAGGACTTGGGGAGTTCAAATGCGTGGAACGGAGCGAAAGGAGTTGGACTTCGCTGAATTTTTTTTGGACTGAACTAAAAGCCTGGTTTCGAGACATGAGACTTATGTATTTAACAGAGGTGCACCTGTCTCGCTGTGTTTATATTTGTAGAATACTGCTTCCAACCAAAGCTTTCCAAGTAAATTCTGGTGTAAATCAAAAGTTGAGATGGTAATGAGACCATCGAAAGAAAAGTTTCAGGACGCGAAAGTTGGAACGCGATGAGGACAAAGCCGCACATTCATAAATGAAAGTAGATTGAGTCCCCGTTTCGCGAACAAAGCCTTTGAAATTCGGTGGAAATCTGGCACGTTGATTCGAAGGAAATGTCAATTCAAAGGGCGATGTCGAACATGATAGAACAGTAATAGCTGCGGAGAACATCTCGATTAAAGAGCGCGCTCCAATGAGAGTAACTCAACTGAGACCTCAATGGAGAATCACTAATCCCAAATATGAGCGGAAAAGCTCGCTCGAGCAATGGAAACATTTATTCTATGGATCTGGCAATCCAATATGAGTAATTCTTCAGAAAGTTGTCGAAGTCTTCGTGTTTTATCGCACTTGGGGTATTCGTCGTTTCCTTTTTGGGAGAAGAAAGTTTATTTGTCCCATTATCAGTGAACGTGTTCAATAGAGCCTCCTAGCATTTGCTTTCGCACGGCTTGTTTACATGTACTGGATAAGAAGCGTTGGCTCAATTAATCTCAAAACATCGGATGTCTGTATATAAAACAGCCGTAATGCAAACTATATTCAGACTCGATTTCAAGGCCACATCAGGGCCCATATCTGTAACATTTGTGGCCCTTGCCCCCTTCGGTGAACGCGCTTAAGGTCCAATCCAAGCGGTAACATTTTCTCAGAACTCTTAAGAACGTGTTTGTATATCAATATATGGTCATCGTGGTAACCGCTAAATTTGACCCGTACATCTTTTTTTTTAATAAATAAAATAAAACTTAGCCAAACATCTTCAGGGAGTTCTAGAAGAGCGTAACCTTTAATTCTGTGTGCAAAAAGTAGCAGATTAGGAAGAGCGTGTGCTGAATCTAGTACGTCTGGTTTTCCACTCGTGCATTTTGCGGCGATCATTTGTTTGAGATGTTTTCATGGTCAGGGTCACTCCAGGTTGGAATGTGAAGCGGATCCGCGAGATTCGCGAAGTGAAGTTCGCCATTGCACCAGAAGAGGTGGGGCGTGGCGCTTTCGCCATGTGTGATAATGTACGAAATAACTTATACTTGCAGAGCACTCGCTGCTCTCTTTTTATTTTCTTAAATCGCCGTACTTGAACATGTGTAGCACCGAGTACCGGTTACATTTGCCTAAAGCATGGGTTTGGTATAGCAGCGTCCACCGCAAGTTCTAACTCGGCGGACTTATAAAGCGATGGTGGCTTTCGATTAGGGTTTTCAAGGGCAGGGTGGAGCATTCGAGAGTTTTTCCCCCAACGACGTCAAACAAGACCCGGACCTGGGCCATTTTTTTCATTAATCAAGAGCACCTAATCATGCCTGAATTGTATTCACAAGATGAGAACTTTGGGGGTAGATTTGGTGCAAAAGGCCAAGTTTAGCCTTGCTGATTGCCTGAGAGCCACATTCGTTCTTGGCATGTTTGGAGGCGAAATTATGTTTAAGATAGCTGCTTTGATAAACGAAATGTTCTTTTTTTCGTTCCCGCACATTTTCGACCACCTGTTTATTTATCATAGTAAAGTCTGAAACGCATCTGTGTCTATACAAATTGAATGGTCCTGGCAGAATATGGATTCACGGCAGTTACTTACGTCAGTGTTTTGGATGGTAAAAGGCCGTATTCACTTCTGTGACTACAGACGTAAGTAAGAAGGACGTATTGTTTCGGGCGTCATTGTACCCGAAACTTGTCTTCGCCCCGTTTTGATGAGCATTTTGAGGTAATGTAAGGAAGCGCAATAAACTCTGTATTTTGCGAGCTTCGTATGATTGTTCTTTGTGTAACAATTGGGTCAAGTTTGACCCTTACCGTGCGAAGGTCTTAGCCCCGTTTTTTTCCATTATCTGTTTTCGAATGTCCTATATACCCTGCGGGAGACATTTCAAGCTTTAGGATCAAACACAACACAGCCTATAGCTGGATAGGCTATTTTGTTTACATCGAAGGGACCTTGGGTATTTCGATCTGTATCAGTATTCCTGCGCTAGAGCTTGGGGAGTAATAACAAAAACAAAAACATTCCGCATGAACTTGACCATGTGCGAATCTCCCTGTTATAAAGTGTGAATTATTTTACACTCACGTTATTTTATTTCATTTTATGGGGCCCTGTTGTTAATGCGTTCAATACCCTTATGAAAAAAAGCATTGAAGGGAGTTTACGCAGTTGTTGGGTACCCTTTCGCCGAGCCTTTAAAAAATAAAAACAAAAGTTGAATAATGTCTATCAGGTGTAACAAACAGGACGGGAAGGTTATTCCAATAAAGTTGAGAACGTAAGTTCAGTAATACGTTATTTCTTTCCCATTGAACCAGTGTTGCTTTTTAAAAATATTTCAGTATGAAGTTTCGGGAGTCAATTCGACAACTTTTTACGGTATCTGGTTTGGATTCGCTGCGTGTAGAAAAAAGATAAAAGGGGGAAACCGAAATTCGCCCGAAAGAGTTGTAAACTGTTAAAAAGTGGTTTGTAAAAAAAAATGGTTTGTCCTTGAAGTGTGTATTTTTTTTATCTTGCCTTGTTTTGGATAGACAAAGGCATTAAAATCAAGTTCTGTTACTACTTTTCGGTGAAAGGGGCTTACGGAGAGGAATAGGTGGGTGGGTGGGGGAAATGGAGGTGGCGTCTAAGATAACGCTGCGCTAGAGCAGACCTTCTCGTACTTTCGGTTGCTACCCGAAGCCGTCTTTATCCCGAAACCGGTCCTTCTTCCAAACAACTTGCAGGCCACCCTACAGCAACTAAAGACAGCACCATCCCATTCTTTGTTGTCGTTTTCACTGGGAAAACGGAAGGCTTCTTTGTCTCTTTAACTTAGCTCACACCTAACCACCAGTTTAAGCCATTTTCGAATACTATTTCAGTAGAGGCATTGTAAAAATGTATAAATCATTTGGAAAAAGCTTTGAATATTTATATGCGCTTTCTTATGCTAGAATAACAATTTTGTTCGGCAATTCCCCAGCTAGTGAAAGATCCTGTTTTAGAACGTACTTTCGATCTGACAGCATTAGATTGCACTAGAAGCATAATCGCGGGAGATTTTCCTAAATCGCAATTTCCCCTTATACAGGTTTCCCTAGCGAAAAAAGGGGGCTACAACCCTTCCAAACTCCCTATTGCCATTTCTGAGTTGTGCATGGTGCGGGGATCATGCAATCGTGAGAATTGAGGGTTGGTGCGGGTCCAGAGCGGTTCTTTTGTTCGGGACCCGAAAAAGTACAGTCAATTAATGCGAGTGGTATATGTATGTAAAAGTTAAACAAGAGTATACTTCGACCTCTTAGGGAAAGGCCTTAACTCGTAGGGAAAGTACTGGCTGCCATGGTTTGGTTTCGGTCAGATTTGGAATTAAAAGAACCTGCGCAGTTACACTGCGAGTGTAATTCGGTTCTCTGCCGTGCTCCATTGTTGAGATCGAGTTCGGGTTGGTTAAAGAGTGTTGGTGTAGAGACCCAGGAGCAGCTGTCGCTTGAATTGACCGTTGGGTTTATAGGTAGTGTGTGTTCGTTGTCCGCACGGTACACACCAGGCGCAGTAACGTGTCTTGTGTTAGTCGACGGAGGGCTGTAGCCGAAGACGGGCGTTAGTTAACAGCTTGTTGTGACGTGTCTATATACAGTTTTCTCCGTGGGATCGTAACAGTCAGGTGTTGGGCGAAGAAAGTGATTAGGATCTGTTGATGTGAACAATAAGTCCTTCCATCCTAGTGGAGTGTTGTGTTAATCCCTAAATTCTCCAAAACAAGGCTATTTTTAACAAGTTTCTCGCCCGCAAACTTTGTGCTCGGGTCTTCATCGTTGCGCAAAACTCGGAAGTCGTGGTTAGTTTATTTGACATCAGTGATTTTTTACGTACATAAAGCGACTCTTTACGAAACATTCCGAAGGATATCCGTCCGTTTAAAACCAGTGAAAAAAAACTTGCACATCACCAACTAAAAAAAGTAAGCCAAAGTTTGGGAGCAGGACGCTCGCTAACATAGTGAAACCAAAAGCCGTGCGCTTTTGCGATACTGTATTTCAAATCTAAAATAAAATGTCAACAAACCAGGGGGGGGGGGGGTGTAAAAGAACAGAGCTAACCGTGTTATATAGTTCTGGTATGTAGGCATCTGCGAGCTTTGTTGGGACATGCCCATAATCTTATCTCAACAAGGATGCGAAAAGTTTCAATCGGGGGTGTAATTTGTGACAGTCGCGTAGAATCGTCTGGAGTGGCGTTCCATTGTCACGATCCGAATTTGTGTCAGCTCTTACAGATCGCAAAATTTTTGTTTCCCAAACGACACTAAAGAGACTTGATAAATCAGCAGAGTTTAAAAAGCATTAGGTTTTATTTCGCCTCCTATGCTTGGTTAGCTAAGTAAAGTTGGGCGGAATGTCACTGAGAGCAGCCAGTTATCTACGCGGAGCGAAACCTGCTCAGACTGCGTTTTACACGCTGATCGAATTTCCTTGCTGCTTACACAGTAGAAACGGGGCTAGACTCGCCTTTTTCTTATAAATAAAACTATCTCTTGGTGCGCTTTTTGCAAGGTGCGAAGGAAAGCGCATCCGGTTTAATAATTAGTGGGAGAAATATGGAAAAGAAGGCTGAATGAATTATAAGTTCGTCTCGGTAGAGGGGGGTGGACGGAGGCAAGGGAAAGGAAGAGAGATGCTTGGGCATTACAAGATAAGGTCTGAGGCAAGGTACTTTGCGGGTAGGAAAAGGGGGCGGTTTTTTGACGGGACAAGGCAAAAAGTGAGAGTGTTGTAAGTATGTGTGTTGATCTTCATGAACACTCTTATTCGAGTGTAGTCATGCGACCTCGATACCTGAATCAGGAACGTCAAGGATGGTAGAAACGTAGAACCGTCACCTCCATTTTCGGCGTGACTTGAGACAACATGTTCAGACTGGGAGCTCCCACACGTTGAAATTGCTCAAAAAGCCCAGATAGTGATAAAACCGACTGTTGAATATAACTCTTTTTATTCTTTGGTTGAACCAAGTGTGTGCGAAGTTGGCTAGCTGTGAAATCGCCTTTTTTAAAACAAGCATAGGAATCAAAATAGCAATATAGAAAGTGTTTCTCTCTTTTGTAAGCGTATTCTCATTGTTGGAATCCAAAGACACAAAATATAAAAATACAAGCATAAGGCTTCCTTTTGGGAGCTGAGCTGTGAACTCGTGCACAACTTGGGGGATTTTCCTAGTACCTGACAGTTAAGTTGCAGCGGAGGTGAGCCAAGTTGTTGACGTGACTTTCTCTTTTTCACACTTTCTTTCATTGTTCGGTGTACACTTTCTTGCAAGTGGGGAAACGAAAGTCAGAAATACTTCTTCTGTAGAAGATAAATTCATATTTTGATCGTTTTCAAAAGTTTCTCGTGAAATAGGTTACGGTCTGAAGTATTAGTTCATAAAGCATACGAAGGGCCAGCTGCCTTAACTGTTTTTTTTTTTTACTCGTTTGGTGCTGAAGTGTATGGAAGAATTTTACCAGTTATTTTCTTTCTATCGTAGTCAGGAACGCTTGAATTATCGAGCGCTGCAAGAGAGCGGCTGGAGCGCTTGCATTCGGGCATTGGAGTATCCGTCATGGAAGTTTTACAGCTTCACCAACAGCAGTGGTCACGACCGGCCAGTGGAACGACAACTGTGGCGCCTATGACCCCCGAACCGGAAGGCTTAGAGCTGGTGACGTCCGTCGCTAGAAGCGCCGCGTCGGACACAGGCGGCAGTTTGAACGCTTTGGGCGATTCAGACAGTGACAGCGGGATCGATTTTGCGGAAGAAGACGCGCCCTTGTCCTCGACTCGGTCCATATCGGGCGATTCCGAGTCCTTCTCCTGCTCAAGCAGGAGTAGCCTCCTTGTCCCCGGCCATGATCTAGACGGAGCCAACCCAGACGCCGACGACTGCGATGACCTTTCGCCAGCCATGATGTCCAGTCTGAACTTGGGCTCCAGCAGTTACCCCGCCTACAATGGCTCCCCCTCTTCGTCGAGCTCAGAGGCGTGGCAACGCCAAAGGTTTGCCGTGCTGAGCTACGACCAAGTGCGGCGGTTACATGATGTCATGAACGAAGTGGTGTTTATCCACGGACGTGGCAATTTCCCCACCCTCGAACTCCGACTCCGCGATCTGGTCAACGTCGTCCGAACCAAATTGGAAGCGGACGCCGTGGGCGTAAAAGACATTCGCCTGAACGGTGGCGCCGCGTCGTACGTGTTAACTTCCTCCGGATCTTCCAATTCCCATGCCTCGGACAGTCAGCAGCAAACTTACAATGACCTGGATCTCATTTTTGGCGTGGACCTGTCTTCGCCCCGGAGCTACGACCGCATTAAAAACGCCGTGTTGGAGTCGCTCTTGGATTTCCTGCCCTCGGGCGTCTCCCGGACGCGGATGTTGTCGTGCTCGCTAAAGGAAGCCTACGTAAGCAAGATGGTCAAAGTGACTGAAGGGGATCGGTGGTCCTTAATCTCGTTAGGGAACCACCGAGGCAAGAACGTGGAACTCAAATTTGTACACCACATGCGGCGCCAGTTTGAATTCTCGGTCGACTCGTTCCAAATCATCCTGGATTCCTTGTTGCTCTTCTACGACTGCGCTGCCATGCCCATCGGCGAAACCTTTTACCCCACCGTGGTCGGCGAGTCCGTGTACGCTGACTTCCGCGAAGCCCTACACCACCTGCAACACAAACTCATTGCCACGCGGAATCCTGAAGAAATCCGCGGCGGTGGACTTCTCAAGTACTGTAACCTTCTGGTCAAAGACTACCAACCGGCCAACCCGAACGAAATCAAGACCTTGGAGCGCTACATGTGCTCGCGCTTCTTTATCGATTTCCCCGATATTCACCAGCAGCGATCCAAGCTGGAGAACTATCTGTGGAACCACTTTATCGGCACGGACGAAGCCCTCAAGTACGATTTCCTCATGATCCTCTACTCCGTCGTGGACGACTCCACCGTCTGCCTCATGGGCCACGAGCGACGCCAGACGCTCACGCTTATTGAGGAATTGGCGTGCCAAGCTTACTACGCCGATCAACAGGCCGCAGCGCTCCAGCAACAGTCATTGGCCGTCACCGTTTCCAATGCGTCACCCCAGCAACAGCAACCCAGTGGCAGTAGCAGCAACGGGGCCAGTAGCGTGGGAGCGACGCACATTACGCTGGCAGCACCGCCCCCGCCCACATACCACCACGCCCCTGTCTACGAAGTTCGGATATCTGGCTGCCAGCCCACGGTGGTGTATTCCAGCTCGGGTTACTTTTACGCGCCGATCATGACGGCACACCCCCATGGCCCGCCCCCTCCCCCGACCGCGTCGTCCAGTAACCAATCAGCCGCTTGCGGGACGGCTACTGCTCCTGCGCCCTCGCACACTAGCGCCACCTATGCTAGCTGCCATCCCGGCTCTTGCTCATGCACTTGTGGCTGGATTGCGTGTTCTTGAAACTGTGACGAGGGGGCGTGGGTAGCGCCCTGGATTTTGATGGGAGGAAATGGATATTCGAGGAAAATCGAAAAGTGTTCCTGGCCACTTGGGGATACAAAATGAAAAGGAAAATCCAGAAAAAAATGTTTATAAATAGTTTACGAGTCTTATGGTGAAGGCTATCACCGCGGGAGAAACTTACGTGAAACGTTAAAAGAACTAAAAAAAAATATAAAACCATATGAAACGTCTTTCCATTGCATTTCCTGTTTGGGAGAATGGGATTTTTTTCCTGGTACTAGTTTTTTTTTCTCTTGACTGTAGAAGTCGACAGACAAATCATCTCGCTGGCCAAGCGGTATTTCACGCATTATATGGATATGCAACTGTAATCTTACGGGGCTAGTGTTTTTTAAAAAGACGGTAGCTGTTTTTTTTCTTCAATGGGAATGCATCAATTTCTTCGGTACCTGTTTATGCTGACGTGTATGTCTATATCATAGAGGAAACAAAAAATTCCCCCGTGCCCTGCCGCTAAAATCTGAAACGAAAAAGCCTGGTGTTTCCTTTCGACTCGGGTGTGAAGTCCTGGAATTCGAATGGATTTATTGGAGATCTGATGGGCCCAATATTGTTTTGGAGCAAGACCATATAAGCCAAAAAATTACACATTTTGTCCCTTCCCTGTCCCCCATTGTTTTAAGTTGCTGCTCAACTGTGTGTTTCCGTGCAACAAAAAAGGAAAATTCCCTCAAAAGACACAAAAAGTATAAAAATGGGGAAATCCCAAGAACTCGGTAGTGAAAGGAAAAGCACCGAAATTTCCACGAACGTTTCGCGAGCCAGCCAGCCTTCTTAATTTGTTTTATCATAATTGCCCTCTTCTCGCCCAATCCTTCCCGACCAGCAGCAAAGTAGAAAAATTCATCACAAAACTGTATATTTACTAATTTTTAAGACCAAATGTTTTTGGCACATTTGTTTCACTCGTACCAAGTCCGCATCCCAATCTATATGTTCAACTCTGTGCTTTAAAAGCGATGCTCCCGACTTTGGATTAATTATGTATTGTTTTGTTTACCCCCCCCCCCCCCAGTTTTCCTGAATTCATAAGTTAAATCACGACAAGACAGCCTTTTTTTAAGACAAACCGTTCCAGTTCTAACTTTTTTTCGTAACTCCCCCGTCTCCCTTTCCAAAACCCAAGACTTAACTGCGCATTATCGTGTCAAAAGATCGCTACTATAATATGTGATGGGACATATACAAGAATGAGGTCTTGCCCCACCAAAACATTGAAATTTGTTTTCATTTCTCCAGCCAACCGTAACCATTTGAGTGTTTCCTTTTGTTTCTTTTTGTGTATTTGGCAGAGCGCATGCGCAGGAAATTGTTAAGCTGCACCTTTTAGTATTCCAGCCTCTTGCAAGTGTGTAAAGGTTTCCAAGTAGACGTACCTAACACTTCTTTTTGTACCTTTTTTTGCCAGCCAACCTTTCACTCTCTTAATCGCACCTTTCATTTTACCTTGAGAAGCCACGTAAAACAGTTTGGAAGCAAGCCATTACTTAAAAAAAATTATTTGTATAGCTTCGCTACAACCTCTTGCGTGGCTAATAACATTGAATGTATTGTTTTGAGTTTTCTCTCTCCGTAAATTTTTGGGTTGAAAAGTCGGATTTTTGGGTTGTTGTGTGCAAGGAAATTTGCCATTCAAAAGCAAGTATCCTTCGCAAAAGCCCACCGAACCGTGACTTTCCCTTTCACTTTACCTGTTCCTTGTCTCAAGGTGACCCACTTTCCGAGACAACTCCCTTAAAGCCATGCAAGCAACCTTGATGGTCCCATACGCATTCAGCATTACCGTTAACGTTTCATTGCGGTGTGAAAAAGCAAGGCCAACTTTGACGGGATAAATGATTTCTGTTTCTACTTGCGTGAAACGAAAGCGAGGAATTCCATAAAATCGCAATTACTGTACTGTTTTACAGCCAACATAGACACAATCCTTCCATGAAATTCGCCTCAGTAGATTAGCTATTCACAACCTACAAACTTCCAAATCGGATCCGCGAAACAGACTAAGCTTGCGTATAGATTATGAGAAAAAAAAGTTAGAAAAAGAATAAGCTTCTATTAAAACCGCATATCAAAAGTCTGGTGAGCGCGAAAACTCGAGAATCCAAGAAAAAGCTCAGCCTTGGGAAAACTGTGATATTTTCAAGATGTTCGTGGGCTCGACGGAAAAAAAAGGTGCGAAAACCAGAGTTTTTTTTTCGGAAAGCCTAATCCAGTTCAGATAGATACGAATTATGTTTGAAGCAGGCGAATTTCATGGCTTCAAAATTCAAGTACATTCGGGAGAACTGGTTTCAGTGTCCAGACGGAAATTATTGTAATTTTTGCTTAATGTTTGAACAGAAAATTTAGTGTCTTAAGCGCAGTCCTTGTTTTCAGCTACTTTCAGATTTGTTACGTATCCTTGCCCCCCAAAATTCTTTCCATGCCCTACCCTGAACCCGGAATCATTCTTTGAAAATTGCGCGGTCAGTTTTGGATCCAGTAACGTTATACGTGTTTCTTTACTTTGATATTAGTCTGCATACAGAGACATTCGTGTTGTGGTGGGGCCTTTACTATATATAATTTAACTACGAGCCATTTTTTCCCAGTAGGGTGACAAAGGGTTCTCTGAAAAATGAGGGTTAAAAAAAAGTAAAAACAAATCAACGAGAGGCCAATGCTCTGACGTGTACACATGTAATTTTAAACACTTCACCTTTTCGTGGGTCAAAGGGTGGATATCTTCTGTGCTGCATTGTAGAAACGGTACTTCTTTTTGTGTCCATTTTTTCAGTCCATTTTGTTGAAAAGTGTATATAGTGCAAAACATCGGTTATTCTGCTGTGTATTTTCCAGTAGGCGACGTCACAAGCGGCTAGGATTTTGTGCCGGGTACAAAAGTAGACACGGTATAAGTTGGGAGCGGTGTTAGAATTTCTTCCCATATTGTGATATAATTTTTGTGTTGGTCATGCCCTAACACGTCATTGTCATTGATCGTACTCCCTTCTCATCGCTTGATGTCCATTTCTCCACGTTCCAAAGAAATATGCATGGAAAGCCCGTGTAGAAGAATTTTCACAGCCCAGTTAATTTTGTGGTAAAAAAAAATATTGCTCCCTTTTTGACTTGTCGGTGGCTACGTGATGTGCACGCGATATGGGGTAGTACAGATATTTTGGGGAAAAATAAAAAGCTTGATTTTTTATCCCCCCAAAAAATTTAGGAACCCTATTCCGAAAAATGTAGTGTCTTATTGTCCGGGACTGATTTTTGCGAACTCGTCCGTTTACTTCGTTCTAAAATGCGGAATCGACGTCCATGACAATATAGACAAATTACATTGTAATCTGACCGCTATGTCGACCCCTCCAAAAATCCTATGCTAAAGGTGAAATGGGCAAACTGTAGTACAGCCCCTCAGGTTTTTGCTCTTGGAAGTTGAAATAAAAAGGGAAAATGGAATAAAAATGTGATTATCAATATGCAGTGTGCACTTCCTTAATGGGCGCAATTTTCGTCACATAGTAAATACAATGCGTTATACAGGCGACCTTGGCATTTACGGAATAATGAAGTTAATTTAAAACGTTGAAGGTATTCGGCAGGAGGTAATGGACGCTTGAGTAGGAAAAAAAGGAAGTTAAGTGGTGCTGGGTATTTCCAGATCACGTGGCCACGACTGCAGTTCGAAGTAAGTTAACGGAAGATAAAGGAACGCAAGCTGAGTAGGTAATTGAAAGTCTTTATTTCCCCGCTTTTCAGTTTGTAGACCATAAGTGAATTGAGCTGGACTTATGTGTAACTTATTTTGACTGTAGAAAGTATTTGTTACGTAAGTGTAACGAATACGATTATAGTCATCCATTCTCTATTGTTTGTATCCGTCAGTAGACTGGCTTCTTGAAGGAGATGCAGACAACATGAGGCAATAACTATTGTTTAAAAAGCTCTCGAATGCGTCTGTGTCGTATTGCACTTGTGTGGATGGAATGGGTATTGTTGAGCGGTGTCTCCAACTACGCAGCTAACGCCGCAGTGGGTTTTATGGACGAATGAACTGAGTAGAAAATGGGGTAGAAAAAGACCTGAAATGGATCACTTATAAAGGCCTCGCTGGGCCTATAGACATATTGGATGTGTGTGAATTAAGCCATTCATAGTGCAAGATGCCTCTCTTAGCGCAAGTGACTATATAGTAATCTGAGCTGCCGCTACATCAATCGAATTAAGCATTTCGGGATCGCAAGCAAAGGGGAATGATTGTGTTTTGCAGTATGGTGAAATACTGGAACGAGAAGCCCAAAAATTTGCATGGTGAGCAAAAATGATTATTGTTTGAATATTTTCTTCGGTTGACGAATATGCTTTGAATATGTTGCTCAATGTATCGCGAAATAGTAAACTTTTTTTTTACTATGGAAACGGGCATTACAGAAAATATGCCTTTTCTCTGTTTAACGGTCAAATAAGCAATATTTGTTGGGAACGTGCTGTAGCTCGAGAGTTTTAACTCTCCAACGTAAAATTCCCGTACTAATCATGCTGCAATGCGCAGTAGAAAGCAAAACTTGGTTGAAAGCTTCTAGTATGTCGCGCATTCTGTAAGACGATGAGTTTTCCTGTTCTGTGGACGCATCTCGCACCCATTAGGAGAAGCTTACTACATATTCATGAGGAGTCTTGTCAATCAAAACAACGTAATGAGGTTACCAACTTGGCACGCTGCAGTAGCTAATTCTTGACATAATTTACGTGTAATGATCAGAAAGTGGTGCAAGCAGGAGGCTTTGGGATGTAGAACACCAGATAGTGTAAATAAGTGTTGTCCCTTCATATAGGTAAATTTTTTCCATTTTACGGAATTTCTCGTTAAATTTAGAAATTGTTTGTTTGTTAACAAAGCTAATTTCTTACATCGAACTTAGTGGCGAAAAAATAGTGTACGCTTCTTAGTGTAGGTCTTAATAGTGGAGAAGATGAGTTGAAGGGTTCGAGAAGCTGCAACGCCACCGTTCTTTTCATCTTTTATCCTAAAGAGATAATACGACGTTAAAGCTTCAATCAAACTGCTCCTTTTCCAAATCAAATTACGTAGTCCTACATAATTATCATACAGGCCAATTATTTTTTATTAAAACTCTGAAAACAAACACCGGCATCTATTTATTTTTATTATTTTATTATTTTTTTATTTATTTATTGCAGTGAAGGTATATGACATTAGGAAGACGGCCGCATTTTGTTGGTATTTTAGATACTAAAGCAGAAAACCAAGTTCACTGACCTCTAATTAAACCAAAAATGATATACGTTATTGCAAGCGTCGTTGCATTATTTCACATGAAACATAATAAAACAGTAGCTAGATATTAATAGAGCCTGGGTATGAGAAATGAGTTTACATATTTGATCGTAAACTATTCACGAGGAAGAATTATGAAAATTCTGTGACGCACAACTAGGGAGGTTCTGAAATATTTAATTAAAGTTAGCTCGCCGACAAGGAAGGAAATTTTGAATCTCGGTTCATATTTTTTTCTTGCACGGCCTATTACGGAAAGAAAAGAGGTTCAAAGAAAGAAACTTAAGCTTATATTACCTCCATTTGCGAAAATCATATTATGGGGTAAGTGGGGTGAATTTTTTCTTAAATATTCAGCAATTTTAGTCTTGGGCTAGAAGACGACTTCCTTCTTCGAAATAAAGTGAAAAAAAGGTTTTATTTGATCATAATGGATAAAACATGCTCACTTGTCTTTTTATGGGTACTATGTGGCAGTATCTTGTATAAAATCTTTTAAAAGGGAAAAGACAAGCCGAAATATACCAACATTTATAATACAAGCTGCTGTTGTAAGGAGCTAACTCATACGTATTTCTGTTAACACTCGGAAAAAATTAAAAACCTCTATAAAAAAGGAATCCCTAAAGCAACTTTCGAGTTGCATATTGCTTCTCAGATAAGTACTACTTACAAAGTTCATTGGACAGAAAGCTGAGCAGCTCAAAATGCACACAATTCATAATCTGTTTCTCGGATCAGATGAAAACAAATATAGAAACTGCATTCACGTGCATCGGGATTTCACTAGAACATTTTCTTATTGCTTTTAGCGTACCGTGATCAAATTCTTTCTTGCTAAAAAAAATACTCTCACGCTATTTCTCCGTTGTTAAATCTTTCATCTGTGTTGAGATTACTATAATTGGACTAAAAGGAATTATTTACTATTAGTGCAGGGGAAATCTACAAACAGAAAAATTCGAGCAATCTCGTGTTATACCTTATGAAGTTGGCTTACGTGCAGCCAAGCACGTTTAATTCCAAACTAATGTGACTTGGGAGGAATGAAAAAGGAAATGTTAAGTCAAAAACTTGTCTGGTTATACATATGAGCTCCACCATTGACCTACAACCCTCAAAACAGTAAAACCTATTGAGTTTCACGCGCTTTTCTGAAAACGTAAATAAATAAACTTGTTTGGGAGCTTATTTTGTTTTTTGTCTGTTTTGTCAATAAAAGCTACCCTTCTAGGTTGCCTTACTTCCAAACTTTCGGCTCTGACAGGTTGAAAGAGGAATTAAGAACAATAACTGAATTATTACGAGTCGTTTCTTTTATTCAAATGATTCTAGCAGTTTCATATTTCCATTCTTGAACCTTTAAACATGTACTGTATTATATTACCTTCGTAGCACAAGTGAAAGCAAAAAAATGCGATAATTCTGTAGAAGTGGAAAATTCGATCAGTTCCTCTGTTACAGTAGTTTGTAACGTTTTGCATAGGGTTGGGCGCTATCACGTGTCTTGGAATCCCGAGTCTTCAAGCTCATAAAAATCCCAGAATGTGAGCGTGTCTTGCGCATGAGACTGAATCGACCTTCGGGGACATCTTCAAACTGGCGAAACTGAAACGTTAAGCCTTTTGCATACCCAACCGTTTCTCACTTACCACAGAGAAAGGGAATTCTAAACTTTAAAAGACAACTCGTAATTCGAACTCTCAGCCTTGACTGAAACTTTCATGCTTTCAGTTTCAAACCCACAAGCTGGATGACAGCCCAATTACAGAAGTCCAAAGAATCGCTCAAATGATTTGAATGTTTAAATATTTTTATTTGTTTTTTCTCACTAACCAACCTAGCATTTCATCTATTGTCGCTTTTCGTTTTTATTTAACAATCAATCGTGTTAATCAAACAAGTGATAACTTTTTAAAAACAACAGTGAATGAAATAATGAATCAATAACTGAACCAGGGGAATACTTCGACTATGTATCACATTAATAGAATTAAATACTAACAAAGGATTTATAATCAAATTTTATCAAAATCATAAAAAAAAACGCGAAGGACATTGCTTTTCAGATATAGAGGATTGTAACTGTCTCGGATTCGGATGTTTTAGAGGCGTGAGATGCTTCCACAATGGGTTTGTTTATCAAGGGCGTAGTAAATAAGCGAGTTAAGGCGAAAAGAAAGAGGAAGACCAAGAAAGGCAAATGAAGAAGATCCCGGAAATTACGAATATAAGTGCTATCTTTGGTGATAATTGTGGACGTGGAGAAGCAGTAAAACGGTAACACAAGGTCGTGACGAGTCTCGGCTTTTCGTTGGAACACGCATTACGCAATGAAAGATTGGTCGGCTCACGCGCAAAACCTGCGCCGTCTTTTCTCGATTCCCAACCTTTCACAATTTATATACAAAACTGACGGCGTTTTCCATTCTCATATCCTGTAGCGGCAGGCCAAGGTATATTCTTGTTGGAAGTTACGGACAAAGTTATAACAATATACGTGCAAAGTGGGCTTTGAATGGTTAGATTTTTTTTTCACCGAAAGAATACATTGCGGTTTTCTGTATATGCTTGTCTTCGCTTTACGCTTAAAAGCTTGTTAAATTTACCTGTATGGCAAATGAAGACACTAATCATGATGCCAGGGTACGAAGTTTTACATTTACTGAAAAATCCGGCAACCGTTGAAAGACGGAGGTGAAAATGCGTAGCTGAAAATATATACAAAAATAAAATAGGGACTACAAAATGTAAAGAAAATGAGATGAAGGTAAATGAAAGTAAAAACGCAAGTAAACAAAAAATCAGGCCCGTAGCTGGGGGATGGGGGCAGTTGACATTCCTATTGGTTGCGCAGAATGCCTAGTTTGGAAGAAAAAAAATATTCAAAACCCTATACATCTAACCAATTTAGAATGCTGCATGTATTAATATTTACGAAAGATTACAAGTCACAAGAGGCTCTTACCTCCGTATTTGATTTCTTGTTTACAAGAACTTCTTGAATGAAGAAATCAAGAATTTTGATTCCTTGTGAACATATGTTATGTGAAAAGTGACAGTGAAGCCGACAACTTTGAAGTTCGATTTCAGGAATAGTATTTTCAGCAGTAACATTAGTCTCACTTTGCTATTTGTTCTTCCTATTCTTTGTTGTAAATTTAAGACAGCTTCCGTCGATAATGAGTTATAATCATTACATATAACGTTCCGACTAGAACACTATCCCTACGCGTAGAACGATCAATAAGACAACAAAAAGAAGAGACCAAGAACGCAGTCTCGTCTTCTCATCATTATTTTTTTCTGACCTGTACCTGTGGCAGCCTCTTACCCGTAACTTACCTGGTTCCTTCTCTTCCGAACAAGAATAATGCATGAAGGCAAACTACTTTTACTTTCATTTCTTTTCACGAGAATGATAAGGACATGACCCCGTTTGATGCAAATCTTGTTAATGCGTATAGCCGTTTTCTGCTCTTCCTCAACTTTTTACGCGCTTGTCACGCTTAGAATCATTTGCATGAAGCAAATTTGTTGGCATCCAGTGGAATAAATGCACCTATGTTACAATGCTTGAAACGGCCATAAAGCTATTTTCTCACTCGATCAATTTTATTTCGAAGCCTATTTTCTCTATTTGACATTTCTTTAAACGCGCAAAAATAAGCCCGTGATTATTGTTCTTTTCGTACTTTCCAAATTACGAATGCATTTTATGATTACACGTAACAAATAGCGATAGCTTGTTTTCATTGTTTCTCACATCAAACAGAGGGTCAATCGTTCACTGCTAGAAACGATGTGCAAAACTAGAACTATAGTGAACGTTTTGCCTAGGCAACATAAAGAGCTTTGCTGAGAAGTGAAGTGAACCCGTTTTCGACAGAGCTTACAGCTTTTGTAAAGGTGTAGAGGTCAAAAGTAATTCTCTACCCTTGTCGTATTTCAGCTATTCCGGAAACCCGTGAACTAACTGTATCCCTGTGTACAAAACGGAAAAGTGTAAAAAAGACTAAAAATGTCAATGACTGCTGTAAAATTCCAAGATAAATGTTTACAATTGACTTCCTTCGAAGCACAGGTTGATCTCAATAAAAAGTGATAGGCTATTAATATTTTATGCTAGTAAACACCACACATACGCACGTGGTACTAAGAAATTTACATCTCCCACTATTTTACAATTCCGTTCGTAATATGGCATTCTGATACATAATCACCAAAATGGTCATTTTAGTGCATACATACATAAAAATGACCAAGACTCAAGAGACACGTTTCTGTTTCCACGTGTAGCTTGAGTCAGGGCAAAAGTGGCTTAAGTCATAAACATGAAATATCCTTCGTGATAAGCGTTACACAAAAACTGGGAAGAAAATATGTAACTGATAAAATGTCAAGCCACAGTCGAAAGTCAATATGTTTTCATGGGACCTTATGCAC
Source organism: Triops longicaudatus (assembly GCA_022885665.1). Taxonomy (NCBI): domain Eukaryota; kingdom Metazoa; phylum Arthropoda; class Branchiopoda; order Notostraca; family Triopsidae; genus Triops; species Triops longicaudatus. The sequence continues at coordinate 307,015 of JAGQDJ010000135.1, forward strand.
CTATATTATGAAGCATTAGCGTAAGGGTCCATGGAGTGTTTTGATATCCTAGGGTCGACCTCTAGAAAACACGTGATGTCAGGGCCACGTGCAGTAAAAAGATCTTGTTACCATAAGGCCGTACCCCAGGGTTTTGACTCGGGCGGAGCTACGGAAGTACTAAGGGTGTTTTATTAAGCATTTTTTGACAGTTAGTAGACGTCTATGCTCACCGTTATAAAACTAACATACCGGGGGAGAGCAATACCCAATACCCCCCTTTGCACGGGGGTGCTTGTTACGATCTAATACCCTAAAATATTTAACGCATGCAACCGCTCAGCTAACCATTCGTGAAACTGAAATTGGCGCCGTGGGGTTTATTACTTCCTTTTAAATTGAAAGCTTGCAAGCTCCACGCACTCTAGCGGCAAGGAAAGTAAATATGAAGAATACGGCTCTACTTGACCATAGAGTTAATAAACAGAGGCGGCGCCAGGGGGGTGACCGTGGTGTCCATACACACCACGTCGGGGAATTGCTGAACCCCGTCGGGGAAGGCCAAAAATGGGTGTCGGG